>VYZX01026204.1:5199-35272 GCA_013401335.1 Brachypteracias leptosomus
GATTTCATTTGCTCCTTGCAGGCCTAGTCTCACGCCATAATTCTTGATTTCTCCTAATTAGTTGCTGTGGAAATGATTATGTCATAAACACAAACAATGGGAATATAAGGAGCAGATGAAGTCTTAAGAAGCAAAGATTTGTTTTCCTGTAAATGACCAAAAAACCCAAAGGAGAGGCATTATAATAGTTTCTGCATTGTCTTTCGTCTCAGGATTTTACAGTACTTCTTAAGTATTAATACATTAAAGATTTTTGAAAAGCTGCTGCAGAAATGGTGTTGAAACCTTCCACGTTAGTTGTCCTCAGTAACTCACGATCAAGTCATTGTTGCTTGCAACTAAAAATAAGCTTTTCCTTGCAAGCTGAGCCTTTGCTCTGAGAGCTGCCCGGATTCTTCCCAATGTACTCATCATCACTAGTTACAGCGTTTCTGCTGACCAAGTTATTTACACCTGTGCAGTCCAATTTGCTTCAAGGCTCATTTTATCCCTCTGCCTTCAGATTATTTCCCTTGGAGATTTGTAGGCAGTTCCAACACTTTCAATAGCGTTGCCTCACTGTTGCTGCTCTATGTGAAAGAACAGTGAATGATTGTATCGAAGGACTACAGGGTGGAATGGAATCTGCAGCTGCGTCAATCTCAGCTACTTTCTGCATGACTATCGGGAGAAAAATCAATAAAAATATATTTTTTTGCCACTGAAGTCAGCACATGTGGCTAAGTATCCCCTGGGGAATGAAATCCATCACTCCACACAAGCCCACTGTATAGCAGCCTTCTCCTCACGTGCTCAAAATGGAGCTTGTGTGGTGTATAGGCCATGTGAATTCACGTGTGGATTTCACCAAGGGAGAGGCTCTTTGAGTCAGAAGATGCCTTTTTGCATAGTCATTTTTCAGGGTTGTACTGTATTTTGGCATTCACAACACCTCTGTTGGGCATCTGAATATTTATAACTGCTACAGATGGGAAAACCGAGGTACAGAGAGATTAAATAACTTGTCTAAAGGAGCACAGTCAGTTAATGGCAGAGTGAACATGGAGCTCAGGGTTTCTGCCTGCCTCCTTGCCTCCACACAACATTTCTAGAGCAATATAGAAGTGATGTAATGTGCAAGAAGAATTGTTTTGAAACAAAAATATCTGCCAGGTTGCATAAAATATCCGCAAGAGCTCTTTAAACATGCAAGAACAGATTCATGTAGTCTTTTCTTTACTGAATACAAAAGATGCTTAAGTGTTAAAATATTTACTTTTCCCATTGATAAAAACTACAGAAAGTATCCTGCTCATAGCTATGTAATAGAAAATCTACGTAGCTCTTTGGCTTCCAGATAAAAGGCTTTTGGAAGCTGAAGCTGTAAATGCAAGTTAGGAAGTAAGATCTTCTTGTCAGCCACCCTCATCTGTATTGGAACTATAGAGTAGAACATTTCCAGCATTGCCTTATAATATACCCATGTCACTTTATAGAACTCAAACATGCACAAGAAAGATACACTAAGAAGGGCAAAATGCTTTTGCATAGTTTTTATATTATTCACACAGCTGGAATGTTTACAGCATAGTACAGAGTGTAACAAGAGCAAATGCTGAACCACATCAAGAGGTTCCCTTGTTGTGCATGTCATTTAAATATCAAATCTATAAGGGCGTTTGCTGTGTTCTTCACACACAGAAAGACCACAACTAAGTGACTTAAAAGTATCCCATGAGTTTTTAAAAATGCGGACAAACAACTCTCTTCTTTTGATAATTGCAAATACATTGTTCCACTCGGTTGGTTCTGCAACATCTGGTGTTTTATAAAGCATTTTAAAATGTCATCTCCCTTCCCCGTTTGCCCACACCCTTCCCACTGCACCTTAACCCCAGCATAACAAGAAACTGTAATTTCTAAGAAAATTTATAGAAAATCTTGCACAACAGAGTGAAGGAATAATGGCTGTGTAGATTTGACCTATTCTTTAAATTAACAAGAAAGCTGAGCCAGTGGCATGGAGCAACACTACTATATAAAATGGTTTCCATGAGGCAGATGAAGAAGATTCTGGACTGATTCAGTGAAAGGGTGTTATTAAATGACTCCTGCAGAAGAGACTACTTAGAACTTTTTGCTTGTAATGTTAAATTGATATACTTGTCTTGGTATTAAGTTTTCTTAAAAAGGTTTCAATGTGGTTTCTCAAGAATGAAAGACTGTGTCCCTCCTCGTTAGTGCTGGTGTGTGTCCAGCGTTTGAATTGTAAGTTGCTTCACAGTTAGCAGAGTTGGTGAACTTCATAGTTGTGACTGATGATGAGCTTACAGGTTAAGGAATCCAAATGGGCAAAGGGAAAGGCCATCACTGTGTAGCATCATCAGCTGTCTTAGAACTGCACAGTAGTTCTTGTCAATCCATTGCAGCGTACAGTGAATACGGTGCTTTGAGAAGCAGGAGGTGAGTAAAGCTACAAATCTAATAATATAGAAATGAGTAAAGATAGAAATCTAGTAATATAGAAATAACTGCAAAAGCTTCACAAAAAAAAATAATTCCAAAGCAAGGGCTCTTTATAAATATCGTGAGGTGTATGGGGGGATTCATTCTGCCTCATTTTATCTATCTATCAATTAGGCATATAGTTGAAGCAGACTTTCATACTCCCTGTTTCCAGTGAAGAGAAAGGGAGCAGGGGCACCTCTAGGTGACAGGCAGTTCATCCCACCTGTCTAGGTGAGACTAAGGTGTTCAATTTTCATCTGACTAAATTTAGGTAGGGTGAATATCCTCAGTACAGAGGAAGATGCTTCGCAATCCAAGGAATTTAAAGTAAGACTCATGTCCTTAGCTCTTGACATTTCTTAAAGGTCTTTTCCAACCTTAATGATTCTATCAAGTCAGTGGAATGAAAGATTTCTTCCATATATAAATCATAAGGGCTGAAGAAAAGTATTGTGACTTGTTTACTCGGTGAAGTTGTGTTTTTTAATAAATGCACTGTAAATGTGTGGCAAATCCTAAGATAAAAGACAACTAGCTACAGTCAAAAGGTTATTTTATTCATAATCAAAGATATCATGTTGAGGTATGTTTTTAAAAGGAGACTGACACGTAATATACAGGTGATTTCTGATCATGGGCCTGCTGAGTAGGAAGTTCTGCATTCTTGTCCTCATGTTCCCATTGGCCTATCACTTCTCCATGGGCTACCATAGGCTTAGCTAAAGAATTCTTAGTGAATGAACAGAAGTGCAGCCTCTTAGAAGTCTTATTCTGAGTTCTGTGTGGCCTTAACCAAAATGTTATTAGTACCCAAGGAAATGCACCGTGACCCTGTATCCTTAACCTTTCTTGTGTCTGTTTTGCCAGAGCTGTGCGACTGTCAGATGAGTAGGGATACCCTTACCTGCTTTACTCTCACTAGAGCAAGTAACAAGCGATGGAAGTACAGTAGCACCGTCTTCAGCATGGGTTAGAAACCAGAGCACTTCTTTTAAGGTCCCAAGTAAGTCTGTACCTCTGTAGTGTCATCTGCTTTCCTTTCTGTTATAGTTAGTTCTGCATGATTTTCCAGCTTGTGCTAAACTTCCATTTTCCTAGCTAGAAATTTCTAGTATTTCCTACCTAGTATTTCTTACACTTTAAACAAGATATGCTCTTTATAAAAATTAACAAAACAGAAGTCATAAGGATTATTTTTGCTCCTTGTAATAAAAGAAAGTGGCAAGTTTCAGAGTGGAAGATGTATTTTTGCAAGTAAAGGCATAGTAAAACAATTTTATTTATTTAGGTTATATTTAAGCTGAAAATTAAAGTAAAGTAGAACATTCCTAGTTAGAGATGTCCCTGCTTACTGTAGGGATGTTGGACTAGATGACTGTTAGAGGTCCCTTCCAACTCAATACATTCTATGATTTCCATAGGGATAGTGGACACAAGCATTCTAGCTACCATTGAGCTTGGTAGGTTTAAGAATGGGCTTATGAGGAAGGTTATGGTCTTGAAGCACAAAGGCATGGATTTGGACACCTGACATGGAAGACAGCATAGGGATTGTTTCCTCCAAGTCTTATCTTCTAAGTCCTTGGGTCACTTCATGCCTTTTTGATCATTTGTGACATGCTGTTATTGTGAAATGGAAGTAACAAAGATGTAAAGTTGCTGGCTGCAATCTTTAAGTCTGCCAGTTGCTGCTCATGAACCTTTATCCCTGTTGTCCTCTGCTCCTCTGTGATGATTCACTCTGATGATAGTGGTGCCACCAGTATCCCCTCAGCCCTGTGAGCTCAAATCCCATTACTATGCAAACACCGTTCCTGAAGCCCTAGAATTTTAAGAAATAAAGGGAAACAGTGATTCCCTTTGGACCGTCAGCCCCACGACCTTTTGTTCTCGCATGGTTTAGTCCCTCTTCTGTAAGTGACTGCCCCTTGGGACTTTTCCTGGCTTTTGTCCATTTTCTTCCAGTTAGCATTTAGTTCACACATCGTTATGGGAAGCGCCGGTTCCGAAGATACGCAGAGCTTGTCATAACAGAAGTATTTCGTATGCACCTGCAATTTGACGTTTGTGTTGGGGGAATATTGCAGAGTGAATAAAAAAATCTGAAATAATTTGCTTTTTTTCAGACTCCACCTGCTGTGGAGTTGTTTTGTTGTGTCTTTGGAGGAAGGGCGTTGAGGTGGTTTCTCGGGGTGTTTTGTTGTTGTTGTTTTAAGAACAATCTGAAGGTGTGTTTATGGCGTTAGGGAGAAGGTACATTGTGGGTTACAATGCTATATGCAGAGAAAAAAGGAAAATCTGTAAGACAGATGGCTATTAACATGGTGTAAATACCCTATTTTTAAATGCAAGGGGAAAAAGGTGTTCCATATATAGCCCTCAAGCTGGAAGCTTCTTGTTTGTAATAGCACCATGGCAATGTGTGAGGATTAATCACTTTCTGTGTGCTATTTGTAACAGCGAGTAAGAAGTGATGGGTTCTCATTGCATTTGATCCTCTTTCTTCTGATGTGCCTGGTCTATGCACTGACATCGAGACCACCTTAGCCACTTTTGCAAATGAAAGGACCTGCAAACCTGCTTGTACCTGGCCACCTGAGAATCCCCTGAGGTTTGAAGCTGTTTTCCACTGTACCCAGTTGTCCCACCACCCCTTGATGACATGGTGGAGGTGAGAAGGGGGAGGGTGTCAGGGTGTGCTGCAGCTGTTCTCTGCTGTGTCCCAACCAGGTGCTCACAGAATCAGGGAGCTATAAATGGCTTCCTGATAGTGTTCCCCAGCTTGCCTTCCCAAAGCAGAACTACATAGGAGAGCGTCTGGCCTGATAGCGTTTGCAAAAGCAACAGATTTTGGTCTTGAAATGCTTCTTGCTGCTCGTTGCAGGAACTCAAATGGCTGAGAATGACCTAATATACTTCAGCAACTGCCCTGAAATTAAGAGTTCGGTCTCATGTATCCACATTAAGTGGAAAGACAAACAATTTGGGTTATGTTAACAATGCTTCTGTAATGGAAAATGTTGATACTTATGCTGATGGGAATTTTCTCTAATTGATCTTCTTTATTCAAGAAAATGTTATTGGAAACCGATATTTCACACCTTCATACCATGGTGATTGTTTCTTACTAAGTGCTTTTATATCATGATGTCTGGGAGTAAAGGGTCCCCAAATACATGTTAATGTTAATCCATCTTGTCAAGTATGTTTTTTCATGATGTGGTGTGACTGGAAAATGATCGGTTGTGAGCTTTGCTTTATAGTTTAATACGAGGCAAATTTAAGAAGCAGTTTCAATATTTCTTTGTAGTAGTTTTAGTATTTCATTCAGAGATTCTGGGGTTTTTGGGGGAGGGGGAAGGTTGGTTTTTTTGGGGAGGCTCATTTGGCAGGTAGTCATTGGCTGGTTTTGTTGAAAACTGAGTGTCAAGGCAAGAGTCAAGTTGCAGTAAAATAGCTCATGGTACAAGGTAAACTGTGTTTCCATGGAATATATCCTGTGATGAAAGCTTCTTTCTTAAGTAGTCACTCTCTCTAAATAATGCATTCTTTCCAGACACTGTTGCTATTTTGTTCTTTGACAGGTAATTACAAACTTGCTCCTCAAAAAGAAAAAAAAAGAAAAGAAAAGAAAAAAGAAAGCCATACACCTACAGGAAAGCTTTTAAATGCAGGTCCTACTTAATCTGGTTTAATCTTTGTTTATATAAATTCATGTGTGTTTTGAGAGCTCGTTTTTCAACTTTGAAGCACCCTTCTATATTTATTTCTCTGAAACTTTTTGCAGCTCTCGTACGATGAGAAAAAACAATGCTGGCAGTAAGTTTGTGTATATAAGCTAAAGACTTTTTGAAATGCACACGTTTCTGCCAACTGCGGTTGCTGGATTTAACTGGCAAGCTAATACCACCCTCATAGAACAGTGCCTTAAAAAAAAAAAGACAGGATTGCAGATGATTTTTGTGAATTCATTCATGATGGTTGAATATAATGCTTTATCTCAAAATAGGCAGTTACAAAACGATGTCATTTTTGTGCAGCATCCTCATTGCATGAAAGAGCCATGAAACAGATAAACTAAAGAGAAAAAGGAAGGGAAGATTTAGGGAGAGGATGTGACTCAGGGAGTCAGGATCTTTCCAGATCGATAGAGCAGCCCCAGAAAAAGAATGACATCCAGCTGCTGCAGATGGACAGATGGAGAAGAGGCCCCAGATGAAGAAAAAGAGTGAGTGAAGGAGTAAATGCGGTCAGAAGTGGAGGGTGGAGTTCATCCTTTTTGTATTTCAAAAAAGGAGAGAGGCAGTTGGATCTGGGAATGGACAGGATCCCAGTGAAGGCAAATGAGGCTTGCTTCCCAGAGTGAGAGGATTGTTTGGTGGCCCTAATTTTTTTTTCCCTTCTATTTTCATTGAAAACAAAGATAAAATCCTTTCCTGATGATCTTACGTGGTTTCCTGTGGTCAGATAGGTGTAACCCTGTCACCCCAAATCAAAATATTTTGTTGAGTTTTAAAATACATTGTTTTTTCCTTCTTTAAAGATGAATCTGAAAATGGAACCATAATTTAGAAGCAGTCACTTTGGAATTTAAGTGATGTGTCTTAGCTTTTGGGGGATCCTCTTCAATTGGACTATTGCTGATTTCAACCTGAATTTCTAAATAATTTTTAGGTGTCCTCAAAACTAGCACAATTTTCACTGAAAGCACTACACAGCTGTATAAATCATGAAAAGTCTTTGGGACTTTTTCAGGGGGAAAAGCTGTGTGCAGTGCATAATTGCTTTCAAATTCTGTAGATACCTTCTAATCCAAATGGCCTTAGATTATGGCAGTACTCAGCCCCCAATTGTGTGCCAAATATCCGTGTCATTTGGGAGTTCAAATTGTTCATAGTCAAGAAAAGAGTGCCAGCTCGCCCCATGTCAGAGACCATGAATGATTTGCTGTTTCCTGTGCCCAAAACTATTTTTAATTGTTGCAAGTGCTGGTCATATACCCTTTGTAAAATCAGCCCCTTTAAAATGGAGACACTGAAAGTAATTGGCTGCTTATGAAAAATGTTGTTGTCTTAATTTATTTGGCTTTATCACAGTGAGAAAATAGAAATAACCAAAGTGTTTGCTTAAAGTTGCAAAAAAAATAGGTCCCCTAACCAAAGAAATATATGCTTATTTTAGCAATAAACTCCATACCCTTCACTGAGTGCTAGAAGCCTCCTCCTCTTTTTCTAATAATTGTCCCTTGGCACATTCATCCCTGTGTGTTGCTTAGAGGCCTGTCTGGTAATCTTTAGCTAGGTTTAAATCACAGGTTTCTCCATATGCAGGCCAAATGTTACAGAAGATACTGAAAGTTCATGCATGCGTGCACACACACTCTCAAACATCCACGGATATCTTTAAAGGGCATATGCTAACAGAAAAAGTTAATGTGCTGTGGTACAGGAAGGAGTTTCAGAGCAAAAGCAAGTTGTCAGATATTCATAAAATGGTTTTAAGAGTACACAATTTTGATCTGTGTACTGGTTTCAGGTACCTAGAAACCAGGGGGCTCGTTTGACTCAAGTTACAGGTCTTAATCTAATGATGATTAAAATAGTGCAGGACATTTTAGTTCTCACTCAAATGCCTTTCCTAGTTACAGGAGGAGGCTGTTATGTGCTTTTACTGTTCTGTGCTGCAGTTGTACTTTCTAATCTAATATCATCTTTTTGCTTCACTTACTACTTTTAGTGTTCATTGTAGATTTCATAAATAAGGACAGTCTTATTCAAGAAGCTCAGCCTTGGGTGGTTGCAGGGGCTTTGAGGAGGTTGTGGAAAACCTGTACAAAGTTAGGAGGGAACTCTGATTTCTCTACATCCTGTTCTTTCACAAAGACCACCTTGTCACTCCCAGTGCTTGTCACTAGGACCACCTTCCTGTAGGAAGTACAGGAGAATATTTGTGATAGGTGCTGGACGAGGTGGAGTTGTTGGTGGATAGCATCATACTTGCATTGATATTCAATGCTTATGTTGGACCTAATTCCCATAATCTGAAGAAGGAAGAATTTGGTGTGAGTGAAAATCTGACAGTGCTACTGGGCACAGATAGTTCCTGTCTTTCCAAGGTTCCTCAGTGAACACCTTTTGCTGTGCCACTTTAACTCCTATGGATTGCTGTGTTGTGAAACAGTAAAATTGGGTGTAGTTGTGTCACTCGTACACACAAACACGCTCGGTACACTCACATGCATACCCATGTGTGCACTCTTACAAATCCCAGGATTTGCTTCCAGTTCAAATTTGAGGATGAATAATATATTTTCTGGCCCAGTGAAACATTTTTTCAAGAATGTAGGTTTTTACCTGGACATAAAGTTTGTATTTATGTTGAAACCAATAGCTTGGTTATTGGCAAAATAGCCAATTCTTGTAGAAAACAATAAATTTTATTTGACTCACTCACTGAGTGCACCATTAAAAAATTAAATTGAATTTACCTCAATTATTTAAGCAAACCTACATCTCTTCAGTGACTAGAACTGTATTATGAATAAGTTTCTTCTAAACTTAACCTTATCTTAGACTTGAAACAATTTCTGTCTAGCAAACCTGACTGTGCAGTGGGACTGTGTGAACAGTTTGCAATAGCGTTGTCTAGCAGTATCTGGCAGTGAGGGGAAAGAAAAATACATCCTTACCTTTCTAAACTGTGTTTACAGAAGATTTTCCAACTGAAATAGAAGAGGATACTTTTGTCAGTTCATGTGATGGTTGTTCAGCTGTTTGGTACATCTTGCTCCTCTGTGTTCTCTGTAAGAGCCATTCAGTGTGGAGATAGTGGGGAATACGCAGCTGCTGCCCATGGCCCAAGAATGAAAGATATCAGATAAAAGCTTCAACAACACCCTCTCTCTTGTTCAAAGGGAATGCAAGAGCAAATTTTGGATCCAGGGTGATATCACGTCCTTGGAGTAAGTTGTTATTTTGTTATGACTGACCTAAAGATTTAGACTTCCTATTAATCATGCAGTTTTTTTGAGAATGGTCATCGATCAGCACTTGAGCTAGATTTAGGCAGGGGATTAGTATTTATAGTTACACTGGGGGAAAAATGTCCACTGTTGCTGAAATGGACACAGTCATTATAAAACTATTCCTATAAAATGTCTAATGTCTTCTTAAATTTGAGGAAAGTGACTTTTGCCTTTCAAGTTTTTGTCAGTCCTCATCTGCATATGGGAGTGGGTTTGCTTTTTGTTACGATGGGCTGTAGTGACCTCAGCAGCAGCAGTGAAGGAAAGAGGAGGGGCAAAGGAAAAGAAGTTTGTTGCAAGGCCAAGTTTTAGGATTTTTTTGGATAACCATGACAAAGCAGCTCTCTCTTAGAGCATCCCTATGATTTTATTATAGCTCTTAAGGACAGTCCAGGCTCTGTGTATGCACAGAGTAGATGCATGGCCTCAGTATAGAGGTATGAAGTATGCTTGAGTATTTTGTAGTTTAGATGTGTAAAACTGAAATTGCTAAGGGATAACTGGGGGCAAACACGTATTTCAGGAAGAGATTTGTCACGGAAAGATTTATCATCATCTTCATGCTCAAGAGAACGTGACGTGTTATGTACTCAATGAGGGATTCTATACATTGTGCACTATGCACTGCACAAAGAAATCTTATTTTAAACTGATTTCACATATCCTTTCAGTGGAGAGGGGCAATGTGTTGGATGTTCATGGGATATTCATTAATGTACTTAGTCATCAGGAGTTATGTCATGACGATCTTTTATAGAATACATAAAACAGCGTGTTTAGGAAAAGAAAATCTTGGATGACTAAAAGATTATAACTAGCAGAGAGAGTAATGACAGATCACCATAGGAAGTTCTTGCTGATGGAAGGAGGCACAATGAACAGCATTGGCATTGACTTAGATTGTCATAAGCCATATTGAGAACACTAGTTTTCCACGCCGTTGGCTATTCCTGACTGCTAGCAAAGATTTTGGTCATATTCCAATGTTTTTTTCATAGTTAAAGGTCTCACAGTAGCAATAATTTTAAGTCTTCTGTGTATTAAACTGCAAAAAACACATAAAAATAATCTATCTTTCAATTCCAATAAAGTGGAAAAAAACAGAAATGTAGTTCTTGCCTCCACAGAGGCTGTTGGCATTTTCCAGGAGTTAGAAAAATAGCCAGTGTGAACAGACCAATTTGTATTTAAAATACAGATTTACAGTGTCAGATGGTATCTCATTCTGAGCAATCTTGTCAACACATAAGGAAACAACATATTCTGCCTGAAGTAATATGTGGATTGTAAATCATACGTTACCTCAAATAAAACCCACCCCTTTTCCCATAATTAACTTAGGCAAATCTAATTTTTTAAGTCATTCCATTAGCAAGTACTTTCTAGAATATCAAAGCCATAAAGCCCAAGAAATCCTAGGGAGAGAAGGGGTTTGGTAAGAGGCCAAATATTCCCAGCACCTTGTATGTGTTTGCATGTGTGCGTGTATATATGTGTGTGTATGTATCTGTATATATATAAACATATAAGAGAGAAAAGATTCTACATCTTAATTAGACTGTTGGATCTGAACACAAAATATTAGCCAATGCAGTGCAACAATAGAGCAGGACATAAGAGCTTAGCCTGACAGGAAAAACAAAAGTTTTCTTTGAATCTGGGGATTTTTAATCTATTTTTTTCTGAGAACTATGTGACAGCTTTGATCAGCTCCTCACACAGTGGAAAACTCTTTTCATTTACCCAGAAATAAAAGAGAAAAGCCCTTAAAAAGATAGCTTGTCCTTAAAGTAGCCCAACACAGCTATTGGCAGGCTTTGGAATTGTTGACATCTCCTTTCTCCTCCTGACAGGTAAATCAAGTAAAACATGTTTACTGACTTGGCATAGAATTCATCAAAATAATGCTCCCTACGATCCTTAAGTTATAATTTTATTATTAAAAAAAAAAGTCCTTATTGTAAGGTCATCACATAAAGTATTTTCTGTCTTTTCTTGGCAACACAAATATGATTTTTAATGTTGAAGCAAGTAGGTTCTATAAAACAGATGCATCCAGTCCTCCAATGGCATTTTTTAGCTTTGTGAATAGCTCATTTTGCTAAATGAAGTATGATCTATGTTTTCCATACGATAGAAGTATTTACTTCTTCAGCTGAATTAAACCCTACATTTAGGGGATTTGGGTAGGAATAGATATTTGATAGGTGTTTTACGTAGATAGGAAAGAAAAAGACCCCAAAGCCTCAAGGTCAGAATTTTAGAGCAGTGTTATTGAACTGTCTGAGTATTTATGACATGATACATGTTACAAAAATTATTTGAAAAAAGCTTCCATGAAGGGATCAGCATGAAGAACAGTAACGTTAAAATGTGATTTTTATATAGGATTTGTTTTATTCACATTTGGCAACCAGGAAGGGGAAAAAAAAAAAAGCTATTTTTATTCCATGGTACTGAGACCAAAATTCAAGTTTTCTTTAAAATGCATTGTAAATGGGGTATTTGGTGGAGGCCATGAACTACTTTAATACATATTCCATCATTCTGTGCTGCATTTTTTTCTTGTTTTTATTCACTTCAGCATACTGAATGATTGAAAATCCAGCTACAGTGAGCATAGGCTTCATTGTTAGAGCTGGAGCCTTGGATGTGCACTGAATGGCAAGTGGTGTACCCAGAAAACCTAATGTTGTCTAAAGGAAGAGAAGGGCTGGGGTAGTTGGATGAATACTTAATTCCTTATATCTGTTTTATGTCTCTAGTCAGCCTGGAAACACAGATTTCCTAGTGAAAGAGTTATATGGTCTTTCCAAGAACTCTGCTCTCCTGCAAAAGAAAAGATTGGCTTCTATGTAAAGTGTCAGCAGTGAGGGAAAAGTAGGAAAGAAAAAAAAAAAAAAAGATATTGCATAGGAATCTCAGCAGAAAAGCTGGCTTTAAAAAATAACATTCCTACTGGCACAACCTCTTGGCCTATAATAAAGATGAAATCCTCACATGACAGAACACTCCATTCCCCCGTGTCAGAAAAAGGACACTGTCTAGCAAAGACTTTCAGTTGCCCAAAGCAGTAAATACCAACACTCTGGGATGAGACAAGAAATTGTTTCTTTCTGTTCTATAAATTCTGTGATGAGGATTTAGTCTCCTTCACTAAAATCTCACATGACGCGCCTGTGGAACCATAAGAAAAAAAACAAACAACAAAATAAAAACTAACTCTCCCCAAAGAAACAAACCTTTAAAATTTTAGGATTAAATCTGCAGATTCTGTCCCTTTTCTTCCATCTGTCATTTATTGCATCCATAGCTTTTAATATTTCAACAATAGTTGCTGTAATTTACCACTTAACAGTTATAGGTGCTTATGTCAGCAATCAAAATTTTTCCAACAGGAGAAGGAAATTAATATTTTGCTTTGTGTTTTCAGGGATTAATGCATATGGTCGCCATACTAAACTGCAGTTCCAGTGTTTAATTTTTTCTTTAAACTGTTTCATGAATAACTTTATACTTCTGCTCATTTGGGATAGGTATGGAAAAAAGGAAACATTATATTTGGTTCCTTACTGTTGAGGGAAGGAAAGGCAAAAGCACCATAGTTTGGCATAGAAACCCATCTGATTAATTCAGTGGAATAACTCCCTTTTGGCCATCTTTCTGATTATTGTATTTTGTTTCTTTTTCCAGTCTGGCCTCTTATATATACACAAAGGTACAAGTGCAAAATGGAAAGATTTCACTTAGGAAGAATTTGACCCATTTGTACCAGTAACTTTGGTTCTACAATTTAATGCATATTTTTCAAGCAGAAATATAAAAGTATACTTGATAATGCATCTCTCCTTAGTCTTCATTGTCTGCCTTCTCTGATCACATTTTTCATTAGTCTTTTCCTTATTTTACTAAACTATTTTATTAATGCAGCATTCTTTTCATGTGCATTATAAATCATTTTAATGCAACATGCTATGAGCATCTGCCCTTGTTGTTGAGAGGGGACCCCCACTGTTTTGCAAGGAATGTTTCTTGTATATCGTTTTTTTATGTTCAAATTTAAGCTATTTTTCATTTATTTGGTAGTTAACAATTACAATGTCAGAATTATACTGTATACAAAAGACACATAGCCATCCTTAACAGAAGATGTGGATCCAAGCAGATGAAGTTACAAACAAGAAAACTTTGTGAATCTCAAACTCGCTGTCATGCTTTTATTCCTGTTACAGTTTCTCCAGCAGTCCTATTATGGATGTAAATGAGCATGTAAATTATGTAAATGAAAATTATTATTAGAATAATAATTTAAAATCTTTTAGAGCGGTTCCAACCATAAACAGACACAATCTTTTATGTCTGCTTTCCATTATAGGTCTCATTTTAATTGGAGTACTCAATCTGGGCCCTTTGATTCTCAGTTTTGGCAATCGGTCTAGCCTTTTACCTTGATTTATCTGTTAAGGATTGAAAATTATGTTTTAAATAAGGCAGAAGGGGAGTTTGAATCTGGATCTTTTGGCCATACGACTTCTTTATCAACATAAGAAAACATGCTATACAACAGTCCCCTCTCTGGGGCGACACAGAGAAGCATATGTTTTCTTTTTTTTTTTCATTATAAAGCTCAAATTTCAATCAGAAAGGGAGCACAATGTAATTTTGACAAAAATACATGAAAGATTTTGCATTCAGGCCAGTACAGAATAAAAGAATTTAATGAAACCTTGAAATTTGTCATGAAATGGAGCTGTCCTCTTCACTGTCGTCTCTTCTGATCCTTCTGTGTTTTCCACTAACTTCAAAATAATATGGATAAAGCATCAGTAGATCCATTTCATCCTCTCGATTTATATACCATACTACAACATAAACAACATTGTGACTATTCTTGGCCTTCATCTTTGGTGGCAGTAGACTTGCTTTCCCTTCAAAATTATATGTATTAAAATAATGATGCCAAGAAATCCTGTGAGCTCTGATTGTATCCGGTATAGAATCATAGAATTGTCAGGGTTGGAAGGGACCTTAAAGATCATCCAGTTCCAACTCCCCTGCCATGGGCAGAGACACCTCCCACTAGATCAGGTTGCTCAGAGCCCCATCCAGCCTGGCCTTCAAAATGTTCAGGAATGGGGCTTCCACCACCTCTCTGGGCAACCTGTTCCAGTGTCTCACCACCCCCATTATACTAACATCTAGTCTGAATCTACCCACCTCTAGTTTTGATCCATTCCCCCTAGTCCTACCACCACCCAACATCCTAAAAAATCCCTCACCAGCTTTCTTGTAGGCCCCCTTAAGATACTGGAAGGCCACAATAAGGTCCCCTCAGAGCCTTCTCTTCTCCAGACTGAATAACCCCAAATCAGTCTGTCCTCATAGGAGAGGTGCTCCAGCCCTCTGATCATTCTTGATGATATACTTGATTGATCATTAAGTATAAATAACTTGCATTTTGAATGAAACCCTTTTATTTTTAGCTAAGTTCAACCACGTTGTTTTTCTCAGGCATGTTTATATGTACTGCATTTTCCTAAATAACAGAGAGGGGATGAGAGCTGAGGCCTAGACAGACCGACGACTCAAGGTATGGAGGTCATAAGAAATAAGACATTTTCACTTTGCCCAGAAATTCAAATATAAGGTCCTTCTTGCATATATGAAGGGTTAACAAAGCTCAGGTTTCAGTAGGAGGAAAGACACCTTTCCATACAACACTAACAAGACTTTCTTTTGACACAAATATGTTTAATCACCCAACTTGCAACAAGTGCAATCATCCAAATTAATGGTGTTCAGCCAAATGTAGCATCACAAACACTGAAAGGCTTGGGTTACAAATTCTTCCAGAAAGGATAAAACCAGTTTTTTTGGTTTGTATAATTTGGTTTTGTATAATTGAAAATTGTTAGTGTCTGTGTTTAAGTGCCAGCAAGTGCACTTGGGTGCCTCTTGTCTGATCAAGACTGTCGCCTTCAGTGTCCTTCAGGAAAAGAGAACCGCCAAACACCACAAAAGGTGACATTTGAGCAGACAAGGTGTTGAGCTGAGTCCATTAATCTCTTATTAATCACGCTGACATTTTAAAGGATGATTTTCTTGAGCAGGGAAAAAAGGAAGTCTCCCAATAGCTTACAGATACTGCGAGACTGGAAACAGGATGGGTAGTCACAGGCCAATGATGGATTGAATTTTCTGTTACCAAGAGACAAAATAAACAAATGTGTTTCATCCTGAGAATGTCCACCTGGAGAAGAGTTCTCAAGGGACAGTCAGTCACTAGGCCTTTTGGTTTCCTTGGATTGGGATCAAGCTCCTGAGATCATTCCAGATTTTGGGCAGCTATCTGAACCAGATTTCCCTATTGCTTATTGGTATATGGATTTTTTCTCATTACCAAGTTTTTTGATGTCTGGATAGGTTGGTTAACTGCTCTTGCATTTCCCATCAGCCTTAAGTTCCTGGAAGTCTTGAGTATTTACCTTTACTCTTAGCAACTGTATCAGAGATCCATAGATTGCTGATCAAACAGTATGTCCTTACCTTCTCTTCCTTCCCCTGCAATTCCAGAGGACTACAACCAAGCAATGCTGCATGTAAGATTACCTTTCTACCTGCCCAAATCCCTCAGGAACTCACACAGCTCTGCTATATTCATGATGTCAATATCATTATATATATAATCTGTAAGATATATTCTCCAGTAATTCCCAAATTCCCATGCGAGTTCATCCAGCCTTGACAGCGTTGCAGCTCCTCCTGTCAGGTATTGTTCTCAGGAGGTGTTTCCAGATGTTATAAAATTCCAATATGTATGCTTTATTGGAGAAGTCACCTTTGTTTTAAAAAAATAGTAAATTTTCTTTCTAGCAGAGCAAAAAGACCCAAGTTTAAATTTTTGCTAAGTTCACCTGAAGTGTTTTGGAGTGTGCTTACAATAGATACATGTATGTAATGTTTAAAAAAATTCAACCACGACAACTCCTAATGTGAATGTTTATGGTATTTGTCCATTTTTCTTTCCAGTATCTTCTGAAAAGAAAATATAGACTATATATAGGCTCTGTGGTGTTAGGGGTTTTTACCTCCACTTGCCTTGAATAGCGTTATTGCTGCATTTCTAAATACCATATAAACACTCCAAATACTTTCCATCAATTTAGCTTTCATCAAGAACTGTTCTGAACTGTTCCAAACTGACCAGTTGA
The DNA here is from genome assembly GCA_013401335.1 of Brachypteracias leptosomus. Lineage (NCBI taxonomy): Eukaryota > Metazoa > Chordata > Aves > Coraciiformes > Brachypteraciidae > Brachypteracias > Brachypteracias leptosomus. The sequence continues at coordinate 21,922 of VYZX01026204.1, forward strand.
AGTTTATATTGTGTAGCACAGATATTACATATCTATTGCACATATTTCTTAGGCTTTGTGGTTTATATTTGAAAAGGACAAACTGTTTCTCACTCTGATCTTTGTATCTTTATGGTCATCCAGTCCCAAAGAAACAGTTTAGAAATGAGCTTACAAATGGAGACATTTCCTGAAAATAGCTGGTGAAGGAGAATCCATTGCAAATCTGGACACAATTAAGAGTTCTTAAAATTCAAAGCTGTAATCAAAAGTCACCTGAAAAATATATGGTATTGTCTTTCTCAGAAACAGTTGTGTGATCCTTTTCTGAGTTATTTCTTGAATACAGTTAAAGAAATGCATGCAAATTAGTGGATCAAAATGGAAATGAAATTTTACAATGCACTAGTAAAATATTATCCTACTATGTTATTGAGAGAAATCCTATCACTTCCCTTTTATATAAATTATTGTGGTGTCCTCTTTCTCTTCGTGGATGCATAATATCTGTGATAGCTAAACAGAATGATAGAGGGATACGTAATCAGAGTAGAATGTGTCCTAACTGTGGTTTTATATGTATATATGTTCTTGTAAAGAAAGTGCTGAACTGACCCAGGCCATCAAATGCATTGAATATGAAAAACAAGATCTGAATTTGATTTGAGATTAAGTGGGAATCTAGTGTTAATGCTGTGATTATGAGGAGATACACCATGGTCTACATCAACTGGAATTTCTGAGTCTCTGAAATATCCATGTCCAAATATAGTCTTGCTGTTGAGCTGAGGAGTTAAAGGGCCTTGATATTGTCAGTAATTAATGGAGTGATCTTCTACCTGATCCAGGCCGACAGAACATTGCTGGTGATTCTGGTCAAAGCAGAGATCAGCTTAAACAAAGCTTACTGTTCCAGTACTCACTGGCTAGTCATCGATGGGCATAGAAATGATGAAGTGGCTACAGACTCCTGAATTTTCTGTCTGTCTTCCAGTGTAGCTGGGTGTTGCTCATGCAGAAGCTGGTCTGCTGTGGTGGTGGTTGTATGACTGACTGTGGGGAAAGACTGATAAAGTTGTATACTACCTCCATATTACTGGGACTTAATTCTGCTTCATCTCATTCCATGTAGCTACTGAAAATAAATTGAGAGGGAATTGGTACTTTTGAAACCCCACAAATACCATTGTTACTAAGAGTCTTTGTTAGGTTATGCAAAGCACTGGTTGTGGTAGGTGTTGTGTAAACAAAGAGGTGAGTAGCCAAGGAGCTCACAGTCCAAATAAAGCAGGAGTAGGGCGGGGTAAAGGTGTCAGACAAAAGCTGTGTGAACAATGTGATATTTGGGATAAATGTCATTTCCACAGTTCTTGGCTTCTGCAATTGCCTACACAATTTGAGGAGTCCAGTGGTGAAGGTAGTTTCCTGTCACTGCTCACTGGGTGTACCTCTCCAGGAAGGACTCAAATAATTTGAGAGTGCTACTCTCACTGCTGAGGTCCAAGATGATGGGAACGGATGTCTGTCCTTTGCCCATTGATGGGTGGAGAATTTTCATCAGTCTCCTAGGTGGTGTCAGTTGTGTGTCCTGGCTTGACTCCAGACTATGTTGTGTCTAAAAGGTTAATTTCCATTAGATGAATGTCCTTGGCCTTTGACTACCTTCACTATGGACTTGCTCGTGGGAAATTTGATACTGGGCGGTAGTTGGCTAGAAGCAGTGTATCCAGGGTGGGTTTCCTTTCTGTGGATAAACAGAGCATATGTAACTCCAGGAATAGGAGTTTGGCATCTTCTGCCAGTACTCAATTCACTCATGTCAATCAGAATTGGTTCTTTTTATTGCAGAGGTTCAATACTCTACATAAGCAATCTCTTTGTATTTTCATATTGGTGACTTGTGTGCATCTTCAGCTACAGTGTTACAGCTGACTTGTTATCTGTTTATATGAGCTTTTACTGTGCACTTTGCTATCAAGGAGTATGGGTTAAAGAACTATGCAACCTGTTTCTGGATTCTGCTTGGTCCTGTAATATTAGGTTGAAGTTCAACCTAAACATAGGGAAATACTTCTTTACTGTGAGGATAACAGAACGCTGGAACAGCGGAGGGGTTGTGGAATCTCTGTCTCTGGAGATATTCAAAACCCATCTAAATGTGTTCCTGTGTGATCAACTCTAGCAGGCAGGTTGGAGTAGCAGATATTCAGAGGTCCCTTCCAACCCCTACCATTCTGTGATTCTGTAATATCCATTTATGGTGAGTTTAAGTTCATGAATGCTGGTACTTCTGCTGCAGTTGTATCTCTTTTAGTGTCGGTGAAATCTCTTTCATCTTCACTCATTCTCTTCTTATGGTAGAATCTTTAATTTTGTTTAACAAGTGTATTTGATAGTATTTGCAGCTGAAGTGCAGGTTCTGATTGGTTTTTGCAACTGTTAGGGACGAGGAAGCCTGATCTCTGCTTCAGCCCCTATTCCTGACAACAGTCCTTGCAGATTTGCCTTGGTGCTTAGGGTGTTGTTTCGTTTTGTGCTTCATTCATATACATACCAGTACCAAGAAGTATGGAATTTTGGCTCTAAACCTGAGTCTCACTTAACCGTGACAATGACTCCTTTATCTAGCTTAATCTAACAAGTTTTCATTAGTAGCTTTCTCTAGTCAGTGGAACAGTTGACAGCTGGGATTTTCACTGTAATCACAGAAAGCTGTACTGAAGGGACCAGTACTGTACTGGTGTAGTAATCTTGCTCTCATGTCTTGTATGTGTCAAAGCAAATTTTGCTGATGGAAGCTGGTTTCTTATAGCTTCTTGTACTAGTGGCACTTTGCATTTGGTAACCTCCATCATGGCAGATGATGATTATCTAGTACAAAGTTAACACCTCACTACTGCTACTGTGCTGTTCCTACTCTGTGTGCAAGGGGTAAGAGGGTTGGCAAGATGTAGAGTTGACAACTCAATTTGCATCTATCATTATCTGTATCTTTATGGCCACAGATGTTTTTAATCGATAGCACCATTAGTCATGATGAAAAAAATATTATATTACTATGCTATTGAATAACCCACTTTATGATAAATTTAAAAACCATATTCATTTATTCCCAGCATTATAAAATATTGTTGTGTTACAGTATGAAAAAGACTCAGCACAGATTAAAATTGTACTTTAAATGCTATCATCATATTTGAAAACTGAAAGGACCAAGGATAAGATTGGGATGCTGTTCAAGTAATGTTTTGTCATTACATTGAGTCAAGGCTCCTGAATCATTTTTCCAAAAGGTTAGGTCTGAGGTCAGTACCCGACTTATTTTCTCACATGTGCTTTCTAATTGCCTTCAGTGGAAGTTCGCTTGAATAAGATGTAAAAGCTGGGAACAGAGCTCAATAAACATTATTCACCTCAACACAATAGCAAATTTCTTACAGCTTTCTGAGGAAATGAGTTTGAATCTTCTAAAGTGCTTGTTCTAGCATGCGCTGGTAGGATTCTTTCTGTTCTGCTTTCTCATATACATGCTTCAAGGAATGAATTACTGTTGAAGTGTAAATTTTCAGTTTACCAAAATACCACTTCCTATGTCCTTCATCCTTCAAAAAAGATCCTAGTTTTGAGAATTTGTATTTTTATTGGCTTCAACTTTAATGTTCGTTGCTGTAACAGTCTCTGTTTGACATACACTTCAGATGATTTTAATCTTCACAGTTCTGAGAGTTCCATTGTAAAAAAAGAAGCTATTAATGTCCTCCAACCATTGTTCAAACGTTACCACCTTAATAAAAAACAAAACAAAACAATTTTAAAATGTTCTCTTGGTGCAGGCAAAGCCATTCTGCCTTTTGCTTTCATTTCAGCCTGTAGGCAAACATTGGTTTTAAAATCTGTCACATAGTCTGATTGATCACTTTCCAGGAAAACAGGATTCAAGTCATTTCTAAAGTATACTCATAATGGATTAACCAGAGTTGCCACATAAAGAAGAAACATCTAATTCCTTTCTAATGTCAGAGGAGCTGATACGCTCTGCTTAGCAGTAATACCTCCTGAATAGGAGGAAAAAGGAACAGCTTTCTGGAAATTAGACTTCTTTATGGCACCCCATTTTGGATATCTCAACTCTCTAAATTAGATTTGAAAATGTAAGTTGTATACTTGTCCTCCAGTTACTTTTAATAAAACAATGAGGTAAATCAGTTTGCAAAGAATCACTTTAACTTCCAGAAAATAGTATTTTCTCCTAATGTCCAGCAGTATTCCCAGCTGTTGGATCAATTTTAAAATTTTATTATGCCATGGAGTTGTACATTAAAGGGCAAGAGAAAATGAGACAGTGTTTTCCTGTAAGCCCCATGTATGCAGCCATTCTTTAAAGTAATTTAGAGTCTAAGTTACAATGCTTGATAAAAGGGCCCTGTTTACATACAACATGATTTAGCAGCCAAATAAATGAGACAATCTTTTTCAGTGGGACTTAGGAAGCCCATCTCAAGAACTTCCCAGGAACCTGGCTTCTCTGCTGTGATAGCTTGCTGCACCAATTTCACAGTATGGCCTGTTTTCCTGAAGTTCATTGATGTCCACTGATAATTAACTGGAGACCATCGCTTTTGCCAAATACCAGGTAGGCACTTTCTGCTCATCCACCTCAGCCTTGCATTTCAGCCACATTTTAGCTTAAACTTAGCAGCTCCTGTTGCTGTTCGGTTAAGTAGGAGAACCCCTCTGTTTATTGGTGTAAGTTCACAGTGCAAGAGTAAATTATTCTGCAAGTAACCTGCTCAACAGGGTGTGTGGAGATGTGTGCTCACATCAGCTGAGGTAGGAGCGATTCTGTCACTACCTCAGTGATAACCTAAGGTCAGTGCTATAGGTGGACTTCCAGAAAAAATCCCTGGTGTAGACTGATTCTGAAAATAGTATTACATTCTTTTGCCAGGCTACTGTGCTCTGCAATTTGGGTGTTGCATTTAGCATATAAAGAAAATCTAGAATAAATAAATGGTGGAGAATCAGGCAATGACAACAGCTAATTGAAGCTGCAAATGTTTTTGCAGTATTTCAGTGCAGTACTGGTCATATTTTACAATGCTGCTTTACCCTTTACGTATCCCTTGTTGTAATTCCTTTTCTTTAGAACAGGATATGAAAACAGAGGGGGTGAATGACACCATATCTGTTCTAGCTATTCTTGGATAGCCAGCAACAGAATTCTTGAAGTCTTGAAATGGTTTGATAAGTCAACTAAAAAAGAAGGAATTATGACAATAGTTATAGCTGATAGTCTGAACACTTACGTGCCTGGCATGAGTTTGGATTCCTCTGCCTTCACAGTTTGACTTCATTTTCTTCTTCCTGGGGGAAATTATTGCAGTTATGGATTTGCTCTTTCAAGTTTTTGCTTAGGGAGTTCACAATATAAAAGAGAATTCTTCTGCATGTTTTCAGTTTGCTGTAAGAATGAAAATAGTGTGGTATTCTGGAGATGTGCAGTGTGTACAAATTAAAATCCATTTCTCAACTTTTTCTTGTACTAAATGAAACCTTTTTTTTTTTTTACATGCTTTAAGGATTGTTTCTGAAAACCTATTTTGCAGGGACCCATAGTATCATCTCTCTGTTCAAAAGGTAAAATCAAGAGCTTATTCACAGCATTTTCCATGATCTGTTTCCCAGGCTTAGGTTTTCAAAGCGAGTTTCCTTTAAAAAATACTTTTCTGTCTTGCAGCTCAATTTCCTGTAGTACTGGTTATGTTGAGAATCACAAGCAAAGTATTCTCTGCAAGTTTGTGGATCGTGATGTGCAACCTAAGCTGGGAGGGGTAGAGGAAAAGGAGGGAGGGCGAAGGTTCCTTCCGTTCTTAAAAGTAATTGTCCTGATATGATGGAAATTGCAGTCACCTGCCTAGCAGTGGAAAATCTTTAGCTATAAGGAAACCTTACAGCATCATCACTTCATTATAGTTGCTAGCAACCTCATGCTGGACAGCAGCTTTGATGAGACTGATAAAGGCAAGGCAGGGTTATTGAAACAACAGAAGTGCTTGGGAGGGGACCATTGTTATAAACTATGAAGATGTTCTTGCTGGAGCTACTGCATAAAAACTTTATGCTCTTGCAAATCATACTCGGAGCCTATTTTGGGGACTGAGGAATGTGGAGCAGTAGGTTTCTGCTAGTCTAGGGTAAATTCAGAGGTAATGTCAGGTGGATTATTCTAGTGCTGTGCGAGTATTAATAAGATCAGATTTCAGCCCCGAGTTTTATTAAACTCTATTTCCAATTTACCAAGAAAACTTGAATTAATCACTACAGGTCTTATGGTCACCATGGCTGAATATCTAAAGCACTGTGAGTCTTCATTGCTCAGCACATTTCAAACTGAACTATTAACTTCCCTCCATCTCAATTGTCTATTGCGGCGGGAGATCAATGGACAACACGTACACGGACTAATATAATCCAAGCATTGCCGTTTATTGCCCGAAGCTCACTCATTATATACCCAGCAGCGCTGACCGCGCTGGAAGCACCACTCTAATTGGTAACCAACTCTGCCAGGCGCTAAGCAACATCTCTTGATTGGCCAGGTACTGCTCTCAAGGCGCCTCCCTTGGTTCCACCTTCTGCCTCCATTTTCTTGCTGCTTCACTCCCATGTCACGTGCCACACGTGGCTGTCCCCGTGTGTCCTTGTTTACGTCTTCCCTGTAACCGTCCTTGTGTGTCCTTGTTTACGTCTTCCCTGTAGCCGTCCTTACTGGTGCCGCCAAGTCTGGGTTTGCTCACATGCCCATTCTTATGGAGATACCTCTCCACAGTCTATCTTTAAAATTATTTGCATTATAGTGCTGCAGTTCCACAGTTACTTTTTATATGTTTTATAAGCGTCTCCTATGTTCTTTTTCCTAAAACTGTATACAACATGCTGCAACTGCAGTGTCTTGCTTGTTTTTTAAACATAAAGAATTCTTAGTACCATGTAAACTTTCAAAATACCAGGCAAGCAAAGATGATAGGTGGTTCTTTTTACCTATATCAGTGCGTCTCTCTCCTTTCTTCTCCTAATTATTCCTTAGAAACATCTGGCAACTTTCTGCCTGTCAAATTTCTATTTCTGTTTTATTAACCGAACACCTGCGTGCCAGCTGAGTATGTACAGACATTGCATTGCTGCATATCAGGAGTGTTATTGCCAGCCTGACTTGTAAGAAACTTGCAGTGTGATAGCATAGTAAGATTCTCCTTGCTCCCATGCTATTAATTTACGGATTAAAAGAGCTCATAAATCCTAGTACTTAAGGTACTAGCTTAGTGAAGTAATAGCTTATTAAATCCCTGGTACTTAAGCACACTACAAGTAGAATATAGTATTAAATACACTGATAATTATATAGTGTTCCTGCTCACCTTCTTTATTCTCCTGATTTTACTTCGTGAAAAGTTATTCTGGCTTTTTTTCCTGGATGATTAATTAGCCCAGGATAAGCTTAACTCCAAAGATGTTTTTTGGCTATTTCTGAGTGAGCTGAAAAATTCGTATAGAAATGGAGAATGTAGTTTAAAAATTTGTCAGGCCAGTGGCTTAAGTTTTAACCTCATTGAACTCTTTGGCACTTTCTGGTCAGCTTCTGTGGTGCCACAATCAAAGTGAAGCAAAATCTGCAAAGGGGATGAGTCAAATAACACTTTTATCAAACTAGGAGCTTTCTTTTAAATAGTAGATGTAGCACTGGAAAGAACATTGTACTAAAATGTTCATAAACCAATTAAAAGATCTAATAATTAAAATTAAAAAAAACCCCTTGTGTGCTTGTGAGTTTGTCTAGGTTTTTTCTAGCTATATCAGTTGAGCTAATAAAAGATATTGCCTCTCTTTCCAAACCCTGCTGCACATAGTAATTACTGTTGCATGTTCTTCATTGTTATTCTAAGAGCATGTTATCTTCTGAGGCAGTGTTTCTGCTTTTGAATCTCACTAGAATCAGAGAAATCTGTTTTGTTCTGGTCCCATAGTTTGTCAAATGGGGTCGATAGCATTTCCAGTCAAGCTTCACCTGGCTGCCTGTGCCACGTGTGTGCTCAGTGGAGATGTTTTCTCATGCCACAGTCCTGCTCTTTGACAGGAATCACTGAAGCTATCGCCGCTTCACTGCTCTCTGTAGCTCTACCTTACATACCCTCTTTCTCTGCAGCTCTCGGCTCCAGCTGCCTCTCTTCAAGACTCAGAGCACATTCCCACAGTCCTCTGACTATTTTCCTTTCTAATCACCTGTGCATTTCCCAGCTGGGTCATTTACGTCAGTTCTGGCAGTCCCCTCTTGGCTGTGTTTGCTGAGTCTGGTCTAAATTCTGAATTCTTGTCATAGGAGTTTTTTCTCTCCCTTGATATCATCTGAAGTCACCCAGCTAGAGGCTCTCTTGTGCCTTATTTGATTTTTGTTTATCATAATTTGCCTTATTTTCCTTCTCTTTTTCTTATATTCTCCTGCATTATTTGTCATCTTAGGTTGTGTGAATGGAGACATTACACAGAGGAAGCAAAACTCATTGGGCAGAAGCAGCGTGAGATAGACTGGAGATGGTCAAGTCATGGGTGACAACAGTAGGTTTAGAAAGGGAAAATGCAGATTGAATACCAAGAGAAGAGCTGTTGATTATTACCCTTTACCCTGTGAACAAAACTATAGGAGATTGAAATGAGTCTGGAAAACTTTAACATGAGCAGCTCTGTAAGAAACAGGTGGACCTAAGCAAGTGAATGGCCTTGATGGATGGCTGAGGAGATTTCTAATGCTTCTCATTCTTGTGATTCCAAGAGAGAGTGATGAAGGGGAAGGTGATAAGCCAGAAGGGCTGTTTTGTGCAGGGAATGAATGATAGAAAATGCAGCACGCTCAGCTGCTCAGAATAACCAGAAACTCATATTGGAAAAATCTTCTACAGCAGAGGGTTAAATCTCAGCCTATAGTTCTTAGAAATTGCTCAAATGCATATGAAAAAGCTTTAAGGACTTCATTTTAATTGACCTTGGATACACAGCAGGTCATGGCCTTCTAGGGAATTAGAACCAGAGTATTCATCAGGGAACAATACAAGTTTAGAAGGTCAAGAGCTGATTCCTAATCATAAGTGCAAATGTTCTCACATGTGTTTAATATGAACTGGGAAATACTTTGCAACGTGCTGGCCTGGAATAAATTGGAGAGGAGGCCTTAATACATAATTTTTTATATTAAATATGATATTTTGAATACGTTGTTTAGTACTTTTTAAAATTATGAGAAAAAGTATGATAAAGGGCCAGACACAGCCATAACCACATGCTTTTTGTAATAATGAGATCAATAAACAGCTGAGGCAATGACCTTCCCGACATGTTGTTGAAAATTTAATTGTGAAGACATGGGTTCTAACTAACTTGTTTTACCAAAACAGGAAAGGGGGGTGGGTGCAAAGAGTTTCCCACGTTAAATTTAGGAACAGTCAAAATAAAACAAATGCTAAAATTATCCAATTTACTCCAGGCTTTGTGAGGAAGAATGGGCAAGTAATTGTCAATTATGGAGTGGGATTGGAATGCAGGTTGTAGAGGGATAATTAATTGAGAGATATTTCATTTTGATTAGTGTGGCTTGAAAAAGTGCCATCTGAAGTGGTTTCAGGGCTGCGGGGCAGTCTGCTGCAGATGGACAAGGGACCAGCATGCAGCAGTAATGGGGCTGCAAGGTAGATGAGAATCTATCACGTTACTGAAAATAAAATAAAGAATTAAGGAAGAAGAAAGGATAGTTAAGATCAAGAGCTCGGTCTCTATACTGGGAAACCCGGGGTTGTTCCCAGCTTGTGCCATACAGTTCCTGTGTGGCCTCTGGCATGGAGTTGGAGGGCTGGGTTGCAGTACTCTCTCCAGGGGCATTCTTGCAGAGTCTAAAGCAGCTCCCCTACCAGGATGATTATATCAGTGTTCCCTTCATCACTCTACAAAGTTGGGCACTGGAGGAAAGGGGAAGAGGATTAGTGGGTTTGTGACTGGTACTTCTCTTTTCAGTTGAGTAGGTGTTGAGCTGGGAAGATATTGGGTTCATCTTTGGTGTGTTTTTCCATCCTGCATCCTGACCCTCCCCCTAATGCAGGGGCTTCTGGGAGGCAGCTGGGATTCAGCTAATGCCATAGCTCTCTCCCAGGGTTTTTTGTAAATCAGCATGCACGGCAGCTCATTCTTCTCTCTCATATCCCTTCATTTCACTGTCTCTTCACAGAATCACAGACTAGTAGGGGTTTGAAGGGACCTCNGACACCCACCCTTCCCTTCATAACACAATAGAAATATCTGGAAAAGGTAATACTTCCATTATCTGAGGCTTGCTTGTCTATTGCAAAGAATATTGACATCTTTGGGCAAGAAAGACAAAGTACCATTATTAGTTTGCTTAAAATAAACAATTATTAATTTAGCCGAGAGCGTGATTTTCATCATCTTTGGTTGATCTATAAATTTGGGAGCTGAGTCTTTGAGAAGGGGATATACCCTCTTCCCCCTGTGTTCCCTCAGTGGAGATTTTAGGGCTTCTTAGAGCAGGAGACCAAAACGGCAGATGTGGTTGCTGTGAGGAGGTACCATCAGTGCAGCACGTACCTTCCTGCACGAACCGTTTCACCGCAAACAGATTCCTCTTCTGACAGAGCTTTCAGCAGAATCAGCCAACAAGTGTTAGCCAGACATGAGTCTCTTTGGCATTCAGCAAATTGCTTGCACATCAGACAGTGCTGATTACTACCGGAAAACAGTATAAATATCACATTTTATATTACACTTGTAAAATTGATTCTTTCCCCCTTTGCTGAGTTAGTATGCCAGAAACTTTGTTAATTGTGTGATGGAGTTCAAGGAGATAATTCTGGCTGCAAAATTCCAAACAAACAAACAGGGGGATACAAGTGTCATCATCACATTCTTTGGCCGATTCCATTTTCGCTCTCACCTGTTTGCGTTGTTGCAGCTTCTTTGTCTGAAGAGAATTTTAATTTCTGCTGCATTCTAACTTCTGTATTGATTAAATATGAACCAAATTTATCATTGTACATTCGTCTGTATTTTACCTTATTATACCCTTTCCTTACTTTTTGAATATCTTTACAAGGTTTGTTAGTCAAATGGATTAAGTACTTAATCTTCATAAAATATTTCAGTTTTCATTTTAATACTACTTGGAAGGAGAGTTCTTTGAAAAGCTCAAATGAACAGTTGATTTGCCAGATGATGGTGCTTTTCAACCTGAACTCTTTGGTAAATCTTTAAATAGATTCATCTGAAAAAGAATATTTAAGCACAGTATTTCTTTGCAGCTGTTTAGAATGGGATAGTTTATAACTTTTTTAATCTTTCATCTCAAAATAACGTTCTGAGACCAAGTTCATTCAGGATGTGAATATCAGTACTTAATTTCCAATATAGTGAACACTTCATTTGACCCCAGAATTCATTCTTTTAACTCTTTTGTCTTGAAGTATGGTTTCAAAGAGGAACTAATTGCAGAAGGACAGCACTGTTACAAACAATCCTTTACTTCTAGAAGTCTTCAGAATCTCTACAATTCCTCATTAGAAAAAATAGAATTTAACTCTACTGATTTTACAGTTTGTGTCCTGAACATACAAGCTCAGTTCCAATTACACGTAACCACTTTGAGTTACCAAGAATATTGTGCCTGATCAAGCTACTTATATTCTCAGAAGTGTTTGAATGAATAAGTCTCTTAAGCTTTTGTGTCTGCTTAGAATGACAACAGGTTTTGTGCCTGAAACAACGTACTCCAGTATTTCTCTAAGCCCAACTTAAAATAACATTTATCATTGTTGTTTATAATAATTAGGAGCTGAATTTAGCTCAAAACAACAACAGAAAAACCAAGGGCAGGGGGATGACACTATAAATCTTGATGCTGGATGTTCTTGCATTCTTTTCCTCATAACATTCAGTGGTACTTATGCAAGATTAAGCCTGCTGGAAATTCTTGAAGGTCAAAAAAGAGGAAACAAAAGCAGAGGCAGCCACCTCAATGAGTCAGCTAGATTCCAGAAAGGACCATTACAGATAAAATAGTTCTGAACCCAGAACAGAAATAAAGAAAATGAATTTAAAATTAAGAAAACTAAATATAAATGCCATCAGGCTGTATATTTGTCCTTCCTACTTTTCTTAACAGCTATAGTACTTACTGGAAAAATTCACACTTTCTGAAGGGACTGAGGGTTATGTACAATAGCATATGAATAATTGGGTGAAAGATAATTGGGTATGACAAGATCAGCGTCCTGCTGTAGAGTTGTTCAAGTCTGTTGTTGAAATCATGAGACATGGGCAAGGTAGAGCATCTTCCACCACTTCAAGGCTCAAGCCCTCCTTTAAAGCTGCCTCTCTGCCTTTGAAAGGAAAAGCTTCTGAATTCCTGAAGTAAGACACATCTTAAACCATACGAACCACTTTCCGTGCTGACAGAATTTAGTTAAAGCTCATTATGTAAAAAGGTGCTATAAGGAAACTTTATAGAGTGAATGCTCTTTATAAACTGGAAGCTGAGGTTCAGCCAGTTTCCATTTAATCCTCCAATATTGCCTGCAGCAGTCAAGTAAATTTTGTAGCAGACTCCTTCCCCCCAAATGAAAACCATGTGCCTGCTTCGTTTTTTACTCTTTTCCTAGTCCCCCCATTCAAACCTCTCCTCAGTGCTTTAAAGAACCTTGCAAGAAGTCATAGAATTAAAATAGCAGAGTTAGCTCTGGCTGTTATTAATTAGGCCACATTAGCACAAGTACTGTCCTTCCTAAACAAACTGAATGACAGGCAAATTGATATGTGTGTATGGCAGTGGGAAGCGTTAAAAAACATAGATGTGCATTCTCTATTCATGGAGCTTCAAAAATTGCATTAGGGTTTTCTTTCTCCATAGTGAAATTAGCTTCAGTAGAGAAGCAAATGGGCAAAGCAGTGTGATTTGATAAGTACTCATTTCAGTTAAACTGATCTAGGGTGAGTAGAGAAGTCTTGATTTGGGGATTTTTCTTACACAACACTTCAATGCCACCATTTTTAGAAATATTTTATTCATTGCATATTATCCAAGTAATTACAGATTTTTTCTTTTTCACTGATTTATGTCCTTGGAGATGACTTCTCTAAGAGGAAAACATTTCTGGAACAACCACAGACTTTCCTCATGACCTTGTCATGCTAACATATAAAGATAACTACCAGCAGGCATTAGGAAGCAGGAGTCATGGGGATGTCTGCCCTTCCTCTGGATCCTCATTCTGTCCCTCAGAGAGTGCCACCACTGGCAGTAGACCTCATCATTTCAGTG
>VYZX01026205.1:531-10541 GCA_013401335.1 Brachypteracias leptosomus
GCATCGAGTGGGTCTACCACATCCCCTACCATGCACCAGCCTCCAGGAAAATTGAAAGGTACAATGGACTGTTGAAGACAGCACTGAAAGCAATGGGAGGTGGAACCTTCAAATACTGGGACACGCATCTAGCAAAGGCCACCTGGTTAGTCAACTCAAGAAGATCTGCCAATCGAGCTGGCCCTGCTCAGTCAAAACTTCCACGTACAGTAGACGGGGATAAAGTTCCTGTAGTGCGCAGGAGGAATGCGTTGGGAAAAATGGTCTGGGTTAGTCCTGCTTCAGGCAAAGGCATACCCGTTCATGGGATTGCTTTTGCTCAAGGACCTGGAAGCACTTGGTGGGTGATGCGGGAGGACAGAGAGGTCCAATGCGTGCCACAAGGGGACTTAATCTTGGGTGAGAACTGCCAGTGAATTATGTTGTACCTTGTTAATTGTTAAAGGGCTGCTGGACATGATGTAGATGGTATAGAATAAGGGGTGGATAGTGTCCTGGTTTGGCCAGGATAGGGTTAATTTCCACCAGGAGTTGCTATTGATCCCATGCTGACGTCATGTCCAGCGAGGGCAGGGCAGTCTGGGCTTTGTTTGACCTGGTTTGCCTCGCTCTGTGTCTGTAGCTGTATACCTGCGGTCTGTACCTTTATACCTCTTGTTTTGTACATTGCTACCCCTGTTGCTGTTACTGTTGTTGTGATTGTTGCTTTTGCATCGTTGTATTAAATTAAATTCTCCTTATCTCAATCTACCCCACGGGCTGGGACATGAGTAGTTTCATGTGCAGTAGCTGTAATCTGGAGGCATCAATGGACCACGTAGACAGTGGCCTGAGGGAGGAGGAGAGCAGATAGTGTCACAGCAGGTAGGATGACTGAGTGATTGACAGTTTATTTGCAGTTTATTTGTCCTTTAGGGACAAGAATCCCAGCCACATGTTGCCCTGAAGTAGAGGGATCCAGCCACAGTAGGAGCTGGAAGATGGTGAGTTTTTGGCATAAAAAAAGATGTTTCTCTTTAGAGGTTTTTGGATGGAAAAATAGGGTCTGGAAGCAGGAGAGGAGGAATGGGCACTGCTGGGGAGGAACCCTCACTGATCATGCCTGACCCAGGTAACTCAGTCAGTGTGTCAGAGAGGAAGGGTAATAATGGTCTTTTTGTAAAGAATGATGAAAGCCATCTGCCAACTGGATTTGTTGCCTTTAGAGACTTGCTGCTTATCTGGGATCCAAATCTGGAATACCATGGATTGCTAAGGTTCATTCAGGACTCAGACTACTACTGATTGCTGCTTGTCCATCTACCCTACTGAGTAGATCAAAGGTTACTACATCATTCTTGAGGTTAGAATGAGGGGCAAAAAGAAACTGTTGGTGTTCTCTTCAACCCTGCTGGTCAAGGGCAGGCAATCACAGAGGAGCTGTGAATCCTGTGGATCAACACGTGGCTGTATGGCTGTTGTTGCTGACAGGGATTTGTCTTCTATGGCCATGGGAATTTCCTAATGACTAGAAAAGAGGAAATGTTATAGCTATTTTCAAAAGAGGCAAGATGACGGATCAAGGGAACAGCAGGCCAGCCAGCCTCACATCATCCCTGGGAGGACTGTGGAAAGAGTCCTCCTGAATGCCATTTCCAGACACATGAAGGACAAAAAGGTGACTGGGAGAAACCAGCACAGATTTTCAAGGACAAATCACATTTGACTAGCCTTCTATGATGAAATGACTGGATCAGCGACTGAGACGGGATGTCTTTGACTTCAGCAAGGCCTTTGACAGGATACCCCATGGCATCTTTGTAGCTAAATTGAGAGACGTGGACTAGATGCTGGACTGTAAGGTCAATTAAAGACTATCTGTACTGCAGGGTTCAAAGAGTGTTGGTCAATGGTTTCAAGTATGACTGACAGACAGGTATGAGAGGCATTCCTCAGGAGTTGATGCTGAGGCAGTTAGTCTTTAATATCTTCATCAACAGACTGGATGATGGAATGAAATGCTCTTCAGATTCATAGAACTGGCACTCAGAAGGGCCTTGACAAGCTGGAGTAGCCAGCTGCAGAAATCTTGTGAAGTTGAATGAAAACAAATGCAAAGCCCATGGGGACTGACTGATTAGGGAGCAGCTCTGCAGGGAATCCTGAGGGACTGTGCCTTAACACAAGACAGTGGTATCGCATTGCAGAAATTAAGACTAAGTATGTACTGGAACACACTAATAAGCCATAAGTAGCCAGCAGGCCAAGAGAGTAAATTATCACCCTCTACTCAGCTTTCAAGAGGCTTCTCCTAGGGTATTGCTCAGTTTTGGCACCTTCCCCAAGCATTAGAGCTACAATGACAAACAGGACAAAATCCAGCCGAGGTCCAGTGAAGTGGACAGATACATGAAGCACAGAACATGCAAGGAAAGGATGGAAGGACTCAGGTTTGTTTTGGAGAAGAAAGAAACAAAGGGAATCTAACTTCTTTCTTTAATAACTTGGTGGTTATAGAGTAAACTGCCAGACTCTTCTCTGAGACTTACAGTGAAAGGATAAGAGGCAACATTCATAATTTGTAGCAAATGAAATTTTTATTAGATATAGGGAAAAAAATGTAATGAGAGTGGTTAAACACCAGAATAGGTTGTCCAGAGAGACTGTGGAATCTGCAGCTTTGGAAATATTCAAAGTTGACTGGAAAAAGCACTGAGCAACTTGATTTGACTTTGAGGCTACACCCACTTTTAGCAGAAGGTTGCACTGAATGACCTACAAAGGTCCATTCCAGCAAACACAATTCTATTATCCTATATTCAATTTCTAACAACACAATCCTGGAAGTGGGGGATATTTTATATGCTTCTTCAGTCTAAGAATGGAATTTCTGGCCCCAAATAATTAGTATTCCAATTAGGATGAAAGAACTTTCTGCATCTGAGTGTCTCTCAGACTTGTTGACTAGCAGATAGTGTGATATGTATGAAAGAACACTCTTATGCCTGAAAGCTTCCAATAATGCAAATGTTTACGATTCTGAAACAGAGAAACCATATGTAAGCGGATGATTCATGAGATTCAGGCTTCTGTTCCCTGTTTCAATCATGCCTGATTTATGAAAAGTAAACAGTAGATCCAAACCTATCCTAGTTGTCAGTGGTCCTTGTGAGGCAGTAAATATCATGAATTTCAAACTGTTTAAAAATCTTTCGAAACTGCTCAGCATGCAACCACTTTTATAGTTACATGAGCCTTTAAAATGCACATTTCCTGAAAGGCAAGCAAGCGTGAATAATTACTATTCATTTTTTCCCCCCTCAGCTTAGAGAGTTAAATTGTACTCTACAGTTATTTCTCCCTAGTGTATGATACAGCAGAAATCTTTCCAGAGCAAATGCACTGCAATCACAGAGCTGGCTTCAACAGCAGAAGCACTAAAAGAAGTAATACAGATTAACAAATGGATGATGTAGATACACTTTGTCAGTACTGATTGCCACAAGGATCTCCTTGAGCTCTGGAAATGAAGACTTCCTCTGGATAGTTTGTTTGCTCAGCCTGTGGTATGTACTGAGGATCTGTCCTTTTAAGGACCCTTTTTCTCCCCACTCCATTGATTTCAGAAAACTTGTGTTTTCTTTTTGAACATGAAAAGGCTGGACGTTGCAAATAATAAAACCCAAGTGTCAAAAGACTTCATCACTGTCAGCAAGAAACTTGTGATGTTTTCTCAAGGATCAACCCACACATTCATCTGTCTTTAATAAAAGCAGATCTGCCTGGCTGTATCAGCTGATTTGCTGTGCTTGCTTGGAGTATCATTTGTTGTTGTTTTTTTTTCAGTGGGAGGGATTTCAAGATTTATGAGTGTGCTGAGAAAACATTTGAAGAATCTGCCTGGAGGGCTGATGGGTCTCTGTGAAGTGAAAAATGTACTCAATGAAGTGTATTTATACATACTATCCTTGGCTTCCAGTGTTGCTTTCCAAGGGTGAGCCTCACCCAGCCTCTTGAGAAACAACTTATTTAGTAGTTTTCTTCTGCATGTGATTTGTTAATTTATGGGAACAGAAATGTTGAGACTTGCTGCAGAAACACAAGTCATGCTATTAATGAAAGTCGTTCCGAAATGGGAAGGTTGTGGAAAATGAGATCTTGAAGTTGTGAGACACATATATTCACATACTGTAAAATACTCGAACTTTCCAGAATTTAAGCAAGCTGTTATAAGAAGGTCCCACAATTTTATAGCAAATTCCTGAGAAATTTAAAAAGAAAATGATACTTTGCAAAAGTTAGACTAAACAGTTATAAAGAACAAATTCTTTATAAAAGATGTCATCAATAACTTCATATAGTAAAAAAAGAAAAACCTAACTGTATCACAAATGATAGTTCAGCAGAATATAAGCAATTAGTTGGTTAACCACAAACACTATATACTGCTCTAATCTTATTCCTGGAACTGAACTCTGAAGTGAGCATATGTTCTAGGAGAGAGCTTGAAATGACTTTTTTTTGGCCCCATCATGCCTTCATCTTGTCCTTTGACCTCAATAATCTAGTAATTATTGCAGTCATTTAAGATCTATATGACATATATTCAAATTTCTTCTGTCATGCAAAGTGGCAGAGATTTAATGTCTGAGTCTCCAACCTTTATCTTGGCTTAGAAAGTAGTCTAGCTACACTTTTTCCACTTAAATATCCTGTGTTTACATAAAATGCTAAGACTTTCACTAAAGCAAGAAAAAATGACATCTAGTGATATCATGAATATGACTAAAGTTCTCATATTTTTATCATATAAAGATTTTGTACCTGGCCTCCACTGCTTAGGTGTTCCAGTCACAAGAGGTATGTACATAAAAAGAAATAATCACATCCTCATCACTCTTGATGTACTTTTCTACTCATAGAGTTTTGGGGGAAGCTGCAGGTAAGATAACAATAGTTAAAATCATTCCTAGGTACAAAGCATCTGACTGTCTTAAATAGTTGCATCAAACTGCAGATTTATTAGGGCTGAACCATCAATGAAATTTTTTAGAGGCTGTTGAGACAAATGAGGAATTCTGATGTTTGCAGGACTGAAGTTTATAGCTGATACCTCTGTGATTAGTAGAAGAAACAGCAGCTAGAGGTTTAGGAAGTTTGGGTTTCTAGAAGCATTGCTAGGAGATTTAGGACCGAACAATCCCAATAAACTGTTGATCAGGACTAGGTGCACAGCTGAAACAGGATTTAATCTAATCCTGGCTATATTACAATACAATTTTCAATGTTTAATAGCACATAACATGGATTCTGTGTACACAGAGCATATGTTAATGGCCATATTTATTTCTATATGTGTTAGCAAGGAAAACAAATTGGATTATGACATTAATTACAACCCCTCTTCCATGTAAATTAGCCTTCTTTAATCTTAATTACTTCTATTGTTCTTTCCTTTCTAAATGTACAGGTGGATGTCTACCTGCAATTGTCGTCTCACCTACTCTCCAGTTGTAAAGCTCATGTTTAACACTTCATTTTATAGCTTTAATTTACTGTCTTGCTGGTTATGCTGTAATTAAACAGCACACAGGATAAACTCATAAGCTATAAACTCCCTCAGTACGTATTAGTAAGGGTACTGAACCTATTTTGATATAACCTAGCCTTTTAAAAGGGATAAGCTATTGACCTCATTGCCTTAAGCAATATTTCCACTAAAACTACTGCTAAATAAATAAGTTGAGAAAAATATGCAAAATAAAAACGAGATCTTTACAGGAAAATGGTTTAGCTATGTGTTTGCTACCTAAAACTAATATTCAGTGTTGATGGAAGAGAAAGTAAGTCTTTCAATCTAAGCTGATATCTACTGGTGTCAGTGACACAGTGACCCACCAGTATCATATTCATAAAAGATTAGGAAGTCTACTTAAGAGTTTGGTAAACTATACGAGCTGTGAACTGAAGTCTGATTATACCAGCTGCATTAGTGAACCCTGGTTTAAACTCCAATTAAGGATAAATTCAGTTATGCTTATTCCTGTGGAACAAAACTTCGCATTTTGATCAGTGACAGTGCCATGAGAAAGTGCAGCTTGGATGTGTCTGAGAAATTGAATATAGCCAAATCTGTATGAGAGCCAGCAACAGCTGTAGGTCCTTCATGTAGCAGCATATAATGCTGTGTCTATGCCTACACATCCAGCAGAGAATGGTTACAAAATCTCTTCAGGAAGATACAGGATGAGTTTCTTCACCCATCTCCAAACAGGATTGGCATCTGTCAAGGAAAATACTGACCTTCAAGAAGAATCCCAAAGGGATCATAATATGCAGGGAAACAGATAGATGTTTAACACAGAAGAATGTGAGGATTGCTTGTTCATAAGTACCTGCAGTGTTTCAATTGCTGAATATTGTATGCTAATTCTCCCATAACATTGTTTTATTTTGATAATTCTTATCCAAACAGCGTTCACTTAATTTTGAACTCTGCACTGACACAGGTGTTTGACTGCCTGTGGGTGATGTCCATAGCTTAGCAGCTTGCAGGATGAAAGCCCAGAGAACATCCTCCATTGGCTTAACATTAACATTTTCTGAAGCCAATAACAAATATGACAGTCAGAAATACAGACTTTTGTACTTCATTCTAGGCATTGTGAAGATGATCAGAAACAGTAATTTAGAGACACAGAAGAAGGAGTTCAACAGGAGGAAGCATTGTTTTCTGGATTTATCCAAGTCAACCATTTTCTAGTGCTATATTTTCAAACAGTGCCTTGTTGCGTATTCTGATTATTTTACTCTCATCTGTTTGGAAAAAATGCACTGTCTGGTCTCCACTGAAGTGGAATTTTCTTGGAGGCCTGACACAAAGTAACATGTCCCAGGATCTGTCATACTAGAAAGTCAAAGAATATTTCAGTGGTGCTTCTAGTTGTTTCCATTGTGACCCTGTTGTCCCTAATGCAATATTTCATTCCATAAAGTGCTGTGAAGATGCAGACAAAGAGATTAATCTCTTCAAAAAATGCAACAATGTCCAGTGACTACCCCACACAAGCCCCATAAAGGGGCATAAACCTTGCGGGCCTTAAGAAAACACACTGCATGGGAAGGCACTCTGTCTCAATATGAAGCAATTGAATTCCACTATTTCCCTTATAGTTCACTTCTGCTCTCCTACAGCACTACTTAAAGGACTTAAAAGAGGAGAGGGCAAAGGAGGAGGAGGGACCAAGTCTGTTGAGAGTTAAAAAGCCATTTAAATGAATGATTAATGTCCTGATGTGCAAAGGCATTCATTTCTCTTACTGTAAGGGGCAATATAAAGCCCAATACAAATTTTGCAAACCCTTTTATGAACATTCGAAGAAGCCACTGAACATGCAGAGATGAGGGAGGTAGTAGATTTTTCAGAGACCCACAGAGAATGGAAGGGTTGAGGTTAGTCTTTTCATGCCTATGCCGCCTTTCAAGTACTTGAGTATACCAGTGCAAGTGATGCAAAAACAGGTTTATTAGTCAACTGCTGTCCTACATGTAGTAGATACTGTATACATGAAGCCCTCTCTATTTTGCAGCCTCAGAAGGTACAGAAAAAAATAATTTACTTTGGAAATTTTTTCTCTGATAGGAAATTTCCTTACAGAACATTTCACACATTTCACATTTGCACTTTTTTCTTTTCTGTATTTTTTTTAGCGAACGTGTTCCTCATCATGGTGAATGTTTAGGGTAGAAGTAAGATCCAACCGGTCTGACATTTAAAACCAAATGTCTCAAGGTAAGCATAAGAACAGCTGTCAGTAAGAATTAGCAGGAGCCAGCACTTGAGATGGGGTTGGTATTTGACAGTGTTCATGAATACTACATTTCACGCTGAAGATATTACCTTTAGGTTTCCCTTTTCTTTTTAAGCAATGTCTGGCCTTACTCACCCTTTTAATGCTATGAAGTGGTACAATATTTTATACATGACAAGCATGAGGGAAGAACCCTATTATCATTCTCTCGTGTACGTGTTGTAACATGAATTAATGTAAGGAGGGAAATATTAATCCATTTCTTGAGGACAGCTGAAACATTTGCTGCCAAAATTCCTCGCCTGTCATTTATTACTGACATTGAGAACATTTTTTATGTACTTGTGAAAGAGCTTTCCAAAAAACATTGAAGTTTATGAATTGCTT
The DNA here is from genome assembly GCA_013401335.1 of Brachypteracias leptosomus. NCBI lineage: Eukaryota > Metazoa > Chordata > Aves > Coraciiformes > Brachypteraciidae > Brachypteracias > Brachypteracias leptosomus. The sequence goes on from VYZX01026205.1 coordinate 8,709, forward strand.
GCAAATTTGCAGCTGATAAAGTTGAATTTTCAATACCTTGCAGGGCTTATGTTTCTCTGTGGTTTTGGAGGAAATTTTCTGTACATTTAAATTGCCTTACATGGCAATTTAGATTTGTCTATAATGCATTACATGCTCCATGACGTTTTACTGGTGCTATTATTACAGTTAGCAGTTAGGTCAGTACATACTTATGTCTCCTGCAGAACAACTCAGCTCAGGAGGGGGAAATCCTTTGAAATTCAGCAAGGGTTCCAAATTCCTGTTGTAAGAAGAGTAAATATTCTGTGGATCTCTAATGCAACCTGCTGTTAAAGTACAGGGAAAACTTGTCAGACCACAGTAGAATTATCATATTCGTGATGGTATTTAATTCTGCAGTGCACTAGACTATTTTGACAAATTTTCTCTGACTCAAAGGGAAACTAAGGATCTTCTCAATTTTCTCAAGGTTGCTCAGTAGCCTATAGAATTAAGCTTATTCAGGAGAATTTGCTGGAATAAGCCTAGAATAATGAAAATACCAACTCTACAGCATGTTCAGTATCTCATTAATTTATATTGAAATCATATTAGGCAAATAAATACATTTTAGAAAATATAAATAGAAACTTGGATCAATCTACAGTTTCATTAAATATCTAGTTTTAAAGGGTTTTTTTAGACAGTTTTAACAGAAAAACAAACCACATGAAATATCAGTGCAAGATAGAGTGGTCAATATGTATTTATGTCAAAGAGTAAATCAAAACAGAATGTTGTCATTGAAGAAGGACTTCAGGTTAAAAATCAGAAATTTTCTGCAATATAAAGTTTCCAGCTGCAAAGGGCAGACTTGTCAGGACTGATGCTTTCCAAAAGCATCAGATTTGACACAACTATCACATGGAAATGTTTCTTATGTTCAGGATAGTACTTCTGGTCAAAGCCAGAGAGAGAGAGAGAGAGAGACTTACTGTGAACTAGTATAACGATCATTCCCTAGCCCTAAAGAACAAGTGCATAACTATCTGTTGGACACCAAACCACGCCTGCGTGCTGTTTGAGTAACAAATATCACACACAAAAACTCTGTGGTGAGTGTCCTATTAATCAAACAATAAAGATGATCAAGAGTCTCTTGCTGTTATTGGAATAAAAGGGATTAGTTATACTCAGAATATATCCATTATTTCATTCACAAACACAATGTAAATGTTTCCTGAGTATGTGTCTGGCTGTAGAAATATACTTTGTAGCTCTTATCAGCATGAAGTGAGAAAAATAAAATGCAAAACTATGAATCTCTAAGTCTTTCTTTCTATTTTTGTTTCCCATTTTTTCCTCCATTTCCTAAGCACTACACTGGTTTACAGTTTTTCTGAATTTTTTATATGAAAGAGCTAGACAATTACTATAAAACCAGAACTATATGTAATTTGTTGGATGTGATGTAGATTTCTTACTCTTTTCCCAAAGTATCTCAGAGCCGCTACTGCTGTACCAGTATGTGGCTTTATCACACAGACCTCAAGGGAGCAAAGATGCAGAGACACATGTATGAGCATCCTCAAGTACTTTCAAATATATTCATCCTTGCTAGTGTATTGCTCTTAACTACTATTTGCTCCTTCTTTATTCTGATGTAGTTTCTGCCAGATAAAAACATCTATTGAAATTCTTTCTCACTTCTATAGTTTCTCACCTTTCCAGTTTTCTTCTCACTGACAGCTGTGTGCAGCTACTCATACATTTTTTTGCGTACTCCAAAGTGTTTTTTGAGAAGTTCAGTTGAAAAGGATGAGAAAGGTGGGTCTCAGTGGTGCAAAGTAGTGGTACCTTAGTGACAATACC
>VYZX01026206.1:0-26819 GCA_013401335.1 Brachypteracias leptosomus
TACTCTGTGAATTTTATGGCCAATGGGAAAGCTGTTCCCTTCCCCCAACTCAAAACCTGGCCAGTCACAAAAATTGCCAGAGTGGGTGTGATAGAGCAGGATTGTTAAACCCCAGCTCAGGAAAAAGTTTTGGGTCTGAAATGTCTCATTTCTCCTTGCTCCAAAGGCACCTTTCAATGGGTTTGGACAAAACTGGCTGTTCTCAGCCCATTAAAACCAGGAAATCCACTCCCCCAACACAAAGGCAGTGGTGCTGCAAAGGTGGCTGCTTTAAAGCTCTTTTGTTTCATTTTTCTTCCACCCAGCTACTAATAACCTCTCTGACCACTGGCAATCCATGGTATAACTGACAGAACACATTCCCAATGAACTGACACTATATGCTGATTAACATGATAATCAGCCACTAGCAGATTAATTAAGACTGCAGAAAGTTAAACGTTGCTGATTTCAGTAAAACCTGCAGGATTTGACTAAAGAATTGGGTTACAACACTCACTTCTATCATTGCATCATTAAATTCTGCCATTATCTCCTAAAGAAGGCTGAGAAGTGAAGAATCCTTCTGCTGGCTCTGGGGTGACTCCATTAGTCCTACCTCAGATTTTACACTCAGGTAATACTCTTGAAATAAAAGACATCACTGGAAATAAAACCAGCAGAAGGCTCAGAAAGCAGGAGAGAGGATCTATTGCATTTAACAGATGCCCCAAACTTTAGCAATAGGTTTTGTGGCTGCTGTTTGTTAACGCTGGCAAATAAAAGTGGGTTTGCCTTTGAAAGGCAATGCCATATGCAGGCTAATTCCAGCCCAGCATCCATGAAAGGCTTTAGGAAGACTCTCCTGACATCAAGGAGAGGCTGGGTAAAGGCCCAACAGACTAAATATGACTCTGCCAGGACAAAAAGTATCCTCCCAGGAGATTCTTGCAGATCTCAGCCCCCGCTGTTGTCTCTCATAGAGGGAATTATTCTACACAGACACAAAAATCAAATTATCGAAGATAAGATTTATGTGACAAATCACAGAGAATTTTTCTCAGATCGTAGTTTTTAGGAAGATGTTCTCCTTTTGCTTTTCTACTTTTTTAATTAGTCTCTTAACTTACTTGAAAGAAAGAGATTAGATGTGAAAATTCCCAATCTTCTTTCAAAAAGAAACCAGATATTATCATTCCTGCTAAAAATAAACTGAAAGCTCTTGTAGGAACAGAAAGGATTTTAGGGCAGAAAGTTCTGTTTGCTGCATGCATTTAATTTCTTCTTCAGCAAAACACTCCTGATCAGATAATAAGGCTTTAAGCACTTAAAACCAGAAACAGGAAGGTTTATCTTGAAGTTTCCCCCCTTGTTTTGGCAACAGGAGAACATTTGATATTTGTCTGTAGCTTCTGAATGAGAATAGAGATCCAGATAAGATCTCCTTGTAGCTCTGTTGTGTACTCCATCTTAACACCACAAAGGAGCCTAAGGAAACATTTTAAACATTTTGTCCCATAGAATGACCCCAAATTCTCATTTCAAGAGGGGGAAAAAAAGCCTCAACCAACCCACTGGCTGGAGAGATCAAAAGTCCCCAAATATCCAGCGAGGCATTAAAGCACCACAGGTGACCATATGTTAAACAAACAATTTACACTTCCAATGAATGACAACAAATGTCCCAGTATTTATGTGGACTGAACGCAGTAACTGCTGCTCTTTAGAGACTCTCAGATTCTTACCATAATGTTGTAAAATTAACAGCACTTTTCACTTGATTATCAGTGTAAACATAATGGGGCTCATTCTGCTTTCACTACAGTTTCCCGAGGATAGAAATGCTGCTGGAATGAGAGGGGCCTTTATACCATATACCTATCCCAGCCCACCACAGGGAACTTAATATATTTGAGAGAGAAGTTAATATATTGAGTCCAAGTGGGTTTGCTGCATGGATTGAGTGGAAACCCCAGTGTAAAGCACAAACACAAACCCATGCATGCACACACCTAGTGAAATTTTCCAAGTAAACAGGCTGCTGGCCTCAAGACAGTTGAAAAATGCCTATAAAATTATAAATTCACTATTAATGTGTAGTGCTTTCCCACGGTTGAACAGCTGGAAGCTGAAGGATCAAATTTTGATGTAGATCTTGTCCTACAAAGCCTGAGAAGAGTCCTAGAGAACCCCTGTCACAAGGAAAAGCAGCCATTGCCCACAACCAGAGGTGTAATGGTATTTGTTTAGAGCATCACTCTGACCAGGACTTCCAGTGCTAAACAACCCAGTATCCAGGATCTACCCAAACAGCATTAAAAGGATCAGAGCCTGAGGAACCTTCTAATGCAAAAACCACTTTGGTGAGCCAAAAATTCTTATACGTAGCCAAGTACTGACTGTCAAATGCTGGAAGGGAAAATAGTCATATGGCTCTCAAGCCACTACCATAGAGTGCATACAGCAAGTAGAAGGCAATGTTAACTTTAAATATATTCAGCTATTGAAACAGAGACATCACTAAATATCTTCAGCTATTAAAAACAGAGACATCACATCTCCCTCCACCAACGGGGGAAAATAAATTAACCCGTGAAACAAAATCATGAATTAAGGGATAAGGTACTTGCACACTCTGCTCTAGCTCTGGAGTCTGATCTTTGGGTGCTACTTAAACTTCAAAAGGGGAGTTGGAAGGAGGGGCTGGGGAGAAATGAGGCCTCTGGCACCACCAAAGCTCCAACTCCTCTCTCCTGCAGCTGGTTGCTATGGGCTGTGGTGACCTATTCGGAGACTGAAACGTTACCAGCTCAATGCCTAAATGAGTAACTAAAATCTCTCTCAGTTCTCTCCATCCAGAATTAACTGTTCTTTACAGGAGTGCAAGGGGCCTGGGCTTTCAGCAGGTGTTGATCTCCAATATATTGACTGTTTAATGTGAGCATGAAGCACAGAGGGATGGTGGGTGGGACAGGAAGCACCACCAGCCTTTCCCAGCCTCTATTCACTTCACTACTGCCAACTCATTCTGGCCTCAGTTATTATCCTGGGTGGAATCCATAACATTTCAGCTCCTTGCATCTGTGTTCACTGGCTCGTGGCATTTGCCATTACCTTTTAATGACCTGGATGCTGCAGAGCCACTTGAGGCAGCTGTAGCCAGGGCTGAGAGGGTGCAGCAGTGCTGCTGGCAAAGGAACAGATGCTGCTGTTCTACCATCACTCCATGTCCTTTGGGAAGGATTATTGCTTTTTTTCTCTGTTTTATTAACTGCCATCTGAAAGATCTATGTTACTAGCCCCTGTGCTATGATCAAGTTATGGAGAGGCTGTGTCAGGCTTGAAGGGAAAACACACCCTCCAAATTGCAATAACAATCACAATATTAATTTTTGGTTTAGCAAAAAGAAGTGAGGGATGTTGGAAGCTGTTGGTATTTTCCAGGCAGTGAAACCTTTTTCACAATTTCCCTCTGAAGCAGGTAGCTTTAGGGACAGAGAAACAAGAGTGATTCAGCAGCAGGCAGGAAAGCTGCAGCAGAGCTGGGAACAGAACCCAGGTTTCCTGGCTCCTTGCTCTTAACATCTTCCCTTTCCCAAATGATAACATGAGGGTGATAAGGAACACGAGGAGCAGTTTGTCATCTAACCCCCAAATCTGATGGTATGAACCTCTTCTGTTGTAAATCAAGGCTGGAGTCAAGGGAGTTACTCTGGGTAAGTGCACAGAGAAACCAGGCTGAAAATCCCCACAAACCTATTTTCAAATGTAAAGCCAGATATTGTGTGTTACTCAAACAATTCTAGCTTGAAGCAATGTGTTCTTTCAAAACAGGTAAAACAAGAACCAGAGAGAAGTACCGAGTGGTTTACACAGATCACCAGAGATTAGAACTAGAGAAGGAGTTTCATTACAACAGATACATTACAATCAGGAGGAAGTCTGAACTCGCTGCCAACCTACGGCTCTCCGAGAGACAGGTAGAGTATGGATCACCCATCCAGGGCTTCCTTTGGCTTCATGACCACACTGCTTAAGAACACAAAAATACTACTGCCTGGAATAACCCAACGATGGGACTGGGTTCTCTTGGCAGCTCTAGACTCTCTCACTCCTTCAGCTCCCATCAAGGAGCTGGGCAAGGCAAACACCAGTCTCACACACAGTCCTAAGAAATAAGGATTTTAAAATCCCAACAAAACCCTGCCTGGATGTCTCTTTTTCTGGGGTAGTGGTTACAGGGAGAAATTTTTGCTGAGATTTCTGAAGTGGAAGTTCTGGTTCTGCTGAAGCCAATGGGAGTTTTATAACCAATTTCAACAAGGTCATTCTTAGCAGAGGATGGAAGTGAGGAGGCTCAAGTATGTTCAGGATGCTTGAAGATGTTTTTTCCTTTGGCTGCCTTTTACGTTTTGTTAAAGATTTCCTATATACTCACTACTCTCCTCTCCTGCCCCTATTTCCTCCTACCCTCTCTAGCATCAATATATGTCACAAGCAAAATTAATTTCAGTGCATAAAGCCTACAACTCTGAAGTCACTTCTGAAAATGTAAATTAAGGAAGAAATACTCGGTGTGTACTCCCACCACTACCCTCTCGTACTCATGACTGAGCACACACTGTCCTGACCCAGATTCCACTCAGCCTAAAACCTGGAATGACTTTCTGGAAAAGGCTTTTTCCCCTGGCTATGCCAAAATCCCATCCAGGACACCAGAAGGAAGACAAAAGGAGAAAGAACAATTGTTTAGAGAAGGAAGGAAAGATGTAAGAGCTAATGAAGAAAAAAAAAAGGAAAGATGAAGCACTGCTAATATAGGAAGGATACAGAAATACAGAAATAATGGAGATGATGAGGATGAAAAGGAAGAGAGAAAATGAGACTTCAGGGGAAGTTATTCCTACAACTGAAAAAATACTGAAAGGAAGGAGGGCAATATGTGAAGAACACCTCAGATGGATGCAACCACCCATGTTAGCTTTTAGTCTGACATCACACATCTGTATTTACTTGTACTAGTTTGATAATTGGCATGTGACCTTGAAGTGCCCTGGACTAAAATTCTCTGGGTCACTGCTGTGGATCCACATCCCTAGTTTAATAACAGACCAGAAAAAAACCCTAAATTCAAAGGCAGGTGAAAACACTGAGGCCAGAGGGTCATCCTGACACAGATGCTCATTTGGGTTTGAGGCTGTTTCATCTTTTCATGCATTTTGGCAATTGCATGAGTGAAACTAGATTGCCTCAGCACAATCAGAATGCAAGAGATCAAGACTCTGAGACTGGTTTAATGGAACATCATTTGGTCCTGAAATGAGATTCCAAAAACTAAGACAACAAATTGAACTGCCCAATGTCTCAGGTGATACCCTGGGACTTCAGAGTCCCAGCTCAACTTTCTACAAGCTCTGATGTATCTGAATTCTTGAATTGTAAAATGGGAATTATAATACCCCAAGGATAACACATCAAGACCATCACAGAGACTCCTTAGGACGTTTTGTTGGACTTCACCAGTGTTGTTTCTTTTTTAAAACACAACCTAGTAGCCACAAATGTTATCACCTCTTACTCCTTCACCTCCTTTCTGACCATCATCCTCTTTCCCTGTCTAGCTCCTGGCAAAGGATAACTGAACCAATCAATACTTCTCAGCAAACCATTGATTTTTCTTTGTATTATAGAAAATGGTGACAAAAGCGTTTCCTTTGCCAGCTGAACACCAACAAGAAAACACAACTTATCTGAATGAGGTAGCTTGAATTATTACACTGACTAGACACAATATAGAGCCACTTCCAAGGACAAAGAGCTGGCATGCACAGCTTTAAATTCAGCACTGGGCATTCACATCCAAAGACATTTCAGTTGCCACAGAACATTTCACACCTGAAAATACAGCAGAATTTGTTCACTTGACCATTACCCATCATCTTCATCCCATGTCCTCCCTTGTTCTAATTAAACCCCACATCCTCTTCAATCATTGCTCCATTTCTTCCCAAAGCTGGTGGTGTTTTCGTGGCAGAGCAATGACTGTGGTGGGAAGCAGCAGCAGCTTCTGGCTCCATCTATGAATGCAATAAAAGGCATTTAGCTATTAAGGCACCACTTACACAATATTTTGAAGGAACATTGTGTACCAAGAGTGGTGAATTCTGCTCAGAAGTGTATTTCTATTGGCTTACACATTGGAGCTAATCAATGAATGTGCAGCACCCACACAGGACAGCTCTTGTGCCTCAGTTTACAGACCAGTAACAGGTTTTGACTTGTTCTGACTAGACCATATGGTTTCCATTATAAAGATACTCTCAGATTCTTTTGGCCATCACTATGACACATGAGATTGGTCAGATTTTGTACCAAAAAATAAACATTTAAAGAAAGAAAGAAAAAAAAATAATCAAAGCTCATCCCATAAAGAAGCATCTCCTAAAAATAAAACTGACCCTGACAAACTCTTTAATAAATTAAATTAATATTTTACTACCAGATAGGAAAGGTTACCTGTATGAAAGCCAAGCAAGCAGCTCTGTACTCTGTTTGCCACTGCCTTTCTCCCAGGTCCTCCTGCAGTTACTTTATCTATGACCCTTGACTACACACACAAAGGACCACATTGCATTCTATTAGCAACTGACTAAACTCTCTGCTCCTCTGCAGGTGAAAATCTGGTTCCAGAACCGCCGAGCCAAAGAAAGAAAACTAATGAAGAAGAAAATGACTCATTTTGATGGCAGCAACCTGGGCTCTATGCAGAGTGACTCTGGCTCAGTGAGCCCCATGCCAGTCCCTGACCAACAGACTCACGCTGAAATGCCTGGTTCTTTATTCCCACCTCCACCTCCTCCTCCTCCTCCTCTGCCCATGAATGGTTTGCAGCACAACGGGACCCTGCAGCAGGTAGTGGCCTCTCAGTAAGGCTGCCTGGAGAGCTACTGCACAATAAACCCTATAAACTACAGGTACATGGAGCACTACAGTATGAAAGAGAGAGGGCAGCCCTGGCTGCTTTGCAGGAGTCCCCAGCATGACACAGTTTTGCTCACGTAAGCTTCAAGTCAAGGCAGAGGCACCTGCCAGCTCTGCAGGACAGTGCCAGGTCCCAGGAGTGCTGGAACTGCTGCGTGCCAGGAGTCCTAGCTGCAGGGAGCCTCTGCAAGAGGATGCCATGGGTCTGTGCCCCCAGCCAGCATCCCTCCGGCCAGGCTGCAGGTGGGGAGGCACTGGGAGGGAGGAGAGCAGAGGATCACACATGGACACTGGTGACAGTACACTGCAGACCCAAAGAAAAGCACAAAAAAGCCCCAACTGGGCCCCAGGCACTGGAAGGTTGCTGAGGCAGTGCCCTGCCCGGCCCTCGCCCCGAGGTGAAGAGGATGTCCCTTCTCCTTTGATCTCCACACAGGTTCCAGGGACTAATCTCACTTTCATGGACTTTACACATGGATCTTGATAAATGAAAACCTGGCTGGTATGATCTGACCCCCTTGCTGGAAAGCCTGGGCCGTGGGGGTTGCACTCGCTCCGTGTGAAGGGCAAAGGTCAGGGAGGAGCTTTTTGGAATGTTTGGGGTTTGACAGGTAGGATTCCCAGTGCTCCCCACGCTGGTATAAACATGCACTCTTCAGGCTCACCACTCGTGTTCTGAAACCATTCTGGGCTTGGGAATCTTGGCCCAAGAGCAGTTTGGATAGAAGGGAAATCACGTCAGGCTCATTGTCTCCTAACAAAGAGCAAAGGGGGGGAAATCCTTTTTAAAATGTAGGTATTCTAAAGTGACTGCATTTCATGAGACAGCACAGCCCAGGGGTAAGGATGCAATGATTGCATTCAGCTCATTTTAAACTGGATCCAGTTTTCAGAGCTTTTGTGACCCTAAAAAGAGTCTGAGAAGCCAAAGCAAACAAAATTTCACTTCAATAAAGCTCTCAGCATTTTTTAAGTGGGTCTCAATTCCCAAAGTGCTGATCCCTTCCTTACCAAGCAGAATTTGGTAGGTAATCAGTACTTCAGATTCATCTGGATACTTACTTCTTAACATGACTAATAATTGCATGTGCATAACTTGTCTGCAAAGGGAATTTTTTAAAGCACACAAGTGATTTGGGAATTTATCCCCTTGTTGTCAAAAGCTGTCTAGAGATGTAGGATGCCTACCCTCACTAATTTTCATCAAGGTGTCCTCCTATACATCCCTGTCACTGTTGCAAATAAGACTTTGGAGCATTAAGTCATTTAGGCACTACATTCTTGGGGGTTTTCCTTAACAAATAGTACTATTAGATCATCCAAATGTTGCTAATGTGAAATTACTTTGTATATAAAGAACGTTAAAATAAATGACTTTTTTTCATAATCATTTTCCAATGTGGTATCAGCTCCTGTAGCAAATGAACATGCAAATTTCCATGGTTAGTCTCTTACTGAATTGTAATATCAAATTTAAAAGCAGGGTGATAGTAAAAGAGCTTACAAGTAGAAGAGAAGGGTAAGATCAGTATGGTTCAGGGAGCTGGCAGCTCTCACTATTTTATTTATCCTAAATAAAGGACAGCACTAAATAAGAGTAAAGTCTCAACTCTGAATGGCCACATATCTACACTGCAAAATTCCTGCTCTTTCCTTTCCCATCCACTTGCTGGCTCCAGCACTTTGAAGCTTTCATAGGTACTACAATGAGATGAAGAAACTGCAACTCAAAGTTCAGCAACAGAAAGACTCCTGCTGATTTCCACGTGGGAGCAGATGTGATTTACCATCCATATGGGTGAGCATGGCAACCAACCCAAACCCCTGGTCTCCCAAAAGACATCTCCACTGGGAATGCCCAGAAGGAATCCAGTGGGAATGCACAGAAGAGTCTGTTCCTCACCGAGGAAAATGCAAACATACGTTTAACTGAGAGACTGAAAAAGGTTCAAGGAGAAAAGCAGCCTCACACTGGCCAATTAAACAGAATTATGCTTGCAGACTAGGGAAAAATCAATTAAAATTTCCATATTTAGACTTTCAGGAGGCAAGAAAAGAGGGAAATTTGTCTTTTGTACTGATACACAATAATTTAGGACTAGTTCTAGCTAAGTGCACAGCACACTGGCCCCTGGGTATTGCAGGATCAAGTTCAGAGTTACCCAATTTAACCACGTTTCCATGACATAGTTTAATTTCTGTATTAAAATTTTTAAAAAGAAAAAAAAAGCCCTTCAAGAAAGAATGTTAAGAAATAGACCCGAACACAACTTCTTCCCCTTTAAAATTATTTAAACCTCATTCAAAGCGAGGGGGATCTGGCAAAATGACCTGGTTTATCTTGTTTACATGTAGAAGAGTTATTGGGGAAGATAAGTGACCACTTTGAAGATCTGCTCATTTCTGCTCCAGTTTGCTGAAAGCATGCTTGCTATAGGTTGCTATGTGTTTCCAATCACAAGTTGTTAAGTACACAAAATAAGGCTGGATTTTATTTGCAGAAGCACATGTTCAAAGGTTACAATTTATTGCTCCAAAAGCAGTATCTATAAACCAGGGTAATACCTTAGAGATTATTAACCTCTTAGTTATGCCAGGGATTGTTTTAAGGAGTACAATTTTTTTTTGCTAAAACTTACCAGCAATCTATTCAACTAAATATTTCCAATGGGCTCTAATCCTTTAAACAAGCCCACCAAGACCAAAAGAAAGCTGTTTTTCCCCAAGAAGTGCTGTTGCTTAGATGCTGGTTTGTGTATTATTCAAAATAAGAGATATAAAATCGGAGCCAAATCAACCAAAATGTTTTGATCCAACTTTGAGTCATGAAATATTGGTGCCAGTCCTCAGAATACTATTGAATTTCTTCCTGACTTTGGGTGTATCATATAAACTATCACTTTTATCACATCTAAAAACTAGGAACACGAGTTTCAGAGCTGCTGGGAAGATGGATTGGTTGTTAGCACGGGGCCCTGCGGAAGAAAAGCATACCTTAGACTGTATCACAGGAGTATCTAAGCCCTTAATCCTAATTGTGATTAAAAGAATGATCAAGGTAGATGAGATTTTCAGAGGAACTCCCTAACCTTTAAACTTCTAAATTTAAAGAATTGTGATCTCTAGGTTACAACAAGGCTTAGAAGTGCACAGCAAAGAGGACCTACAAAAACTTCAAGCAACTATGCGAAATACAGGATTCAAAATGACATTGCTAAACCAAAATACTTCAAATAAGTGGTATTTGTAATTGCTGGGGTTATACAATTGTAGGAGAGCATCAACTGTGTCCTACCTTCTACCCGAGGAGTAGATTCCAAAATATATTTTTTCTGGATGTTAACATGAAAATTAAAAAGCATACTCCTACTTTAGCACCTTTATTTGGTTTCCTGGTGTAGGACAGGCTTAATTCTAATTTTTATACACTGAGATGAGTCCCTATGAATGATTTAACCAGTCACATTTTGGAATGGCTCAGGATGGACACAACACTGTGCAAACCTCACTGAGTAAAAGACAAGGCACAGGTTTGGTGGTGAAAATATTTGCCAGCTGTTTCCATACTCAGAGAGCACAAATACTTTCCTGCACAGTTTACAACAAACTGTTCTAAGATGCATCACAATAAATGGAAAGGCTTAATTAAGATATATTCTGTGTGTTCCAAGCCACAATAAAACACAGTCACTGATGCACAGACTTTATGTAGACAATAATCTCACCTGGGAGTATGAAAGAGGAGTGAAGTCTGTACAAGGGAAATGCCAGGAATATGAACCCTGCACATGGCAGGAATGGCAAACAGGAAAGTCAATCAGCTCCTTTGTCACCTCCTGGGAGAACAACCACACCAAAGAACCTCTCAAGGACTCAAGTGAGCACCCCTGAACCCCACCTGAATTAGTTACAGTAAGTAGGAGCCCTGCACCACACAACTTGGGAAAGAAACCAAATAAATATTGATATTTATATGCTCATCCTCATGGTTCACACCAGTGTTAAGTCTGCTTGTTGAGCACTGAGACATTATTACTGTCAATATTGATTTTGTAGCAGGTCTTAAATTATTTAAATTGCAGAATAGCAACAGAACCTCCTTTAACTGCGGATTATTCTTTCCTGGCAAATACAAAACTGATGCAGATTGTACATGAAACATATTGTCACTACTTTTAACCAAATGCAAAAGTTAAGGAATAAAAGACAAGTCATTGTCAGCAGCAGTATAAAAGCAGTGGTGGAACAAATAGATGGGTTAATACCATCCCCATGCTCCAAATAAGTCACCTCCCAGCATTTTTTAAAAGGATTTTTTAAGAAGCAGAATTTTAGAGTGTGGAATTAAAAATAAAATAAAATTAAAATTAAAATGAAACCGAGGAAGATTTCACAGACAACTGACATGTTTATTTCTATTGTTGGTCTCTTTAGGAAAAGAAATCCATGTTAGGGATGAGAGACAGCACAGAACTGGAACCTGGGACATGACCCTCTTTGATTTCCCCCAGAAAGGTTCCTTTGGGCAAATGAAGCCAGCCCAGCTCTCCAGGCTGTGCCACATCTGTCAGCACTGATACAATTTGGCTTGTGCCTGCATTTCAAGCCCTGAAAATCAGCCCTAACCAGAGTGTGGCATATTCAACCAGCCCAACTCAAAGGGGTAAATAAAATTTTCAGCAGCTTTGTGTTCATAGAAGTCAGTGAAAGCCAGGGCAGCCACTTTAACTGTGCATTTTAACATTTTAAACCCAGCCTACTTCCTTCAGGACTAGTCAGATTTTTTCCCCAACAAAGTGACCTCAGTTGACAGTGTGACCTTTCCTTGGGATTTGGAGAGCTGAGTACTGACTTTAGGAGGAATGGGGGTGGTGTGCACATCTCAGGTGGGATAAATAGTAACACCTCTGAAATACTGCATTAGAACTAGCAGCAAATCCCTAGTTCATTAATGAAGCCATTCCACTAAAATTCTGGTTATAAGGTATGGGCAAGAGGCATTGCCAAGCCTGACATCACTGATCTGTTATCAGAGGGGTGATGCTAAACTCACCTGCTTTTTTTGCCTCAGAAACAGAACCCCAGGTAGATTTCAAAGCTTCAAAGACGGACAGATTTGTTTCTTCTTATCTCCGTGTAAAAGGAAGAGTAACTTGGTGAGTAAGGGCTCCTAATAAAAACTCACAGGTATAAACACCTTGAATCTAAGTTATTGTTGTACAGGCACCAGTAGACCCTGAAATTGCAGCTATAATTGCTGCCATTAAACCATTTAATTGCATGTTTGTGGTTATATTATTATTACTCCATTCGGAAATGCTCTTCAGAAGAGCACATACACCACAGCAAACCATCTACACTGCCTGTACAAACACAACTCTTGGAGGTCCACTGGTTTGCACCATCCTTGTTATTATTCCCAGATTTTCATCAACCACTTGTTAGAAAACTAGACAATATTCTTCCCCAAAGATCCCTGAGTATATTTAATTTTATTCAACTTCACTTAAACACCAAGGCAGCTCCAGCAGGTGCTGGCTAAGGGGATAAATTATACACAGCATTTTAACAGGTGGAGAGAAAAAAAAAATTCTAACCTTGGAGTTGTTATTCTGGCAACCCCTCTCTCTGCAGGATGCCAAAGAGCACTCCTGCTGCCAGTACCACACAGGTCTTTGCTGCTCTGCCTTTAGCACCCACTGCAGAAAGTGGCATCAACACAAACCTCCATAGAGATGAGATTTTGGGGGGTCTCACCTGCTACCTTAGAGCTGCTTTCACTTTCCCACCACACCAGAAAGTCAGAGTCATTTAGGATGGAAGGGACCTCTAGGATCATCAAGTCCAACATCTCCCTGATGTCAGGAGAAGGTCCATGGTAACACAACCCCAGCAGCTCATCACCATCCCCACAGTGCAAATATGGACAAGGCAAGGGCAGGTCACTTCTATTTCCTTTTTTCCTGACAGCAATGCCCATCAAAAGTGTTCCTGGAACTCCAGTGCATGTTACTGTGATCCACTGAAGGTGCAGTGGGTCAATGGCTCTGAAGCTACTGACACAGAATCATTTAGGCTGGAAAGGACCTCTAGGATCATCAAGTCCAACCTTTGTCATGCAAGAAGGAGCTGTGCACAGCCAAGAAATGCCTCTTGGGAAGGCAGACTCAGACTAACAGCTCTCAAAAAAAAATCAACCCCAAAATTTTAGTAGCCTCCAACTATTAGACTAGATGCAAAGGTTCCTTTTTAATACACCCACACGGTCCCGTTACACAAGAGCCAGGGTGCAGAAGATGATCTGAACGTTGCCATTTTAGTTATCTTATTCTCACTCTGGTGTTAAAAATCTGCAGTCCTACCCAGCAATCTTATCCTGCTATGTAAATCTTTTTAAACAAAATGCCTTATTCAGAGCTCACTATTGTTAGCTGGTATCAAATCAGTGTAGCAATTTGCCATCGGCGTATCTTGATCTAATTATGTGCTGGAAAGAATCGAAATAGATCTGAAGAAAATTCAGATAATGGAGCAGGCAAAACAAGAAAGGGAAAGGAGGAGCATAAACAAGAGATAAAAGAAGAACAGAGAATAAAGGATAAAGCTCTGAGATACCAAAAAATAGGATTAGGTGATATTGAAATTGTGGGGGGTATAGACAGAGGCATCACATAAAGAAAGAGGAAGGCCAGGGATTAAAAATGTTACTATCATTTTACACATTCTATGAAATGAAATGTCATTCACTGAGAGGTGGGCTCAGAAGTGAAATAAGGTGTGATCTGAAACCTATGAGCTACCAATGCTCATTTGTACTATGTCAAGGGACTCCAGATAGAGTCAGAGAGACCAAACTTCACCCTCCCTGGGTGAAGCTGCCTGTGACTGGCAGCTCTGCAGAACATTTAGCAACACATCAGAATTTAACCACTCACAAACAGGCCAAAGATGCCAAGGATACTTCCCATCTAGGAAACACACCTGGTTTCACTTGGATGATGCTCAGGGGAGCTCTTTTTAGTGCACATCAGCATTAAAAAGTCTGCATGCTCTCAACAATCGTATTACAACTCCTCTTGCAAGATGAAGGGAACAAGAGTCTTCTGAATTTTTGGTAATGTCTATTTTTATAAGGGTACACCAATTACAGAAGGTCTTTTCCCTATCCCATGATGCAACTTTCCTCAACACTCTCAGGATCCTAGGGGTTAATAAAGAAATCTGTCAATATAACAATGAATTACAAGATTTTGCTGCACTCCTTAGTAAGAATTCTTCCCTCAAAAAATAAACCTAACCAAAGGAGAAGAGGAATATCTTTCCTGCCTTGAAGTACACACTTAGAATCCTCTAGTGCTGGAATTAGAAGGGATGTGTGAAGAGGAGTAGTGTCAAAATACAAAGGATCCTGAATGGAAACCCACACCTTTGTAAAGGGAAACAACTCATTGTAATTTGCACCTCTTTTGCAGGCATACCCCTTGACAAATAGCTCCTTGCAAAGAAATCCAGCCAAGAGAGAAATTCATTCTACAACTTGTAGCTAAACAAGCCTATAGAGGTACTTAGAGTCAGAAGGGATGGTTCAGTTCTCCCACGTTAATATCAAGCTCTTAAAACCACCTTCAGAATAGTATTTTTTCCCCAGTGGGATCACTTACACTGGCCTGTAGAGCAGGAGCTTTGCAGAGCAGCACCAGGGCAGCTCTGACCCACTGACTCCATCACCCAGATGTTTCTCCCTGCTGGTTTCACTTCCCCAAGCTGCCCCCAGCAGCTCCAGAGGAAGGGACCCAGCCCTCCAGGCAGATAAAGGCTCTCTTCAAACAGAAGCCAACAATATTACTGGGCCTAATCAAAGACTTTTTTTTTTACAGTCATTTTCCTTCACCATCTTTGTTGGGAAGATTTATTGTCTGCTTTTACAAATGTCTCAGTTTGCAAAGGCCACCAGAAGGAGGGATCTCTTTACATCACTGTATGGGGAGAGTGTGAACATGTGTATTACAGTTAGAGCCTTCATCTCTCCCATGCTAAAAAAAAAAAACAATAAGGAAAACAACTTACAAACATCAATACTGAGGAGAAAGTTTTCAAGATGATTCTATTCAAGACATGGTGCTCAGTATTCTGATGTTAACAACTTACAATTATTCAAATGGGCTGTCCCTTAATTTAAGAAGTAAAAATGAGATTTTTCTGTTTTTATCTGAGAACCCAAGAGTAACAGATTTACTTGTTGATTGATAACACGTCACCAGATAAAGGTTTCAGACAAGCACCATCTGAACACCAAACGTTGCTGTTCTAGTTCCCACTGTCTTTTCTCAGCAAAAGGCCTATTTAAGTTACAAATACAAGCCACTGTTGCATCATCTTACAGGACTGGAATTGCTGTTGGATATCAGGGAAGGGTAATAGGATAGATAAAAGTTCTCCAAAAGAGAAAGCACCAGAACTAGCAGCAAGGTGGGGTTGGTCAGCCCTTCATTTGAATGTAAATGTAATTATGAGGCAGGCAGTTAGGCTGACGTCAGGCAAGATCTTGGTAAACCATTACCACCAGCACCTGGTAACACAGTTGGTAATAAAAGAGGATGAAGTAGAAGATTCCAAGCAGAGTGGCATTATTAGAGAAAACCAAACACTATTTTGAAACGGCGAAAAGGAAATAGAGCAGCCCAAGATGTTGTGACAAGGTCCTTCCAATCGGTGCCAACCATGTACGTGAGCTCTCTCCTGGAGAAGGAGACCAGCATGTACCCAGGAGCTGCCAGGGGGAACAACAACCTGCCCGTGCAAAACTTTGTGTCCACTCCCCCCTACTCCGAGTACATGGGATACCACCCTGGGCCAGCTCTGGACACCCACGGCCAGCCCGCGGGGCCCTGGGGCTCCCACTACGGCCCCCAGAGGGAGGACTGGAACGCTTACGGCCCAGGACCTTCCAGCACCGGGGCTGCTGCTCACATCAACGGCTCCTCTCCTGGACAGGTCTCCTACAGCTCTGCTGATTACAGCTCCCTCCATCCCGCTGCAGCTGGGGGGTTACCTCCTGTAGATACAATTAATGCCCAGCCAATCTCTCCCAGCAGCCAAAGGCACAGCTCTTACGAGTGGATGAGGAAAACCGTGCAAGCCAACACTTCTGGTAAGTGCATCTTCCACTTTCGACCCGGGAAAGCATCTTCTGCTATCACTGATCTGAGAAATAATTAACTCTACTTGAAGCACACAGGTTGGTGGGTCGTTTATGGCATTTATTTAACCTACTGCTGTTTCGTGCAGTTTTAACTGAATTTGCACTAGTTTCACTTTCATCCATAAAGGCTTTCCAGGGTTACTGGAGGGGAATGGCTGCTCTGGGTAGGTACGGCTGCACCTCACCCCAGCCCAGGGAGCTTTGTTCTGACATTGTATAAAGCATTTGGGATGAAAACCATGATCCTCCTGAGAATGTTATGGAACAAGGAATGCAGCAACTTTTAAATATTACATAATTATTTTGTGCCATGAGGTAAATATCGATATAAAATCAGGTTGCTCTCTTTAAACCTGTACAGAAAGATTTTTCTTTTTTGTGCTCTGATCCAACTCTGATTATACAATTTTATTCAATAAATATTCCTAGAGAAGTAATCTGACTCAAATGATCAGACCACGTATCTCATCAGCTAAGCTCCTTTTCATTTTGTTTCAAACCAGTTTCATGTATTTTCCCCACATCCCAGAATCTTGCAGCTTGCCATGATTACACAATTAAAAACCACTTTCTTGCAAGTGTCACTCATTGATGCCTCCATTTTTGTCACAAGCAGATGAACCTTTCCCTGTATATTCCCAAGGTGTAAATTGGGTGTAGCAAGGTTTGCTAACCCTATTGTTCAGGTTAAAAGTAGTAAGTGTGTGTCAGAGAGCATCAAAGAAAATGCTCTGAGGAAAGAGGAGCGATTGCAATGGGAGCTATCTTAGAAAACACAGAATATCTCAAGCACTGCTGCTTGAGACACGATCCTCCCTCAAGTGGTTATTACTCAGAATTAGTCTGCTAATTGTTTCTTCATTATAAAGCAGATAGCTGCTGTTTTCCCACTGTTACTAAAGCTGAACTGCCCAGTGAACATCACCATATCCCAACACCGTCCTTCCACTCAGAGCCTCCACAAAGCTCTTCAAAGCCAGGCAGATTTCTAGTCTGGTTTTTCCTCCCCTCAGGTATACTCATGTAAATCACCAGTAACTTCATTAACATCATGGGAGATCTCCAGGTGTAGAAGTGATGCAAGACTTGAGCATCGACCAAATTCAGCTGAGGCTGCTGAATGTCAGGGAGGCAACACTGTCCCTGTCGTGTTGTCACTGCATTTTAGATGTGACAGCATTCAGAAAGAATAAAACAGACTTAATCCTAGTTTTACACTCACTGCACAGACATGGAAGTCCCTGAAAGGTTTCTCACACCCTTGCTCAGCTCCATAAAAATCTATCTGCAATCCAGACAAGCAGTTATATGCTTGAATTTATTTCTTCTCAGAAATTCATCATTTACACTGGATTTACATGCATGCCAAAACACTTTATGAGCAACACTGGACAGGTGAACAGGGCCTGTCAATAGATACGTGTCCTGAGGCTCTACATTCCTGGAGACCAAGCCTTTGAAGTGTTAACAGCAGCTCAGGACTTCACAGCATTGGGCTCAAGACATCAACCCAGCTTAAAAAAAAAGAGTAAAGGATGATTGTAGCAAAAGAAGAAAAGTACTGAATAGATCTGGCTGTTCATTGGTGTTTTTAAAATAATCTTAACTGTAAAACCTGGGAAATGTTAATACCAACACATAAGTTGTGAAAAATGAAATTCAAATAAACAACAACACTAAAATTACACATGTAACAGCTACATATTATCTTCTAAAGAAAACATTGAAATTAACATGAAACTTACTTGATGCCACTACAACCACTCTCTGAAACAGACTTGCTCTCTTTCCTCTTATTGCCATAATATTATTCGTGCTATCAAAGTAGCTACTGGCTCACCCCCTTCAATATTATCACTGTTTAATACAATTCATTGCTCTAAACTTTCAGAATTACAGCCCTAAACTTCACAAATATTTATATTCATAAATATATTTATTTCCTTAACTCCACTAGTGGCATGAACTCACATCAATGTATGTGAACAGCACGTAATAATAGAAATTAAAACACTTCTTATTAAATGAGGCACTGAAATACTGTCCTAAAGACAATGGGAATTAATTTTGGGGAGGGGATGTTAATAGGAAGGTTTTCTCCCCCATTTAGATTTTATTAAATTCTACCTTGACTCAATATTCAGCATTTATACAAAAAATTAAATTACAGGAAAAGTGAAACGAACATTTAACTGTCCGAGTCAATGAAAATGAAATATTGTGAAGATAGAAATATTGTCCTTTCAGCAGATAAAATTTGATTTGAAGTTATACATCCTCTTATTAAAAGACTGTATATTCAGAACTAAATCTTTTTAAATTTCAAATACACAGACATTGCAAATGTATGAGGCAATAAGAAATCATAAAAGGGAAAATTATCTTCCCAGACAGGCAATGAAAATGAGAGAAAACCTCTACAGAATTCTGTACAGTCTGCTCCTGTTTTAACTAAAAAATCCAGGACAAAATGCCCTATCAACTCCAGTTATATCAGAGCTGAACTTCAGACCAATTCACTTCCAAAACCTGTGTAATCAACAGTATAAAATGTGTATTTTGTGGCAGCGAGTGAGCCTCCAAAGCATGAAACACTGAAAAGAAGGTATCTAAACAAGGGCCTAGAAAACTTTGTATGAAACTTGATCAGGGAGTGCCCCTTCCCCAGAAGCGAATGGACTTTAGGGGAACTGAACAAAAGGACATTATTTTTATATTTTGTAAGGTTTTTTCTAAGTACAGTCAGTGCATTTCATGCCTTTGTGGAGCGATGTCCAAGTAATTCAGATTACATCACAGCAGCGCCAGAGAGCAAAACAGAAAAGCAACTAAGAAAAGGCCAAGCCTCTGCTCTAATGCTAATTTATTTTGCTTTGTAAACTAGTTGTGACATCTATTTTCCACTGGCCTACATTGTCTGAGGTTTTGAGGCCTCTCTGTCATATTGAGGCCCCAGACCCTTTTAACACTTGGCTTTGCTTTGATATGCAGCCTTGTCTCTTCCTTCTCCCTCTTTTCTTCAGGAGTTATATTGCCGGAAAGGGTGATGATTTTCACAGCAAATAAAGGGGCCTTCTCCCAGCTTTATTGTCTTCAGAAGAAATACTCTGTGAATTTTATGGCCAAGGGGAATGGGGAGAACTACTCCTTCTCTCCACCCCCTCAAATCATGGTTATATTTGCTGATTATAGTGAAGCCGGAATAACCCTGTTGAATTTTAACTTGTTTTCAAAGATTACCTCCTAAGCCTTCAGTTTACAAGGAACCTGAATATCTCCACTATTGTTAACATTGCAACCATCGCTTCGAGCAAATATTTCCAAGCCAACAATTTGTACCTTGGAAAAAAAAAAAAAAGTAAATGTGGTTTGATGATTGGTTTAGTCCTGCAAATTCAGGCAGGAAAACTTTGTACACTAGACATTAATATTTGGGAAAACAGCCTTAATTAGGTGTATTTCAAAATGTCTTAAGCTTTATCTGCATCCAGCCTTCAGATAAAAATACCACATCTATCCTCAGCACAGGTCCAAAATTAAAGAGAACTGAGGAAAAAATATTCCTTCATCTATTTCTGTCCTTTTTTTCCTCTGCTAAGATGAAAGAGTCTGACATTTGTTTAGGGCTTGTAAATTCCAAACCAATTGGCTTGTGTTTCTGAATGTGAAAGGGGTTCTTGATAAGATCTCCTTGTCGCTCCTTTGTGTGGCGTGTGCTTCATCTTAACACCTCAATGGATTTTAGGGAACCACTTTAAAGGAGTCTTTGTCCTACAGTTTGTCCCAGAAAACTCACATCAAAAAAAACCTGGGAAGATCAGAAGAAAAAAGGGAAACTATCTAGTTGGCTGTTGAAAGTGCAAAGGAGAACAAATAAGTTGAGAAGTGATCACTGTGGAATATTATCATTACACACAGAATTGTTTCAAAAAGTCTATGCAACGAGAGTTATCTCCTAAACATCAAGTAATGCTTCTCTTAACAGTACCTATCCCCATGTATCTAAGGGCATTTCTTTTATAACTTAGAGAGGATGATACTGAAATCCTTTTACAAGTAGTTTATTGCCTCATCTTACAAATTGCCAAGTGCCTTCAACTTGAAAGGGAAGCTGAGGGCACAGGGAACCCCCAGCAATGCCTCTGCAGGCACCCAGAGCTATCAATCTTGCAAGGTTGAACCTTCTGGAAAAAATAATTATTGAACTTATAATCACATCCTATTAGTGAAAGCATTTCTAGCAGACATTTCCTTGTGTTAAAAAGGTGATCTTTAAAAACTCAAGTAAGAATTAGAACAGGGTACAGCTAAACAAATGTTGACTGAACATCAGTATTAAATTGTGTGTATTTATGCCCACGTACACATGAAGTCACTTCAATGAGCACTGAAATGAAACCCCTTTGAGATCAAATATAGGCAGCACCAATTATGTATGGCTATGAATTATTGAAGATGCTCCAGGGTGTTTTTCATTTCAGAGCTCTACATGTAAATGTGTGTTTGCAGAAAGGGAGATGGAGGGAAGGACAGTTATGACAACCAATTCTCACTCACTCATTTGCCCTGCACCTGCACCCAGAAAACAACCCCATGCAAATCCTCTGTGGTTTCATTAATGTCTGTATAATGATTGAAAGAAAGATGCTGTTGAAGAATCAAATCCATCATACTAACAATATTTCTTTCTTACAGGTAAAACAAGAACAAAAGAAAAGTACCGAGTGGTTTACACAGACCATCAGCGACTAGAACTGGAGAAGGAATTCCACTGCAACAGATACATCACCATCAGGAGGAAGTCAGAGCTTGCAGCAACCCTGGGGCTCTCTGAAAGACAGGTACACCCAGACTGCCCATCACCCCTATGCACCCTTCCACCAACACCTACTGCCAGGGGACACGGGCAGCACCCACCTCCTGCACCCAACTGCAGGGCAAAGGCAACCACCAGAGTGTCTGTGTTTGACACTATGCAAATACAAATTAATTAATAGGCTGATTGGACAGAAATGTCCACTTATCATAGAATGGTTTGGGTTGGAAGGGATCTCCAAATGTCACCTAGTCCATCTTCCATTAATTATGGGTAATTAAGTATTAGGAAATCATTTATGCTAGAAAAAGTATTTATTTATGCACAACAGCTTGAATTTAAACAGTTCTGCTTAACCTTCTCTTAGCTCTGCTCTCAATAGTTATGGCATTCACCATTTTATGTCTTCTTGCAATCATACAAAGCCGTGGCCAGAAAAAATGCAAAGACTGGATGTATTTCAGCTGTAAGGCAGGAAAAGAATTTTCTTCTGGCTTGGAGTGCAGAAAAAAATCCTTTACAATGAGAACAATTAAACATTGGAATATTCTCCCAAGGAAACTGGTGGATTCCTTTAGACAGTTCTAAGACTCAGCTTGACAGGGTGCTGAGTTATCTAATTTAAACTGTATTTTTCTATCATGAAAGGTTGGACCAGATGATCCTTGAGGTCCTTTCCAACCTGGCATTCCCTGAAAATGAAAACTCAGTGTTCAAAGAGCAATCAAATGAGAGATCTATGGATTTGTGGTTACAAATTTAGTACCACAGGCCATGTTCTTCCTCAGATTTCACCACATTCTGAGGAGTTTATACAGCCTTTGATTTCCACATCAGGATTTCTTTCTGTTATGGTCACAGCTACTACACCTATAGTAGGAGTTCACACTCATATACAGGATGCTTTAGGCTGTCAGACTTGGTGCTCAATTTTTATGCCTCTTATACACACATGTAGCCAAGACCATCCATTCAGGAAATTTCCAAGCAGATGTACTGCCCCCAGGTAAATTTAAAATAGGAGATATTTTTTAGAGTTTACCAACTTTTGTTCTTTCTGAATATAGACATCTAGTTCTTTAAAATATTCTCCCCCTTCTGTGGCCTCCACTGTTTCTGCACTCAGTCTGTGCAAAAATATGGATATCATGTAGACAAAATACAGCATATTTCTACAGCTTACTGACATGGCAAGTAGGGCATAAAAAATAACTAGAAAATCATAATGAGATTTTTCATACAAAGCAATGGCACAACTTTCCAGATCATGGTGTATTCAATGGACCTTAAATATAACTGTAAAGTAAGAACAAAAAAAAATTAATGGCAATGAAAACTCAAATGGTGTTTTCTACTTATTCACACAAGGAAAGAAAATATGGATATTTTAAGTAAAAAATTTCAAACAGAGAGGAGTCTTTACATATGCAGAGTTAGCCTGGGAAGTTCTCTGTTATTAAGTAATGCTGATATATCTATTTATACATGTGACCTAGTATGTATGTATCTGTTAAATACATTATATATAGTCCAGGAACAAAAACATTCAAAACTTAAAATACATAAGAATAGATGTAAACACAAAAATCCCTCACAATATAAATGAGGAAAAAGAACCCTCACTAACTGGGTTTGAGCTAATCTGCAACAGAGATAAAGAAATCTTAAAAATTATTCCATAATTGCATCTTCCTAAAGTACAACACATGCCAGAAAGAAAGTAATTTCCTATTGATTATGAATACAGAGTAATTATGAAGCTTTTCTCTGCACAAATTCAGTATTTTTTGTTGTTTGAGGTTGATGGGGTTTTTTTGGTGTTTTTTTTTTTGTTTGGGGTTGGTTTTGTTTGTTTTTTTAATAATTTTAACACATTTCACAGTATTAATAGCAATGAAAATATAAAAGTTGACCACTACTTTGAATTAATTGCTATAATTTATAACACTGCAGGTGAAAATCTGGTTCCAGAATCGCCGAGCAAAAGAAAGAAAAATGATCAAGAAGAAGATCTCTCAGTTTGATGGCAGTGGGGGCTCAGCTCAGAGTGACTCTGGTTCCCTGAGCCCTAATGAAATATCTGGCTCTCTGTTCCCACCCCCCCATGGAATAAACGGATTACAGCCCAATGACATTCATCAAGTCATAGTTTCAGAATGAACAGAGATTAAAACCCAAACAAAAAGCAAGACTGGATTTCTCCACCCCCTTCCCCACCCTTGAAAACTCAACTTTGCAAAGGACCATCCTCTTTTAACTGCCTTCAGAGGGCTGCTTTCTAAGTACTGAATCTTGGACTATTATCAGAATATTTTAATCGCTGCAGACATCTCAGGGACCTTGTGCTGATAAGATTCATCACTCCAAATCTTTTGAGTAGGAGACAATTTGCTTCAGACACTGACACAAAGAATGATGCAACTGAAGATTCAAGTAAACGTAGTTCTAGCCTGATCATATATATATATATATAAACAGAAATTAAGTGATTATAAAATAGAGTACTACTGCATCATACACAAGAGGCTCTATTTGGTTTGTTACATTTTCTATCATTAGAGTAAGCCCTAGATGTTAATAAATACTCACACTGAAGTGAACTGAAACAAATGCTACTTTTTGAAAGCAACAACAACATTTAAACACTCAGGAAACATACTGACCTATCACATTTAATGAAATAAATCTTCTTTGCCCTGGGTAATTGTATTTAAGCAACAGTCACTGAGATATAATATTGTATCATATCAAACCTGCCAAGATCTCTTCACTTATAAGAAAGGCAGCAATTTGTCATGTATGTTAGTAAAGGCCAAATAGTTTAGAAGATACAAGTATTACTTCAATCTTCAACAAATGTACATTTTATTGCTCAGAATAAGCAATATTCTGCTTATTCAGAACTGCTGCTACCAGAAAAACACCAAGATGACAATTTATGTAATGTCTTTAAACCTTCTCAGTGAAATAGCAGCAGTCTTGGGCCACTGATTTTATCCATGACAAGGCAAGAAATATCCCTGAGTAGCTGCCACTATTTCAAAGCTTAGTGTTGACAAAATCACAGCAAGTACATAAAAACAAACAAAAAAGAAGTGTTCACTCCACGTGCACTCCTGAAAGAGCACAGATGAAGGATACACATGCTCAGAGTGGTCAGCTTTAGTTACTGGGCAGGTGAGAAGGTAGGAGACAACCAATGAGTTTGGAGAAAGTAGAAAGAAAACCCAAAGCACTAAAAAAAATTTAAAAAATCCCCAAGCCTTCAGTAGCACTATTCATTTGAATTTTGTAATGTGAGCTTTTTGATAGCAAACAAGTGTGTGCTCTATTGGAAAAAATGAGTGTTACTGCAAAGGTCAGCAGGAGTAAAGGTAATAAAAAGGGAAACCAGAAGAAAACAAAGAGGAAACACCATTATCTGGCATATGAAGAGTTATACATCACTGATTTCAACAGCATCAAGCAGGTTAAATTCTGTTTTTCTTAGTGTCAACAAGCACTGAACACGGCCAGAACTTGTCAGAGCACTCATCATCTGGACTCAATAAATTAGATAAATTTGAAGATGTGCCTCACTGCTTCCTATATGTTTTAAAATTACCCTGTTAGAGGAACTCCATGAGAGTAATTCTATTAGGAGTTACAAGAATAAGGCTCTTCAAAACTAAATCCTAAATTAGATGATTGCAGACATAAATGTCTCAAGGAAGAAACTAACATGGGATAAGATCTTACTGCTTGTGAGGACTTTGTGGGTGCTTCTCCAATAGATTGGTGATAATCTCCTATTAGTATGATTAAAATACATGAGCACATCTTAATTTAAGCCAACTGTAAACAGAAAATACATCAATACTTATCAAACTCAACCCCTTGTGATTTGGGAGAGGAGGTTTCCCCAGTTCCACCAGCCCCTCTACCTGTGTTGTGCTTTTATACATGAAGGATGTAGAAGATGAAGGAATTTCTGAAGGAACTCATGAAGAAAGCAGTTGTAATACCTTAGAGACACCCAGAAAAGGGAAGAGGGTCTTTCCCTTGCTGCCCCATCTCAAATCAGAGGCTCACCCCTATGAAGAGCAGGCAATGCCTTTTCTGAAGGTTACCAGTTATACGTGTCTTTTATAGGGAACAAAGAAGGAAAAAATATATTGGAAGACTCAGTAACTAGCATTAACTTACCCTCTTCTCTCAATAGTGCTTTCATTTCATATTGTGCTTTAACTCCTCTGTTTCCTGCCCTCTCTTCTTCTGTTTCATGCTTTAAGAGTATTTTTTACTCCAACAAAGGAAGTGATTTGGGTGAAGTAACATTGCCAGAGACTATCACCTCTACACAACCATTCAGTTTTTATGACATAAACATCACCCTAAAAAAACCCCCACACTGAAAATGAGGCATCTAAATCCTTCTCCCTGCAAAGCCATAAAGTTTGACAAATCACATTGAAAAGATTCTCTGTAGTATTTACATCTGAAACTCAGTACTGAGCAGGGGATCTTCCAATACAGATCCTGTTATGGAAGGTGTGCTCCTAAAATGACCTGTTTTCACCACCCCTGCTAGGAGACAGCCAAAAAGGGGAAAGAAAAGCCTACTGAAACTTCAACTTCAGCTGAACTTCCACTTTGACTTATTAATTAAAAAGCATTAAATATGAAGCTAGTACAGTAAAAGATATTTTTCAAAGAGACTTCCTTTCTTGGTTTGCTAATATCTCCTTATAAAGAGGTCACACATACTATGCCAAAACTCTGTATTTCCTCATTTTACACTTCAATTCAGCAAAATGATTTTACCACCAATTTCAACACCTAAAGAATCTGTGCCTCAGTTCCCCCAAATGCTCATGTCTGTCCATTTACACACCTGTAACATCAGTTTATTTATTAAATTAGAACACAACTTGCATTAAAATACAGGCTTTTCAATTCCACAGGCATGAGAGGGCTGCTGGATCTCACCACACCCTTCCCACCTGCATCCCATCATTGCCACAGCTGAAGTTGTGAATCCCTAAAGACAAGTACCTGGTTTCTTTATTTCACTTTATAGTACATGTGATGCTCACCTCTCATTTTGTTTCATCCTCTAAAAAACTTTCAACCGTTTATTTCAAGACATAAAACATTAAATTGAAGACAAATTATAGAATTATTCCTACTTCTTTGGTATGGTTCTAAATAAAACATCTTTTTAATGTTTGGTCAGTGATAGAGATATATTTTACCCCACACTTATTTTCACTTTATCAACAATATTAATCACTAGGCAAGAAAAAATTACTTTGATAAACATGGGAAAACATAGAATATATATTCTAATTTTATTATAAAACACCCTATCCCTTAGTTATGATTTTTTTCTCAAGTCCTTAGAGTGTGATTTACCTGCGAGTCCACCCAAGATGGGCAACATGCTGAAGCAGGGATAAAACTGAGGCTCTTACAACTCTGCAGCAAAAAATTTCACAAGTCAACTGCATTTTACTGCAGTTTAGAAAGCCCTGAAAAATAGGAAAAATGATTTGTGAGGGAAACCTTTGTTAGAACAGCAAGGAGGGATGGTAAACCCATTATTCCTCTTTCTAAAAGNAGACATTAAACTGAAGACATACAAGGGCTAGGAAGTGAGCTTGGCTTATAGTCTCCAAGGTGAGGTCTAAAAAAAATAAATTAATCTAGCACAAATCTTCAAGGGCTAGATCCACATCCCAAGCCAGTGCAGGAGCTCTTATCCCAAGGGAAAGCTGGATCATGCCAGTAGGGCACAGTGCCAGAGAAAACAATGATGATAATCAAGAAGTATAGAAACTGACAGTTAAAATATACCAATTA
>VYZX01026206.1:31697-169963 GCA_013401335.1 Brachypteracias leptosomus
CCCCCCCTCCTCTCCCCATCACCTGTTTTGTGGGAGGCGTTTTAAAAACGTGTTAAAACGGGAAACTTGGCAGCTTGAGGCAACCCCAAAGTCGTGAATGAGCCGCTGAAGTTGAGGTAGCTGGCGGGTGCTGGAGCAGCACAGCAGCTCCTCAGCCCTGACAGCCCCCGGGGTGCTGCTTTTTCCAAACAATCCAAAGTAAACGCCACGTATTTACCCAGACAGAGCAGCCTGGTCAGACCGTGTCCCTGTGACCCTTCTCTGTCCCTGCTGAGCCACGGAGCCCCTGCCTGCACTGCAGGGGATGGACACAGCTCTGGGGTCCTTGATCTGCTCCAGTGTTAGGTGTGAGTTTGGGTTAGGGTTGAGGGTTTTTCTTACCCTTAGAATGCAGAATGTTTGCCACAGTTGATGGGCAGGCTGTGTGACCTTATATGGAATGTTTATTCGTAGGGATTTTCTTAATATTCCTACTCCTGCCAGTGGAGGAATTAATAGAGAGAAGTGGATCCCTAACAAGTTGTTGGTTGTTACATTAATTTCCATGGCAGGGAGGGAGGTATTGAAATGTTCATATTGCAGAGATCCCTCAGGCTTGTGTTGCTTTGGCTCTGCCTTTGGCTTGCATAAAAGAATGCCCATTTTTCTCTGTAAATAGGTGCAGTGTGCTCTAGCTATCTGCAGCAAACCCCTGGGTGGGGAAGGCTCCCTCATCCTAGAGCTAATGTTGGATCTGATGCTGTGTCCATCATGTAAGTCTGAAGCAGGTTTGCATTGAGCTGGTGCCAATGGGTGGCTGCTCTGCTGCACCGCAGTGTAATCCCTTGTCTTGATCGAATTTCTCTCTGCCCTGACCCCAGAGAACATGTGGCCTGCCTGGAAGAGGGATGGAACTCAAGCCAAGTGAGCAGAGTACCACCAATCCCTCTGGTTTTAAGTGCTAAACTGGAAAAAACCCACTACACACTTGCTTGCTTTGTCTGCTGTGGTGCTTTTGGTGTATTAGTGATGTTCCTTCAAGTTCCTCCTTGGCTCCAGCATCTCTTGGGGATGGGCAGGAGCATCTCTAAGAACTCTGTCAGCTAGTGATGCCTACCTCAAAAGAAAGCAAGGCTTGTAAGTGATGTGGAAATCATGAGCTAGCACACATGGCCTTTAAACTGCCTGAAGAATTCCCATCCACCTTATTTTACTTTTCTTCCACTACTCCAAGTGCCAAGCATGGTAGAATGGTAGAAGGCAGCTTTCATCAGTTCATGATCTAGTTGTAAATCTCTTTATCTTAAAAACAGTGGATGCTGTCAATAAAATACAGATAAAGCCTGGGCATGCTAGTATGTAATCCAAACCTTGTTCAAGGGGAGATATTTTGCTTCCCAAAGAGTCCCTAGTTAGTGTGTATCAGCTCTGAAATTGTCACTTTTTGCTCACGCCGAAGCTGCTGCTTTTGGAATCAGGTGGCTTCAGAAGCAGCCTGTTCTAGTTACTGGGGTGAGATACAGCATCAAGGAAAACTTGGGTTTGGTTTCTGAACCTGTCTGGATCGTTGCTGATAAAAATTTCTGTCCTGACAAGTCAGACACTCTGTTAGGGAAAAAAAGAGAAGAAAATCAGTTGTTTTTAAAAAGCTCTTGTTTTCCTTGGATTTTTGTTTCAGATGCCTTCCATTCCTCATCTGACACTGGCCTTCTTGGACACTTTTGGTGTATAGAGAAGGGATAATTCTCTAATTCCAGGGTCCTCTTCTGATCCAGCTTTTCATGCACAGTCCCCTTGTAAAAATCTCAAGTTAGTAGATTCAAACTATCTACTAGTTTCTTGCATGAGAGTTTTTATTCTTCTGCCCTTGTCAGTGAGCTGCTGACCCTAACAGAGTTCTACTGCAGTACCCAACAGCACTAAATATAAATTCCAGGAATCTTCTGAGGGTTTTTAGCAGGATCTTGCTTTTTCCACTAACCCTTTTACCCCTGTGCATGGTAAGAGTGATTGTGTAAAGTGGGTTTGGTTTATTTTACTCACAGAGAGAGAGAAAAATTTATGTTCATCCTGTTCCACACTCTCACTCTAGAAGATTCTTTATGAAAAAATCAACTGTCAGTCATATTTATTGTTTTCAGGAAGCTTTTGATAATTACCACAGAGAAATTACTAGGACCTTGTAAATGCCTTTTCTTTGCTTCTGAAATTCCATTTGAATGAGTTATAAGCCCACTGTTTGCTGTCTCCTGCATAGTGCGTGTGACTCTGGTTGGTGTACCCAAATATCTCAACATAAACATTGTCAGTGAAGACTGAGTCATATCCCTACCAAAGCTACAGCAGTAACTGTCAAAAACAGAGCAGTAAACAAACCCTAACTTGGTTCTGAGCTTTTATTTATCTGACGTCATTTTCCCATCTCATTAAGTCCATGTGGATGGATAGTAATGAAATAACCACAAAGCATTTTTTTGCCCTTAGGATGCAGCTGGTGATTCCTGCTTAAGTCTGCAAACCTCCTAGGTTGGGATACAAGTTAACTTCTGTTATTCCCTTATATTTTCTCTAGGGGTGCCCCAGGGACCCACAATGCAGGTGCTAATGAAAAGCACCTTGTCATCAGTTGGGGAAGGCAGGGCAGAGCCAGGTGCTCTCACTTCTGATAAGATGACATTTGATTATTGCCTGATATTACTCCCGTGTTCTGCATATTTAAAACAGCAGCTGCCACATATTTAAAATAGCAAATGAGCTCGGCCCTCCAGTGCTTATCAAAACCTTAGTTTCCAAGCCCTCCTCCATGGGTGAGGATGCTCTTCAGTAGCTCTGTTGGCTTCATAGGAGAAGGTCCTAGATGAGGAAGAGAAATGTCAAGTGTTCAAGGAGATTTCAGCTCAGGGCTGAGAAAGTGTTTGCCAAAATCTTTCTGTTCCAATCCTGAGGACAAGAGACCTTATTTCTTTATAAGCTAATGGAAAGAATTGCAAGATGTGATACCTGTTGCAGGTGGGGTTTGCAGCTGGTGATTCAGGGTGTTTGTTTCAGACTTTAATTTGAGGGATTGATGAATTTATCTTACTACAGCTCCCCCATTCTCCCAGGGACTCGAGCTGATGGGACTTGTCTCATTCCATAGATGAACACAAGGAAAAGAGAGACAGAAGCAGAAAGTGAGGTCATGCCAGTTCTATTCCAGTGCTGTTGCCTACAGGAAGCTGCTTTGCTTTTAGAGATACTTGTCATCCAGCGAGAAAACTGCAACCCAAGTATGTGGGTGACTTCTGTGAATTCCTAAATGTTAGACTTTTGGGCAGCATTTGCTGAGCAGCCAGAGAACTAGCTCAGAAAGAAGCTGTCACCAACTGATGTTTGAAATGATTTGAAGGACAGGTACTGGAATTTATTTCACAGAGAGATTCTTAAATATATTGAATTTAGGAGACTTATGCTGGATCATCAGCCTGTTGTAGAAGGTCTAATGAAGTTACTTCTCTCTTAGTCAAGACTTTAGGTCTTAACTTTTTTACATTAAATATTCTAATAACACTTCAGTACTTACAGAGTTGCTTGCAAAGCTGTAGAACTACATGATGTTCTGCTTGGATGTTTCTAAATATATATATATTTTTTTAATTTGATTTTTGAATTCCACACCCATCAAATAGGAGTTTAATGGTTCTGAACTATATGGTAAATCTTCTGTAAAACTTGTGGAGACACTTCAGTGAAGCTGTGCTAGAGGCCATCACTGATGCTGGCTAAACCTGATATTATAATATAGCATAGTCTTGTTTTCAATGTAATCAAAACCTTTTATATTCTTTTAGCCATTTGCAAGTGTCAGTGTAAAAAGATGCATTCCTGGAACTGAGGGTTTTTTGGCTGTGTTACAGTGGTTTTGGCAACTGATGAAAGTTTGGGGGTTTAAATATGTTTCATGACATCAGCCTTCAAATTCAACATACTAAAATATATGGTGCCCTTGTATTTGTCAGAGATCTAAACCAGAGAGCACTGATTTATGATATTCTTTATGGAAATGGGGGATGCAATGGGCATTTTAATGAGTCTGACCAGTGAGATGAAAGACATTAACTGTGGCTGAGGGAGTTTTTGAACTATGAGTTGCTGAAGGTCAGAAGAGTATTCTGGGAACATGCTAGTGAATATTTGCACTTTTTTTTTCTTTTCTTTTGCTGTTTCCCAGGGGTCTGTTACTGGCCACTGCAGAGGAAGGCTCTGGGCTGGGTAGACCTTTAGCATGACTTAATGGAGTGAGTCTGTTCTATGGGTAGAGTAAATAATCCTTCAGTATTACCTGAACTGGCCAGTAGTCCATTTATTATCTTGTCTGCTTGCTACAACTTTGTGATCATTTCAGGTAGTTTCATTGCTGACAGGCAGAAAAATCCATATTCTTCAAAACCAGCTTGTGTATCTGCTTCATACCTTTAGTGTCTTCTGGATTTTTTAGAGACTCCAAAGACTACCTCATGGCTTTTGCTTCAAAAGAAATATATCAGGTAACAAAACATGGAAAATTTCAGCATGAAAGGAAAAGCTACAAAATGTGGAGGTTTTCTTGCCAGGTCATACTCCTGTTAGCTAACTCCTCTGTGCTGGGCTAAAATCCTAGTGGTTTTCCTGGGGTTTGTAGCAGTCATTTAACATCCTGGCTCTGCAGTGGCCCAGGCTCTGTTGGGTTCACTTCACTCACATGCACTTCCAGAGGCTTTTCAGTGAAAAGATGTTCAGTGCAACACAAATAGGTGGTGACTGGTTGTAGTGCTCAGAATAGCTCATGAGGCCAAGGCTGAGAAACCCTTCAGTTAATTCAGATCTACTCTATTAAAATGTGTTTTACACAACCATTGCTCCAATATTGCTGCTCTGCACAAAGAACCAAGGCTCTGACTTCAATTAGCCATTGACAAACCCAAGTGGACATCACCAGTGTTGGTGACAAAGATTTTAATTAGCTTTCTGGATTTCTAAAGACAGCACAAGTTCTTCTGTTATGCTTCTCTCTTCTTTAAGGTTTATTTTACATTTTTCTGTACTTCTGAAGAATTTACATTGCCAAGTTTGGATATCTGAATTACTGTGTACATTATAGAATGGGAGGGGACTGGTGACATTCCAGCAATACTGGAATTTGTCCAAGTGACCAATGAGGAGACCTTCAGGTGTCAGTTTGCCCCAAAGCAAATCTCTCTCTCCAGAAGGTTTGTTCCTACAAAATATTTATCTAATAAATAAATAAAACTGTATCTGTGACTGGGATCCTTTGGGGTTTCTTCTTTTTTGAACAAAAATACTTTAGCAGAGCTGAGAAAGAGCTTGATGTATATTTAACTTCACAAACTTAACATGAAGCTCTGTTCAGACATCAGGGTTGTAGCTGAGAGTCCAGCTGTTGTATTTTGTTTAATTACTGAATTGCAAAGGTTAAAGATTTCAACTGAGGTAGAACTGGAAATTCTGCCTGGGAAGTCAGAATTCTTGTTCTGCAGAAGCTGGCAGGTTTAGCATCAGAGCTTGCCTTACATACTTTAAATAAAATAAAAAAGCCCAGTCAGCCCCTGCACTGCTGCTCTCCAGCACTAGTTCTGGGGAAAATTTGAGTTGATTCAGTCACTTTGGAGTTAGTGGTAAGAGGTTTACAAGCAAAGCCTTGCTTCTTGTAGAGCTCACAGGTTATGATGAAAACTGAGCTCTTGTCAAAACCAAGAACACTTCGATGAAGAACAGTCACAGGGATACCCAAGACTTCATTTTCTGGGAGTTTATAGTTTGAAAACTGTGTAGGCTCTTCAGTGTTTTGCATGAGATAGTTTAACTCAGCCCAAAGCCATATTTTAAAACAATGTGGTTATTAATTTCTAGGATGGTGATGAATGGGTTCTTTATAACTAGCTTTATCTGCTGCATGTGAATAAATTGCATGAGTGAGAAAACAGCAGTAAAAGGATTATTGAACCTAGTAAACTTAATAGCTGGAGGAGTTTTTCTTAAAGAAAGCAAATATTGAAATTCACTGCCATTCAATCAAAAGAACTTTTGTGCTTTTAGCAATTTGGAGGTATTAAACTAAGGCAATAAGTTGTATTTCTGACCTGTAAATGAACTTATGAATGATACACAAGAGCTTATGTAAACTTAGCTTGAAAGCTCGTGAAATAATATAAATATAAGGGCAAAAGAAATTAATCTTTTTTTTAAGTACAAAGTCTATTTTTATTAAGGGAAACAAAATAAGTTAGGTGGAATATATTTTGTTTGTCTCTTTTGTTTTCAAGGTTTGGCTTGAGCAACAAGTTTGATACAGAATTTCCTTCTGTTCTGACAGGGAAGGTAAGTGTGAGATTAAACTGTTTGGGTTTTTTAAATGGCAAGATCCAGTGGGTCCAGGGGTTTGTGTTACACATACATGCTTGGGAGGTATCTGCAGTTTGTGCACCTCCTGTGTCAATTAAATTGTTGAAATACAAGACTTCTAATATGTCTGTCAAGCCTTGAGTTTGTATTTAGACAGATCTCTGAAAAAAGCTGGTTTATCTTTATAGTACTAAATCTACAAATGAAGTAGGTTTTTAGTATGAAAAATATACGAATTGTTTAGTTCTGCAAATGGGTGGTGACGAGTCTCTTGCTTTCTCTGCAGTCCTGTCATCTTACTAAGTGCAAGTTGAATAAATTCATTTGTGGCTATTAATTATTGCAAACTTGTAACAACTCTGGGTTATGATTTTAAGTTCTTTTCATAATTGGTTTGGGTTTTTTTAGACTTTAAATTTTTGAATTTCTCTTGGGTTTGTTTTTTTCCTTTCTGCTGTTTCACTCTAGTGCTTTTCTTTTCTTTGTTTTCTATCCCTGTTGTGTATCTTTTCCAGAATCTGTGAGGAAAAAGTTTCTTTGGCTCTTACTCCTTTCCCTGATGTCATCACATACAGCTCCACTACCTCTGCAGCCTCTTGCAGTGGCTGTTGAGTCATGTTAACAATACACTAAAATCCAGCTGGATGGTGTCTCCTGCTCCTGCCAAACCCATCTGGGGCTTTTCTCCTGCATTTCCACCCCAGGGTATAAGGAATCCAGTTCTTGTCTTGGATTTGTGCAGCTTTTTTCCCAGCAGTACAATAAAAAGCAGGTTGTTGTTTGGGGTTGTTGAAGGAGAATTCTGGCCTTGCTTCAGTCTCCCTCAGCTCCAAGGGAGAAGTTTTCCTGACTCCAGAGTCTGATGGAGGGCTGGTGATAACCCCACTTGCATTTCCCCACCTTGCATGTTTATTCTTCCCTGCAAAGCTCTTTCTGAAAAGCCACAGAACTTTTTGGAAATAGCAACTGTTATGTTCTTCTAGGCAAGTGGTAGTTGGTTACAAATAACCCTATAGAAAATACCTAGCAGGAAATGGTGAAGCTTTGATTAGATAATTTCATCTATTTATGTGTCTCTTTAAAATATGTTTGAAAAACCAACCCTACACTTTTCAATGCCTGTCACATTTTCCACTTGTTTGTCCTCTTGTTAAATACAGTGAACAAAAGTTTAATGATCCATTGAGTGCTTGGACTTCATTTAGCAGAGAGGGGAAGGAGGAAGTTCTGCTTGGCATTTACCCTTTTTATTCTATAGATCTAATCAGTGACAACACAACAGGGATTTGCTGTGTATGGATAGGCAGCTTCTGGTCAGAATCTTGATGCCCTCCTATATGGAGCTTTTTGGATAAGAAGATCTTGAAAATAAATTGTGAGGGGAAAACACCAATCAAATGAGATAGTAAACACATTTTTCTTGCTGCCTGCCACACAAGACATTAAAAACCACACTTGTGGCTTTTTTGGTTTTTAATACTTTTGTGAATTGCAAGAAATAAATAATCTGCTTTTTTTTTTTCTGTGGCTGTGGCAGTAAATCACCTTCATCCCTACTGAAAAGGAAAACTTAGTTTTTTCCAGTAAGGTTTTCTTCAAATACCCTGATAAATAATTCACAATAATAAATATACTCAGTTCATGTGCTACTTCAAGATCTTTTGCTGTTGTTAAACTACAAATTTTGAAATGAAATCACAATTTCTGAATAGCACAGTGACTGTTTATATTACCAATTTGTGATTAAAGTGTTTCCTGGGAAGTTGCAGTGGTGCAGAGCTAGTAAAAGGCAACGTCATGCTTGGTTCAGAACCTGTGTAACACTCACTTTAATGGCTTTGTTCCCTGTGAATTGATATTAATAATATATCCCATCTGCTAATGGAGTGGAAAAGATGAAGCCATTAGTTGGGGTTGATAGAGTTCTCTATGGGATTTGTTTTAATAAATACAGATGAAGATCTAGGTTTTTAAATGCAGGATGGAAATCTATTCAACGCATGATAAAAATCCTAAATAGCTACAACTATTTGGCTCCACATTTCCCCCAGAAGTACAAACTTTGGGGGTTTATGCCCCTGTGTAGTCCTAGGAATTTAGTTAAGCTTCCTGACCCCCAGTTTGCCCATTTACATAATGCTGACAGTCAACCTTGGGCTAATTTTCTTTTAAAGTTTAAAATATCCCTCCTTCTTCACCCATCTCCCCTACCTCCTGTCCCCCAGAGTCTGGGTAGTTACTGTAAATCAGCCTGGAGCTAATCTTAAATATTTAATGGAGATATGTTTGTTGCTTTTTTGGGGAGAGGGGAATGTGTGCATTTGAGGATAAACCAGATAATAAAACAATAAAAGCAGGGAAAATCCTGGGTAGGCCAGATGTTGGGCTTAGCTAGTTCAGCTAGATTGACTTAATATTTGTCTTGTAGGATGAGACACAAGCTTCAGCTTTATTGTACTGAGGTTTGTGATACTGAGCTGGGCTTTTAATGGGATATTTTAAGATTTGACTAACAGGCAATAATTAACTTTTAATAATGTGATTGGACTTTGGCCTAAATTTAAATTCTGGCTAAATTTAAACTGTGTGCACAATACGTTTATAGGATTATTAATTCTTTTAAAACAAGCTTTTAACAAAATAGTTTGTGATACATGGCACAAGAGCACACACTGCTCCAGGTGACAAGAAAATGAACCTTAGAGAAGAAAATGGAGTTTCCTGCCCTGCTCTTTAGACAATGCAGGGTCTAAACAGAGAGGACTGGGCAGGGCAGAGAAATGTGAGCCATAAAGTGTGGCCCTGGCATTGTGGTCCCACTGCAGCACTGATTGATTGGGTTTGTGATCGTGGAGATTGAAGGAGGAAGATCAGGCCTGCTGGGCTTGACTTGTTCTCTTCCTGTGTTTGGAGATTCTCCTGCATCCTGTTGTAAAATATTATGACACCCCCTCCTTTCCTTTTATGTTTTGGGGTTGTTTTTTTTCCCCCTTCTCCCTTAAAGACCTAAAAGGAACTAATGTCCCTTTACAAGGTGTACTGCACAGCCAGGAGCTATGTACTTATCTCACTCTTTTCAAGAGCCAGACAGAAACTCTCCAAGAGACTTTCCAGAATTACTCAAAACTCGACTTTCTGAGGGAGCTTTCTTTGTGCAGGAGACACTCTTAATTCTGTTTGTTTGAAATAATGACTCATTTCATATTAACCTCTCACTATCTGCACCTGCAA
Source organism: Brachypteracias leptosomus (assembly GCA_013401335.1). Lineage (NCBI taxonomy): Eukaryota > Metazoa > Chordata > Aves > Coraciiformes > Brachypteraciidae > Brachypteracias > Brachypteracias leptosomus. The sequence goes on from VYZX01026206.1 coordinate 41,289, forward strand.
GTCAGCCAACATTTAAAAATATGAAAGAAAATCAACAGTCACTAGAGAATTTTGGTTCACTTGGATACCATTAAATTAGAAGAGTTATTTTATTTACAGATATTCTTTGTCACTGTGAAACAACATTTAACTGCTCCTGAGCTGTGAACTGAGAGCAACAAAAGTGTTTGGCTTCTGTTTACCACAGAATGAGGCTTATCTTGGTCACTGCTTCCTTTAGTTTCAAACGAAGATGTGTCATTGACTGGCAGAAATACTTATTGTGATTACATTTCCTGAAGGGAGAAATACATCCAAAAGTTTGGCTTAGCCAAAACCATCTTCAGTAATTACATTGCAGTTCAGAGATTCACCTTTACATGAAATTATTTGGTGCATTAGCAAGTAGGAGTGATGCTACTACCTCTAACCATCACCCCAAATTTCTGAAATAGACATTTTCTCTGTTTCTTGGTGGCATCTACAAGTTTAGCACTTTGGAGAGGGCTTCAGTGGTGGTGTTAGAAACCAGCATCAAACTCTTAACCTGTGGCAGCAGTGACCTCCTTCAAAGCAGCCCAGAAATAAGGAATCTGCTTGCTTAGGTCCCAGTTTTTCTGACAGCTGTGATCTAAGAATCTGGCTGGCTTCTTTCCATCTGGGATGTTCTCACTGAGAAGGTTCCTCCATGTTCAGCTCTAGACTGTGCAGTTCTCTTGTCTTTGGTAGGTGTGTGCAGCTGGATTTTGGGGCTGGGGGGTGTTGTTGGCAAGGTCCAGTGAACTTTGGGTTTAATAGAAAAGGAATATTCTCTTTTCTTGGTGGTACTTGTGCTGCATCCACCCAACCCCAGCTTTGCACTTCCCTACAAAACATCCTCCCACATTGAAGATGAAAAGGTCTCATTCACCTGCATCTGATACTTGTTACATCCTAAATACAATCCTAAGACATTGGCAGAGAGATCTGTAAAACCTTGTCCCAGATACATGCCAGTACAGGTTTGTTTTCCACACAACAATGTGATTTTTATTTCTTTTCTGTTCATTGAAAATGTCCCAATATGTGGGATGCCTGGGGGGTTTTTTCTTTTTTTTTTTTCCTTTCTTTGTTTTATTTTTTTTTAAACTCTATTATAATATATATTTAAATATTGATCTTCCAATCAGTTTATAGAATTTTTCTTTTACTTGCTGTAAAGAGAATTATCAGACAGTCTGCTTAATGGGGAGGGAAGTGTATAATTACAAAAGAAATACTTTGTGTATTAATTCCTGCTATAAACCAATCCCAAGGTTAAATTAGGTTCTTACATGACTAACTTAGGCCTGGCTTGTGTACAAACCCAGATGACCCCTGACTCTGCACCACACAGGATGGCCAGGAAACAGATGTCCTATTTATTTACTCCCTCTCCTGCAAGGTTTGAATGAGTTTAGCCCTTGTGAATAGGCAGAGGTGGCAGAGCCAGGTCCTCTCCATTTCCTCTGCTGAAAGGAGCCTTTGTCAGGAAATCAGGGCTGTTGGGGTGCTGGTGGCCCTTGTTTGCAGACCCAGTGAAGGGCTGCTGGTGGGAAGGATGATGGAGCAGTTGCTCAGCTTTGTAGACAGACTAATCCTAGCAGGGGTTTCTTCAATGTGGCAAGTAGTCAGGAATGATTTCTTTTTTCTTCTTTTTTTGTGACAGTCTGAAGCCTGTTGAAATTGGATCTGGTTATTCTGCTCTGTGCATCTGAACACTGGATTGTGTCATCCTGGAGTCAATACCACAAATCCATATTTGACTTGTCAGATAGAAGTTACATAGGTTCTGAGAGAGAGGAAGGATTTGAGGGGTGTAAATAGGTAGCTGCTGTCACTCTTTTGTAAGAAATACACTGCTAGCAGAGACAGGAGCTTAGTTCTGAGAGAAAATGTGGTTTTCCACTTGACTCTGCAGTGGCAATAGATAGGAAATATTATTTTCAGTAAGCTCTGCTGAATAGTCCTTAGTTTAAATAAGTTGCTTTTCAAGAGCTAGGCTTTTGAAGATGCAGTTCTTTGCGTTGCATACAGCCCAGTATATATCTCTCCAGGCTTCCCTATTTTAGGAAGCAGCCACAGGTGAAGTCGTGGCCTCATGCCAACATGGACCACTTGAGGAGGTTATTTGTGGACAGAATTCCACCTTCACCCAGGCACAGTGTAGACCTGTGTTGGTATGCAGTTAATTTGGACAATATTATCCCTTTTTCTATGTGACCACAAGTGTTTTTACTACAAAGCTGCCCCATATTCACTTAGAAACCAGGTTTCTGTCATTCTTCCATGTCAGTGTAGCCAGTCCTATATTGCACAGCTCTGTCCCACTTCTAGTTTTGTTTAGGGCCACTATGTTATCAGGACAATGGATTTATTAATGGATTTATTAATAAGAGTGAAGCTGTTCATTGAAGTGATGCTTAATGCAAGCTTTTTGCAAAGCATGCACCAGAAATGAATCTGTTACAAGCAAGTGGTTTAGGACATGGGGTCATATTTTATAAGGCTATTAAGTTTCATTTACATTTTAATGTGTAGAGGCAGTTCTTGAGCAGATACCCCTGTAATGGCTTTGACTGAAGTCCAGCCCTTCTCTTACAGGTTGCCCCAGAAGAATTCAAGACCAGCATCAATCGTGTGAACACCTGCTTGAGAAAGAATCTCCCAGTCAATGTCAAGTGGCTGCTCTGTGGCTGCCTGTGCTGCTGCTGCACGCTGGGCTGTAGCCTCTGGCCTGTAGTCTGTCTTAACAAGAGAGTAAGTGCAGCTTTCCTCCTCCTTATCCTATTTATTTTGCAATTACTGATGATATTCAATAATATTTAATAGTAGTATCCTCATTTCAAAATCAGTTTTTTCTCTCACTTGCATTCAAACGGTTATTTTGGTTTCCATTCGTTAGAAAATAGAAAAAATCTGCTTGTTGATGAAGTAAATGACACTAAATTACCAATTAAATGAATAGTTTTAGGAATAGCTAATCCCATCTCAGTTTTACTCAGGGTGGAGTATATGTTAACCTAAATTTCCAGGGTTTCTGAAGCTCTAAGACATGAATTAAATGAGCACAGAACTGGGCACTGACCTTCAAAGACTGCCTGAACTGGTGTGAAAATCACTTTTCACATCCCCCACCCCAAAAGAAATATTTTTTACCATTAAAAATCACTTTTTTATATGCAATAGATACCACATTTCAGAGCTGTGGTTTATTTTATATTTTACTGTGCTGCTTCTATGAGGAACAAACACCAATTTGTTTTCTCTTTGAGAATTTGAAAGAATTTCTACTGGAGAATTTTAAAGCCTTCCCCTTATTTCTTTCTTTTCAACAGAAAGTTGACAACTCTTGTAATCCAAAGTGATAATTCTTGAGAAGTGCTGGAGCAGTAAACATGCTCCTGATTACCTCTGTGGTTTACATTTAGGATTGATTTATCACAGCACTAACTGGTTAGGAAGTACATAAATAGATATAGTGGGATAGTTTTCTTTGCAGCTAAATAGTTTGTAAGACTTGTAGCAATAAAATCTTATTATCCATAATTTAAGTAGCACTTGAGTGCACTAGGGGAAAAAACCTCACACTTGCCTCTAATTATAGGAAAAGATTTTAAGTAAGAAAAATTATTCAAAAGTAATACTTCTGGCTTTTGGGAGTTTATGATCTTAACTAAAACTGAAAGCAAGAACAAAGTATTGCTTTTCAGGGAAAATAAAACACAAGTTTTTTGCCAAACTTTCCAATTTCTCCAGCAGATGAACAGTTGCACTGGGTGATATTGAGGGTTTGGTTAAAATAAAAAAAGAAATACACTAAACTTGTTGAACTGCTAATCACTGAAGCCTGCATCAGGAAAAACTTGCCAGACTTGTTTTAGCTCATTTTAACTGCCTTTATAAACATCCTTATTGCTCAGAAATATGCTTGAGAGATACAGATGGAATATTTAAAAAGAATATTTAATATTCTTGTGCTGTCCATGTGATATAACTCTCAAGGGTACAAATAAGGTGGACCAAGTAGGAGTAGGGAAGATGAGGATACTTCTGTGGTAGGTGTGTGGAGAGTAGAACAATCCCAAGTGGAAGATGGTTCTTCATTTTCTCTTGTGGTGGTTTGAACCTGGCCAGCAACTAACATTTACCCCAAGCAGGATGGGGGAGAGAGACTCAGAAGAACAAAAGGAAGAAAAACTTGTATGTTGAGACAAAGAGTTTAATAAATGAAGGAGTAAAAGGTGAGAAGAGCCAAGTGGTGAGGGGCAGGTCCCTCACCACCTCCAGCAGACCTCTCTCTGGACCATGGGCTGCTTGGGGAAGAAGAGCCCCCAGGTTTATTGCTGAGTAATGAGGTGGTGCAGCTCTCCTACCATTAGTAGCTGTAGTAGAGAAGTTGGTGGATGGAATTCTGTGGTGTACCACGCAGGAACCAGAGTAGATCACCACAGTGGTCTTTTGGTGACCTTAAAAATCACTGAAACTCCAAAAATCATCTCCAACAATTGTGGGAAGGGCAGGAAATGAAGGTCAACTCTTGGTGCTGTTGTGAGCTGGAGCTCTGAGGTGTTGAGGGGTTTTTCAGGATTCAGTAACAATTACAGGAGCAAAATCTGGAAATTCCATGTATGTAATTTCCACCACCTGTAACAAGTGTATTTGGCCAAGAGAATGTGGGAGGACATTGTCTTTTGTTGGTTTGGCTGTGGTGGGTAAAAATACTGAACTCCAAAGGGTCTCTTCCTGAATAAATGAATTCTGGGGAAGCTGCAGTCCTAAGTTAACAAAAAACCCTGCGGGTGTTGTGGTCTTTTCTTTTCTGAAGAAGATCTGATGCTGAGCAGTGGTGAGTTGAAGTGGTAGGACTTCCATTTATAATATCTCTATTATTTTAAATGAATCTGAAGCCAGAAATGCAATAATAAGATTCTTCTGGATGAGGCTGGCTGCTGAACCAATTGTAATGCAGTTTTAACTTACTTTTTAGACTAGAAGATCAATTCAGAAGTTATTAGAATGGGAAAATAACAGACTATATCATAAGGTAAGAGAAGATAGAGTGCTTGTTTTTTCAGCTTTAAGAATAGTAAGGTTTCTTTGCATGATTGGCATGAAGGAATTTTACAGTCTTGTTATAATTCCCTCCTTTATACTGACCTTAAAGCCATGTCTGAAGTGTTCCAGACCCTAATAATTTGATCTTGCTAATGCTTGTGATGTTACTCATCCAGACAACAGTGACTTGCATTAATCCTCTGGTCATTATTTCCTTAGCTTGGTTTGCACTGGAAGCTGAGTAAAAGGAAATGTGAAACTAGCAATATGATGGAATATGTAAGTATCACTTCTGGGACTTTTTTTGGTATTCACCATGAAGATTTTATAGAGGAAATCCTGAACTCACTAGACTGTCACTTACTCAAAAATATCTCTCAGAAAAACATGCAGGTGTTTGATGTACACTGTGAAGGGCACTTCTAACAGCATTGAGGCTTCAAAGTTGTCACCACTACACAAGTCTTTTGTGTAATATTTTGTAATAATTCTGCTTCTGCAGTGCAGGCACCCTGGGTTTGGTCTGTAGTTAAAGAGAGAGGCCCACTGGGACTTTGTGTTTCCCACACCAGTCCATAGTTCTTTAACACTTGCTGTTCATAATGACTTTAATTCAAATTACTTGTGCAGAAATGCTGCATTTTTATACTAATGTGGGTTTTGTCTGGATATTTTTTCTTTTTTTTTTTTTTTTTTGTTTTTCCCCAGCTCTGAGTTTCATAAAGATTTAACCAAGACAGTCCCTTTAGGAAAGCAGAAATCAAAATATTTCTGTGGTCCTACTACTCCCCCATCCACTTCCATGTATAACCATGAAGATTGTGATAGTCACCCCCAAAAATCCAAGTGTCCAGAAACCCCCTATTTCAAACCAACTGAAATCTCTGCTTTGTTACCTCCCCCCTCTTACAGAGCATCTCAGATATGTTCAGTTTTGTGTATTTAGCTGATGTTGCATGGAAATTGTGCTGAAGGGTCGAGCCTTTTGGTTACTCTGTTGTGTTCTTGTCTTTTTCCCTTCTTCAACAGGTAATATTAATAGAGTTCTTACCAAAATATCCCATATTCCGACCTGACTGAGGAGCAGCATTTGGTCTTTCATGTTCCCTGTCATTTTCTACCCTTAGTGCCTTGTAGATGATTTTGGAAAGAAGATGGTCTACTTTGCTGTGACTTTAAAATGTTCTTCAGTAGAATATCTTCCTCGCTCTGTTACTTTTTTTGTTAAGAAGAGAACAATTTGCACATTTATTTGGGGTTTTTTTATGTTAAATGAGGCTTCTATGTTGCACTCTGAATTTTTAACATTATCTGAGAGAGTTGTCACTAGGGATCTAACATCAGTGCTGCTTAAACTCGTTCTGAGCATGCTGCCTTATTAATTTCTATATTTGCTGTCCCCAACCATGCACCCTTATGTCATGTCACACTATATTTCATCCAAAATGTCCCAACCCTACAAACCCTCAGTAGAACTGTCCAGGTAAGCATCTAGTAGTAATGATTTTAGTATAACTTGCTTGCATAGGACTTGCAATCAACAGCACTGGTTTGTCCTGCACTTTGCAAAATCATCATTTACATTTGGGGGGAGGGGGGGGTGTGTTAATTATTTTACCCACTCTGGATTTGTAAATATTGACTCTTTGCATAATGTAAAGTGTGGTATGCCAAGGTTTACAGAATGTACTATAGCTCTTATTCTATTGCCAACAGTCCCACACCATTTTATTCATGCCATTTGCTGGTCTCCCCCTGACTGTACAGACCCACTCCCCTGCTGTTTTTATGGTAAAGCCATGAGGAGTTTGTACATACTATGGGATGTGTAGGGCTCAGTTGCACTTTGTTTAGTAAATGGATGAAAAATGCATAGCATTTGTCTTCTTTTCTTTCTTTTTGAAGCCTTTCAGGTGGTGTTGGTGGCATCTGAAATAAGCTTAAATACTGTTCACCTTTGAAAAAGTTGCATTTGTGGGGTAGGAGGAGGCTGCTATTAGCAAAATACCCTAAAGTCTCTTTTTAAGTTAGGAATCTGTGGGTGTCAAGGTTTGGTTTTAAGTAAGGCAAAAAAAAATGTTTCATTAAAGAGACCTCCATTACTAAGGAGAAAAACGTGGAACAGACAAATGAAAGCTGAAGTAACTTTTCTTATTATTTTTGCAGCATGATAGTTCTTCAGTATATTAAGTTTTTCCATCATTTCCAGTGGAAATATTTTATCTAAATCAGAGTAGTGTTTCAAACTATGCTGAAGTGGATCAGTTGAAACATAAGTTTTGGCATCTGGATGCAGCCTGAAGAGCCACAAATGCCTTGTGGAATTCACAGGGATTTCTGGAGTCTTCTCTCAGGAAGGGAAGTAATTGTAGGAAAAGTCCCTGTAGTGGCTGGCCTAAGCAGGACCACTTGGTAATAGAAACCAAATTAGAATTTATCCAAGTTCCCTCCCTTTCCTAACTAGAAATAAGAAATCAGAGAAGAACCATCAGCTGAGTGAGTGTCTGTGATGAATGGCATCCCTGGAGGTGCTCAAGGCCAGGTTGGATGGAGCTCTGCTCTAGTGGGAGGTGTCCCTGCCATGGCAGGGGGTTGGAACTACATGTTCTTTGAGGTCCCTTCCAACCCAACCCATTCACGAGGATTCTTTGAGTATCCAGGCATTTCTTTGCAGCAACTTGACTCCTTGTGACATCATCCCAAGTGGCTTTTTAGTTTTTGGGTGACTTGGGGTTTCCTCTGAATGTATTTGCATCTTTTCAGGATGCAATATTGTGTTAAAACAGAGTGTTTGTAAGACCATTGCATTCTGACACCTGTAGTAGGTCAGATTTCTTGCACACAGTGTTTACAGAAGGCCAGTTTAATGGAAGTTGTTACTTCAAATCCCATTTTGTGCTATTCCTGCTGGGCAGTGTCAGGCTCCAGCTCTTGCAGCAGTTTCCAATCACAGACTGATGCTTCAGCTTCTGAATTCCCTATACTTGGTGCAGAGGTTTCATTGGGCTGGTAGATTGGTGACAACAAACTGTGTAATTGCATTTGTGACATAATGAATAAAAACTGCTGTGGTGGTTGAATTTGCCATTAGCCCCCCCGTGCAGCTCAGATTTCTATCCCAGAACAGAGCAAAGTGTGCTCTCCAATTTATGTTTCTTAGGATGAGTGTTAAGTGGAAGCAGAGAAAATACTTAATGGCAGAAAAAATGCAGTATAAACCCCAACTGAAATAGCCAACCTAATTCTAGGTATTTTAGTTCCCTTGCAAATAAGTTTCTGGAGTTAATGAAGGGAGCTTAATTAGCACCACAATGGAAGCTTCTTAATGTGATGCCAGAACTTTTAGTCATTTTCTTTCTTTTCTGTAAGGAACTCAAGAAATCTCTGCAGGTTCTTATTTTATGTGACTGTATTTTCCAAATGTTCTTTTCTCACTGGGAGAACAGGCAAAGCCAGAAGAGTTGTAGCAATGGCCAGTGGTGAACACTGTGCAGTCTCCAGTCTTGCTGCTAACAGAAACCCTCTTGTCTGTGCCAACTTCATCATATTCAGTTCAAAACATCTGATTTATCTTGTTTCTGGGAAGTGCTGAGCCAAGCTGAGCACACCCCAAGCCCCAGGAGCCCCCAGCCCCTCTGGGCTGCTCCTTGGCCACCCCATGGTGTGACATGACCAAAAATCCAAGGACTTTGGCTTTGCTTTGCCACCCTCATCCCTTTGTCCCCTTCCCATGGGCCTGGCCACCTCCAGTGCCACAGCAGATTGTCTGCCCCTGGGCCTCTCCCGGGCACCAAGGGGCACTTAAGCACAGAATATGAGTTTTTAAAGTTTACATTTGAAGTGTGTAAATTCTATATGTTTTACTTTGTCCATGAGTGTTAATTGTGTAGTCTTAAGGGGTCTCTTCTTTTTGTGTTTTAATAGAGATTTAAATACGTGGCTGTAAAGGGTGTGAGGGCCAAAACTGCCATTTACAGTAAGCTCCACCTTATTAAGCAGATAAATTTGCATTAAAATGCAAGCTCAGCAGTATTATATTTGCATCTGAAAGGTTCCATAGCTCGTGGAGAGATGAAGGCAGCTCTGAGTGCTGCTGGGAGCTCACCTCTGCTCTGCCCACGGGTCCCTTTTTGCCTGGGCTATCCTCTCTTTGATATAAAAACATTCTGCAGGTAATTGTATCACACAGGACTGAAAAACCTCATTTCTGACAATAAGCATGACTTGATAAACCTATTTAAGGATACCTAAGAAGGAATTTGTAGCAGTAGAGCAGAGAGTAACGTTAGCAAAACATAATGGAAGTGGCAACAAAAGTGCCTTGGCTGGTTCCACCAAAAGGGAAAATGTTGTGCAGGGAGTAAAGGGAACTAGTAACCATCAGCAGCATGAGTTTGCAGCAGTTACTGTCTACAAATCAGTGTTTGACTCTTCAGCTGAACATGTTGACACTAACTTTCCTTTCTAGTTTTTTTTCTAGGAAATATTTGGGGTTGTATCTAGTCAGTTTTGTATCTAAGGGATATTGACTTCTGGCAGGACATCAAAGCTCTGACTCCCCATTCCCCACCTGTGTCTGCGAAGCTGGTTTACATCAGGATGAAAAAAAGTGTTGAGAGACATGCCCAGACACATCTGGGAAGTGTGGGTTCAGTCACAGCTGGGTGATTGCCAACCAGAAAACAGTTTGGCTAAATCTAGTGTGGTCTTGATAAAACAAATAAGTTCCTGTGCTTTCCTCCATAGGTACAAACCTCCCCAAATACATGTTTATTATTGTCCTGCTCTGACAGTTTACTACTTGTCAACACACTACCATTGGAGCAATAAAAATGTCAAGCTATTAATATTCAATGTCAATGATTTCTCCCTTTAATGTGATGTGATTCTTCTGCCTTTGGTTTTTGTCTTCTGTTGGTGTTCTTCCAGTGTTGTACCATTCCTTGTACTGCTTCAGGAAAGTGGGGTTGTTTCAGCTGTATGAGACTTTGTGTTCTTGACACTTTAATTCTGTTTACAAGTGAACAGCCACTTTTTTAATAGGACCTCACACCTTGAGAGTTTTCTTTTTTTTAAATTAAAATAAAATTCTAACTGAGCTTGCTTTCTACAAGTTGTGCCATTGAAAGGAGCTGGAAGTCAGACATGCATAATCACTTGGAGACATTTTTCTTTAATTAAATCTAAAGATGAAAACCTCTGAATTGATGTGTTTGTGGACAAATAACCTGCGTCTCCCCCTGCAGCAGTGCACTGGGCAGCTGTGGGTGAACTGGTGATGGTGGTGGGTGTTCTTTAAATGAGATCAGGGGCTTGTATTGGGACCTTGTGGTTTGGCTGGTTTAAAGACCAAGATTTGGAAAGCTTGGGAAGACTTTCCAGAAAAGAAATCTGCAGAGTGAGCCTCACGTTTGGGCTTTCCAGAAAAGAAATCTGCAGAGTGAGCCTCACGTTTGGGCTTCCAAATAATCTGTTTGGTTTACAGCCCCTCTGTTGTAAGGACTCCTTGCAGGAGTCTCTTGCAGCATCCCTCTCCAAAAGCAGAAGAGGTTTCTCCTGTGCTGTTGTGGTTGCACCTCCAAAGGAGCCAAACCTGAGCGTGGACAGCTTGTTGGTGGCATAAATCACTGGCTTATAGGACGGGGCAGGACAATGCAGCCTTTTGTGGCTGTTAACTTTGTAGCTGTGAAAGCAGGACTTAGAATGAAAGCCTTTGGCTCATCCCTGAGGGGAAATAGCACATTCCTGAAACGGCATGGGTGATGCTTTTGTTGAAAGTTGGTGCCCTCAGTTGTTTTGGACAAATGCAGGAGCATCTGGGCTGACCCAGCGTGGAGCTGCTACTGGATATTGTTTGAGAAATTCAGAGAATGTTACTGTGGTGTTAGGCCAAATACAGGAGCCTTGGGCTGGGGCATGAAGTTAATCCCATGGGGGTTTAGGAGAGGTAATTCCCTGGACTGCTCACAGTGATCCATTTTAAGAATATTTGGGATTTGGCCCTGACTTCTGCTCTTGGAAGGCAGTGCCAGGGTGCTTAGATCCCTCTGTCTCCCATGCCAGTATTGCTCCTCAGCCTAAAGAGCTGAGTTTGTCGAGGTAACTTAGGGACACTTAAACCCTTTAGGCTTCACTTGCTGGGCTCATTTCATAGATGTTCTGTTATAAATCTGGGACATCCTCTCTTCAGTCACTTCTAGTTTACACAAGCTCCCAACAGACACTCCCATTACTGGTCCCACCATCCCAGGCTCATCACTGGACACTTTTGTTGAGTTTCTCAGTACTCACATTACAGTGGTCCTCCCAGTCCTCCAGCTCCTCTTGGATGTGTGCTCCCATTCCTCCTGACTGTGAAAAATTCCTCCTCCTGTGGAAAAAAGTCTGTCACTGACTGATTCCACCTTTAAAGTTAACAAAAATGTTTTTACTAGAACAATTGGCTCCAGGATTGATGCCTCAATTCTCCTTGGAATTTTCTAAGAGCCCTTTTAGTTGGTTCCTCACCAGATTTAATTTTTTTCTATTATTTAATTTCCTTGTTGAAGTCTATCTGGGAGATTTAACCTACTTGGACGTTGTTCATTTACACCTGTTAATTTTATAAACATGAACAGGGCAGATTTGGGTCTAGGTTAAAGTATTGATTTTTCTGCATTTTCTGTAATCACTGGATCTGTTTAGAGTGTTATCCTTTTAATATATTCACATTTTATTTGACATTCTTTGTATAAACTGTATGATGCATTGTAGCCTTCTCTTGACCTAAATTAAATTTTCTGCAGGAAATAGATTTAGCTATCTGATAACAAATATGACCTGAGGCTCCTAGAAATAAACACTGAAGAACCCTCTAGTCAGGGGAATATCCAAAATTGTAATAAAATTGGGAGGAGGAATTACAGCAGCTTTCAGACTAAAAAGAATTTACAATGAAATTAAAAGGTTTATACTAAACAAAAGGTAATGAGTGATCTGTACTTAGTTTAAATTATGTGATGTGCAAGCCCAAATGAGTAATTGAAAATTACAGGTTCTCCAGACAGTATTTAGAGGGATATCCTTGGCCATTGATGGCAATGAGGTGTCTGAATAAGGCAGTAACAGTACAAAGGAGTTCTCATTTGGGCAGTATTGGAGGCAGTGCAGTAACATGCCAAGTGGTTGTGGTGGGTGCCCAGTTTGAGGTGCCCTGAAGCCACATGACTTGCAAAATATGGTCTGTTGGGACTTTCCACAAACAACAGCCCAAAGGTTGAGGGTGTAAAATGGCTCAGAGGGCCCAAATAATAATGGGAAGGGCTTGGAGAAACCACAGCAGGATGGTGCCACTCAGCAGGGCAGAAATCCACACTAGTTTCCTACACACCTCAACATTTCATCCTTCCTCAAAGACAAAAAAATTAGTTTGATCTTAAAATGAGGGTCTAGTGGGCAGTGAAATCTGTAACCTCAGAGTCAGTCACATCTTAATCTGAGCTAGATTATGAAGTGCAGAATTGTAAACTGAAAACTAAGAAGCCAGTTCTAAGTGTTTTCCTTCAAAACACCAATAAGTTCCTTACAAATCTAATTTAATTCTTATGGGAGATTGGTGAGTTTGGTTTTTTATAGATAATTCTCAAGTGTTCCTAAGGTTCAAGTGCTAGGAAAAAAACCAACCCAAAACTACAATTGTAGTCTGTTAATGGGCCACAAGAGTTGTTGTCCACTCCTGAGGCTTTTGTGGAGTGGCAATTTTCCACCTCTGAGTTCATCTGAAACCACTGGTCATGTGTGACCAGGAGATCTCGGGGGTCAACTCAATATTTGTTGGGGGTTCTGTGGAACAGAGTCTAATTACTACACCAAGAAATTGCTCAGCATTTCTTCCCACCTGTAGCAGAAAGCAGGGGACAATGAGGAATGATCCCAGCCACGCTGGAACCACAAAGACAAGAGACACTTCTGAGGTTACTTTTTGATATCTATTTTGGGTCACTGTTGAATGTATGGAGAAGGTAACTTGCTTATGATTCTTTGTAATTTTTGGTTGCTGAAGCTTTCATGTAGCTACCGATGGAATTAAGAGCTTTGAAACTTCCAGAGTGATACTGGCACAGCTACTGCTACCAGATGGCTTTGAACTGCAGAAAAATAATCATCGGGTGCTACAAATTCAGGGCATAAAATGTGAAATTCACTTATGAGCTGGAAAGCCAGAAAGGGGTCGTGTCAATCCCACCCAGAGAGCACCAAACTCTTCACTAGTGTCAACAACTGCTTTGTGGATCCCAGTTGTATACCAGTTTGACAGAACAGCTGTTAGGACTTGTGAAATGAACAGCAATAGCATTATTTACTTCTGGACACTTTGAAAAAACCTCTTTGGGAAGCTGCTGGACTCCTGGAGCCCTGTGGGGAGCTCCTCACAGGAGGCCCATGAGCTCTGGGCACCAGCTTCTGCTCCCATGTCGAGCTGATTTCAGCCTCTCGAGTCTTACCAGTGAAAAGCTGAAGAAAAATTGGTATCTTAGAAAAGTCTGAGGGTAATATTGATGTTACCAGACAACACTCTGGTAAAACCCAGGCGCTTGGCTCTGCTTGGGATGTGGTTGACCCAAGCCTGTCACGTCCTGTGTCTGCAGGGCCCCTCACCTCAGATTTATGACAGAAAACAAAGATTTATTTACCGATTGGATCGTGACGGCGAAACCCAGCGCGGTTCAGGGAGATGGAAACCTTGTTCGGCAGCGAGGTTCCGTAGCGGCTCAGCCTGAGGGGCCCCGGGTACGTTCCCGCCCGCCTCAGGCGGCGCCGCCGCCGCTACCCGGCGCATGCGCCATGGAGCCCGCGCATGCTCGGCCTGCCCCGGGCCCGGCGCCTTTTGTGCGGGCGGCGCCAAGGNGGAGAAGGGGGGTGTGGGGGGTAATACAGAGAACCCGGCCGGCCCCCCACAGCAGCTCCCCCGGCCCCGCCTCACGGGCCGCCCCCACCTGCCCCCGGTGTGTGGGGCCCAGGCCCGGCCGGGCCTCAACCCCTGCCCGCAGCCCCCGGCCCAGCGCTCCTCCCGGGGCCTTTGCCGCTTGGTTTTGGGGTGGTGGGTGAGTTCTTGGCCTTTGGACGGGGACACTGGGGTGCAGAGAGGTTGAGGCGATGCTCTGCTACAATTTCAGTTTCCTACTCACCCAGATCTTACTCGCCTGGTTGATGCAGGTGAACCCTGGGCTAGGAGGGGGCTTGTGTGTCCAGGAGAAAGTGTAGGGCTTTATTTAAACATCTTTGTCCTCCTCGTAGACTTTCCACCTGAATATTTTCACGTTTCTTCATCTCTGGCATGTTAAAAGTCATGTAAACACCTTCCCAGCTGACTTCAGTTGGTTGTATGATGTTTACCCGCCCTCCATATGTGTTTTGAATTTAGTTCTGTTTCAGTGCTCTGAGACTTCACTTCTGCAGAGAGGTTTTGTTTGTTGTGGGGGTTTTTTTGTTGTCTTTTTTTAAGTTGTTCTGTTTCTAGTTGAACTTTGTTGAAAAGAGAACTCTGGGGTTCCTAGCAGTGCCTTGGCACCTCTGGGTGCTTCTGTAGCTGACACATTTTGTGCTTAAAATTTGCTTGTTTTCCTTCACTTGAATAATTGTTATTATTACATTGTTTTTGCAGATGACACCACTGGTAAACAAGAAGATGGACCAATTTCTGGGTGAGTCTAGTGGCTGTTTATTCATTCTAACAACATATGCTGCAAAGAAGATCAAGCCTTGATCTGAAGGCTTCATCTTCAGTGTGCTTTGTGTGCTCAGCACCTTCATAAGTTCAGTTTATTCCTTATTGTCCTTGAAGGTTGTTGTGAATCAGTATCTGGAATTTCTGAGGTTGTTGCAGGTTCTGTGCTACTTCTGTAGGAAGTATCCTGCCTTTAGGGAATATGAAAACTTATTCAAAAACAAGTTTTAGGCACACTTGGTACCACAAACCATCGAATGGGCTTTGTGAGGAGGAACAACTTCTAGTTTAGATGGAAATTTGCTGCTAACTTGCATCTAATTGTACCTTGGTGCTTTCACCTGAGTGTAGTTTTGCTTTAAAAATCTGGAATTCCAACAGCTGCCTCAAATAACTGCAGGATGCATGAGGAAAAAGTATTAGTGGTTGTAGTAGCTCCTTTTTTTTTTTGCCTTTTCCTCTTTTTGATTTTTTTTTCTCTTTTTTTGTTGCACAGTGAGAATCTTCCTAAACACCTATGGGGTGTTTTAGGGAAAACAACTTGTTGTTTGCTAAGCTGTTGATAGCTGCAGCTCCAGGGATGTTTCCTTGGCTTGTCTAGAGTTTGTCTCTCTACCTGTGAAGCAGAAATCTGTAGTGCTGGATACATCCTCTCCCATTCCATAGCCTAAGGCTGGGTTAGATCCCAGCAGGATATGGTTACCTCACCAACGTGCAGGGCTATGGTGGCATTCCAGGGAAGTTAAATAGCTGTGACATTTGTTTTTTGCATCAGGTGATGGCTGTGGACCTCTCAGATGATTCCCAGGAGTGAACAAAGCAGGTTAGGGAAGGAATGTTACTTAGCAAATGTTTATTTGAACTCCCATTCATAAGTTTTAGTGCACACCCACTGATGCTTCGTGTGACTGGAAGGTAACACTCGTCACTCTGCCCTAACTCAGTCGTCTTGGATTCTTGAGGAGATTCTGGGGTTGAGGGAAACATAATGAGCTGCTTGGATTTGGCAAATTGGAGCCATCTGTGAGATTTTCTCCAGAGGTACCTCCTTTGGTCCTTCTGTAAGAGCCTGTGTCTGCAGCTTTGGAATACCCCTAAAGACTGATTTTCCCTTGGACATCTCAGCTGCTTTTTATGAGTTGAAGTGTCTTCTCCTTGGGAACCTGGTGAAAATGGGGCTGGTGCTTCCTTGGTCAGGTGCTGAACCTTCACCCCTTCCTTTTGGTCTTGGCTTGATTGGGGAATTTATCTGTGGGGCTTTTCTTATATGGGAGCTGCTCCAATTGTTCCTGCTTGTTTGTTCTTCATTGATGGCCAGTAACTGCTTTGGGAGTTGCATTAGTGTGATCTCTCAGCTTACTTGGTTGGTGTCTCCTTTCCTGCCACCACTGAAATGGCTTTAATCTGACCAGTGTTTGGATTCTGTGAGGTGTTCCCTCCCTTTCTTTTGCAACATAATCTTGGGTATGTTCATTATTATTTTAAATTAATAGCAGTATCTCCACAAAGTACTGGTGGAAAATTGGGTTGCCTGGGCCATTCTAATTGTCTCTTTTGAAAAGCCAGGATGATTTTGAAGTTCTACTACATTTTCCCTCTGATATTAGAGAAAAATTCTCTTTATTTTAGTTCTGTAACACTCACCATGCTCGTTTCTAGCCTGTGTGTACACCTTTTGACTTGCTTGCTTGGCTCATGCAATAAATGTTTACATTTGTACAAACTCTTTAATTGGAGGTAAATCTGAACCCGACCATTGTTGCATTAGGACTAATTTGTAATGAATGAGAAGATTGGGTGGATAATTATGTCTTGTCTTTGAATTTTAACTACTCATTAATGTCAGCTGTTTGTAGAAACACTAAAGTCACTTTTTGCTTTATTTCTGTGAGACAGGTGCCCTTGCTCACTAAACATAGAAATAATTATTAGCATCCTTAAGGGCAAGGTGAAGTTTTGGTGGTTGTTACTGCTATTAGTAGTGATTGTGCAGAACCAAAGCTGAAAGCTCTTAGAGCTGCCACTTAAACCCTGGCTGTTGAGCAGAGTTTGGCAGGGCTGTCTGCTGGGCACCCTTCAGAACCACTCAACTCATTCTTCCCACCAAAACCAAGCAAGGCTGATTAATTTTTTGGTCATCTAGTTGAGCTAAGAGCCAGCAGAATAAACACCCTACCTGAATAAAGCCATGATGTGGAAGCCACCTGGATGAAATGCTTTAGAGATGTTGTAGGTGAACCTCTAGGTTGCACTTGTCCACCTTCTCTTCTCTCTTGCCTGTACCAGACACACAGAATCTTCTCATCCTTTGCAAGATGCTCCTCAGGAGACCCGGCCTGTCAGCAACGAAGACAGAGAGATGTCCCAACATGTATGTGCTCTGCTCCACGTGGTAGATGTAGTTGGTTTTGTGCTTCTCAATGCTTGTGGATAAAAAGGTGAAAGCATAAAGATGGTGCTGCCCAAGACCTTGTATTTGTGCTGATAGTTAATTCCAAGTGCTAGATACAGCAACAGGCTCCTTCTGCCTCCTGCAGCAGTAGGGAACCCTCATCTAAATATTGCTTGTACCCTCTGAGGAGGCAGGTGAGGGCCTCTGGTGCTGCAGTCTGGCAGAAAATGATGTCACCCCCAGCTCAATATCTAGTGTGACTTGTTGAGGGTCACCAAAACATGGGAAACACCAGGATAGAAAGCCCGAAGTGCTGAGAATCACTTTGGACTCAGGCTCAGTGCTGAGAGAGTAGGAGGCTGCTTCTCCCACCCCCCTTTCATCTAGTCTTTTTGATGGGTTTCTTTTCTGTTCCTGTGACCTGTCAGGGGCTCATGCAGAGTTCTGACAAACCCGTGTGCTGTGGTAAAGGAGGGAGGCTGAGGAACACCCTCCTCATACCTTTGTTGTAGTGGTGAGGTGTGAATTCAGCCTGTGCCTCTGCTGGGTATCTGGAAATCTCCCTTTGCTTTTTTCACTCCAGTGGAGCCAAAGCAGCAACTGTAAAGTTAAGTGACCTGGGGACTGATGGTGCTAAATAAAGCTCCTCAGCAGCTTCTACCACAAGAGTTGTGAGATTATTGACTCCTCCAAGGCTCTTAGGTGAAGCCTGGTGACTGTTTTGGTGATTTGTATTTGTGGCTGTATTTTCATCAGGGACCTGGGAAGATGTGTCAGAAAAGATGTGTCAAAAAGAATAGGGAAGAGGAACTGTGGGACATGATGAAATGCTCAGAACCAAGCTAAACCTTACCCTGATTCTCCTGTAGGGT
Source organism: Brachypteracias leptosomus (assembly GCA_013401335.1). Classification (NCBI taxonomy): domain Eukaryota; kingdom Metazoa; phylum Chordata; class Aves; order Coraciiformes; family Brachypteraciidae; genus Brachypteracias; species Brachypteracias leptosomus. The sequence continues at coordinate 59,314 of VYZX01026206.1, forward strand.
CCCTCCTTCAAAGGACACAGCAGTTCCCTTGGGGGCATTCATGGTGAAGGCTGGTTACTCCTTTGGGTTTTGCCTCCAGAGACAATTTTGTGCAGCCTTGGAGTGCAGTAGGAAGTTAGATCTTTACATCAGGATCATCTGAGAGTCCTTCATCCTACAAGCTCTGTAAGATTTGGCTGCTGCCCTGGGGAGTTTGAGTTTTGTGTTAACAAGGTCTGGTGGGTTTTTATGGTCTCCAGGCCCTCCCAAGTGGTGAAGATGATGAAGATGACAGCGATAGCGACAGTGATGACGACGACGTGAAGGTCACTATTGGCAACATCAAAACAGGAGCACCATCATACATGTAGGTGTGGGTGGCTGTGAGCTTGAGCTCTGGTCTGAGGCAGCCCTGGTGTCTTGGTTGGGGTGGGAAGTGGGGCTGAGAGCTGGTTGTCTTCTGGGAGATGTGGGAGGAATGGTGAAAAGGCTGGAATGGGGTTAGAAGGTGATGGGCAGTTCTGTCCTGCTGGGGGGCAGCTCTGTCCTCCAATTGCTTGCTGAAGAATCCATCTGTAAAATAAGAATGATAATTCATGGGTCTGCTGTTGGAAAATTACCTGAATATTTACTCTGCATCATCAGGCAAAATCAAAGGTGAGAAGTTCCATTTAACTCATCTGTGCAGGGTTCAAGAACCTCTAGCAATAAGAATTTGCATGAATTGTCAATTTACACATTTTCAGCTGTCTGATTTGTTTGGGTTTTTTTTCTATGACTCAAAAACAATGAGGCTGGATTTGCAATCCAGGAAATGATGTCAGTGACTTAAAATCCCCCTAATTTGAATAAAAGTAATAAGGCAGCATTTTTTGCTTGCTGCAAGCAGCCTTCCTAGTGAGGATGTGACTTGTGTGTGCTTTGCAGCATATTCCCAATCCCTGAAGGATGCCAGGGCTTGAGTATATTGTGCATTAAAATCTCTGAGTAATTTAATCAAAATCTCAATGTGATGTTTCTTTTCCACACAGGGGAACTCCTATGAATCTAAACTTAAAAACGGGTAGAGGCTATGGAGCATCTGCTTCAGGTATTGCTGTTATTTTTCATCCTCTGCAGGATTTTACTGACCTGGCAGCTGGAGCAGCTGCAAAGCTTGGTTTCTGTTTGGGAGGATACAGAATTAGTGCATTTCCTATTTAAACTAGGAGTAGTAACTGCATTTCCTAAAGAGAAGCACTTCTAGGGCAGTCTGAGGGCCCAGGGTGTGCTGGAATGATTTAATTACCCATAAATAGATTATCATTCTACTTATACTAGAAAAAAAATGCATTGATTTATTAGTTTTATAAAAGTATAGAGTTTTTCTAGACTGTATTGTTGAACTTGGGGCCAAATGTTTTAAATTGCCTGGAGAAGAACCTCTTACCTGTGGTCACTCCACTGAGGTACTTGCAGTGTAAGATACAGAGAGAAACAAACTCCACCCTTACTATCAGCTATACCTAGTTCTACAGATGAAATTTTCCCCATAATTCAATTTATATTGTATATTGAGACTTAGATTCTATCCTTCCTCACACAGGAGAATGTCCTTTCATGGGCTTTGTATATTTCCTTCCCTTAATTTCTTTAGAAAATGACTTATCTCCTGATTGAGAAAATAAAAACCAATTCCCCTTGAAGTTTCTGCACCTGACAGATTTTTGCTGACTCCAGTTAGGACACAATCCACTTGAGACTGATCCTGAAAAAGTCTCTTTGTGAGAAAATGTGTGTGTCTTGGGAGGGAAAAATAAATATTTAGCCTGGGGAGAAAAAGAATTGTTTTCCTTCAGGATAAATTTCACACGTGCTCTAATAATTTACTCCCTTTGTAGCACCAGTCTGGGTGGAATTTGCTTCTCTGGTGCTGGCTATTTATTTATAGTGACTAAAGTTCTTTTTATTAAGTTGATTGTGGTTACCTGTGTGCTATAAATCCAGCAATGAATTCACAGCAGCACTTTTGTTTTGGACTGGAGTCATTTGCTCAGCAAATGAGTGGATTAAAGGCAATGCATTAAAAGTAGTAATGGTTTCTCTTCTCTCCAAAGCCAAGTTGCAGCCCAAAGGTATTGACTTAGATGCTGCAGGGAATATAAATGGATTGCCAGTTATAGAAGTGGATTTAGATTCATTTGAAGACAAACCGTGGAGGAAACCAGGTGGGGCCTCACAGTTTCTTGTGGTAAATATTTTCTGCTGTTTTGGTTGTCTTGCTTTAATTTCACTTGTAATTTCTGTCCACTTGTTGCTGCCAGGGAACAGGGAAGTCAAAATATTTGTATTGCTCAGTCCCTGATGCTTTTCTAGTGACATTTACTGGTTGATAAGCCAAGCTGCTACCTAAAATTGGGCTGTGTTTACTCTGTTAATTTAACCTCCTTAAAGGGAACAAATCTTTATTTTTTAATATCTTCTATTTTATTAATAAGGAACCCAAGACAACCAAATGTTGGCTGTGCTGCTCATAAGTGCTATGATGAAATGTTTTCTGAAGCCAAAAAAACCCCCACTTGCCTCTTCTCAGAGGTAATTCTTAATTAACTTTCAGCAATATTGCAGGGCTGAGGAAGTGGTGCCTTTGCAGGGTTTGATGTGGTGTGGGTTTGGTATCTCTTGCCCACTTGAAAAGCATCAGGGTATGTAGCAGAGCTAATGACTACATCAGCATGTTGTGATGTCAAACCAGGGCTGAGGTGCCCTGTGATGAGCAGCAGCAAGTACAGACACAATAGGAAATATAACCTCTCCTCTGCAGGGGGTTTTCCCTTTGCTGTGAAGTGAGAAAGAGTGGGTAGGAAGAAAATAAATCAGAAAGTTCAGAGCTAAACCATGGAGATCCTTGTGGTCACACCAACCACATCCCTGGGCCTAAATGAAGGCAGGTGGCCTTAAACAGTGCTGAGGTACAAACAGGGGAGGTGTCAGCAGAGGTGTGTGGCTTGGGAGTTTATTTTAGGTGGCAAGTAGCTTGTTACTCAACAGCCTTTCAGATTTTTATCCTTTGCAGTTAATTGTTCAGCAAGTTGGTGCCTCTTTGAGGGAGAGGAAGAACAAAGTGTGTGGAAGGACTGATAGAAGGGTGAAATCTGGGCTGATAAAATAGATATGTAAATGTCATGTTGCTGAGTCTGCTGCTGCCATTTGCATGTTTGGGTGGGACAGCAGGAAGAGCTGCCTAGAAGATAAACTTAAACCTGGCTGTGCAGATCCAAGCTCAGCGTGGTCAGTGTTCTGCTTCACCCTTTGTGTATCAGCTCCTTGGTTTAGAACGGGCCTGTCCAGGAGGGCCTGTGTTTGAGGGACACCTCAGCAGGGCTTGTAATGCTTCCCAGTTGGAGCTGTGGGTGCAGAGGGACAAATGTAGCTGCCTCTCCTTGGCAAGCAGTTTGTGGCCACCTCTCTTACTCAGAAGTGCTCGTGCTGAGTTGACATTTCACTGTCAAGCAAGATCACAATCTTGAAAGGCTGGAGATAGGATCGTGACTGAGCTGTAATTACTGGAGTACTCTGAGCTGTATCAATGAATATTCCACTCTAGCTGTGTTCCACACAAGGGGTGAGTCCCAGAAGCTCTTCTCTGAGCAGCAGAGGTCAGGAGCAGAACCTGTTGGCTTAGCTCTGCCAAGAAGGTTCTGTGGCACCATCCCATTTTTGGGGGGTGGGTGGCTGGAACCATCATTCCTGTGCTCTCCCAGCACTCTGCTCCTGCAAGAAACCAGGCTGAAAAGATCCAGTGGTGAATAAGTGGTTGTAAGTATCTCTTTGAACAGGGTGTTTTGTGTCTCAGGTGGTCCCACCCCTGCTCAGCCTGTTGTCCCCCACCCACCAACAGATGCAGCCACCTCTGTGCTGTGCTCTCCAGGAGACCTTTGTTTTTCCACCTCTTCATTTAAGCAGTTAAAGGACAACTTGAGAATGCAGACGTGCTGGAATCCCTGTGTTAACACCTGCTCCCCTTCTCAGGTGCTGATCTTTCTGATTATTTTAATTATGGATTCAATGAAGAAACATGGAAAGCTTATTGTGAAAAGCAGCGACGGCTTCAGCTTGGGCTGGACCCTGCTCCTCCCATCAGCACTGAGAACAAGATCACGGTAGGTGACCACAATAAAACAATGAAATTATTAAACTTCTGGACTTCTGACAGCTGAGGCTGGAATAGCCAATTCTTTTACAGCAATGTCTGATGCCATGACTGAAGAACAGTTGCTTGCAAGAGCCCTGTGATAGTTCCTCAAGGGAGCCCTTTGCTTCTGCTGACAGTTAATCTCTGACTCTACATTCAGTTGAAAGTAAGGGAGTTAAACCTGTCTTTTCTGTGTTGCCTTCCATAGGTTCAGCAGGGAAGAACAGGGAATGCTGAGAAAGAAGTGGAGAACAACATCATCAAAACAGAATTCAAGACAGACTTCTTGGCTCTGGTGGGAGGACGCATGAAGGCTGGACCTCCTCCCAACAGGTGAGAGCTGGTGCAGCCAAACCCTGGGTGTGCTGCATTCTTCAGAGGGGCAGCTGGGATCCACCTGGGCTCTGTCTGAATCCCCTCAAGCCTGGAACAAGCAGCTTTTAAACTTTACAGGAAGCTACTGTGGTCGTTCATTGACTGTCATCTCCAGCAGTGCTCTCCTGAGGGTTGTGCAACCTCTGCCCACCCAGTTACCTCTCCTTGGTGTGGTATCTTCAGTCTAGTGCTGCACAGGGGGGAAAACCATATCCCAGCTGAAGAGAGTAGGGAAAACAAGGGAAATGCCTCAGCTTTGAGGCTGCTTGTGCTTACTTGGCTGCTTCTTACTCCCACGATGTTAATCTGTGTCTCCTGGAGTGGATTGCACGTTTGGCAGCTGGTAAGAGGAGCTCTTGGTTCCTGAAGCTCTGGATGCAGCTAATTAGTTGTTCTCTCCCATGAGGGAGAGGATCCACAAGGCTGGACAAAGCAAAACAACTGAGTCACTTTGATTGGAGGCTCTGCTGGGAGAACCACTTTGACCTCAGGGGGTGGATGGATTTTTATCAAAAGCTTAGAAAAACAAAGCTCTGAGAAACCTGAAGAGCCAGAGCTTTGGGATCTGGGTGTTTCCTGTTCCTTTATTCACCTTACATCCCTTGCACGCCCACCTTCCAGAAATCACTCTTGCACTCCAACTTTCTGCTTGGAGAGAAACTCAAATTATCTGCTGCAGGGATAAACTTTAGAGCTCTGCTGAGGTTGTTTGTGTCCAAGCTCTTTGGTGGCATTTCTGCCCCCCTCACGGTGCCATCAACTCAGGTTCGTTCCAGTTGTGCCTATTTCCTGAGGTTTTTGAACATTTACACCACTGATGCTGTAACTCTACAGCATTTTTGTCCATTTTAAGTCTGGTTTTGAAAGTACTGACATGAGATTGTGTTCCTGCAGCAGAGCCTTAGGTCAGGACCAGAATGAGTCTCTCCATACACCACAGAGAGTCAAAACTATGGGTGTAGCAATGAGTTGTTTGGGGGTTTTTTTATCTTAAAGTGAGAAAACTCTCCCTCACCAACCAGCCAGCATTTTGATATCCACTTTGTCTAAATTTCCTGCAGTCTAGCTTGGAAAAGTGCTGACATTCTCCTGCCCTAACCACAGGAAAACATGTTTCAGGCCATACATTCACAGATCAATTGGTACATGAAGATAGGATGAGGGATTCTTAAACTTCAGTTGTGGTTGCTTCTCTCACAAACCTTTACTTATGGTGACCTTACAACAAGCTCCTATAAAAATACTCTTCCTTTAAGAGTAATCTGGGTATGGAGGTGAAAGAACCTGGAAAACTGAAGGTTCAGGGACTGATTTCCATTAGTGCAGCACTTTTTTTGGCAACGTGGATTTCTTTTTTTTTTTTTTTCAAGGATCAAGCCTTGATTTCATTGAAGGCAGTGGCAAAACTTTTGACTTAAAAACAGAGTAGGGAGTAGAAAGTGTCTGAGAATCCAACTTGTAAATAACTTCAACACTTGGAATATTGGACAGAAAGCAGGAAAAATCTGGGCCGATGATCTTAAAAGCTTCTCCTGACCCATCTTTGCTTTTGCAGAGCCTGATCTGGGAATGATTAGTGAAATGTGGAGAGGGAGTGAATGATTTGAGTTCTGAGCCTGTGTGATTATACCCACATTGTGTTTCTGGGTGTGCAGAGGGACCCAACTCACCCCTGCTGCCAGAGCTCCTATTGAGCTTCTCGGTCACCTCTTGTTCCATTTGAGTGCTGCCTCTAGAGATATTTCCCTGGTGGGCAAGAATGTATGAGAGAAATCTGTGTAATAATGGGGAAAACTGCTCCTTCTGATGTCTTTGAGCCTAAAAAGATGCTTCTGCTCTGTACCAGGAAGCTGGGTGGGACGATTGATGTGATTGGTGGCCAGGCAGGCACCATCAGGAGGGTGGAAGGACGCCGCCGGGATAAGCACGCCTCTGAGGAGAACCCCATTCAGGTACTTGTTTGTGCCCCCTCAACACATTGCTGAGCTTACTGCACTGCTGGGGAACCCTGAGGGGATGTCTGTGTGTCCCTGACCTCCTGTGTCACTGCTGTCTGCAGAGCAGAGGGTTGTGTGTCAGCCCTGGGGAGGTTTTCTGGTCCCTTCTGCATCTTGAATTAACTTTGTTAAAAGCTGGGAGCTAGGGACTGTCCTTCAAAGTCTAGTCCTCCCATCTGATGATGAAGCCCAAGTTTCTTTTCTCCTGAAGTATTCCTCAGGGAGTGTAGCTGGGAGGCTTTTAGATGGACTGTTCCTGCCCCTCCACTGGTGGGTTGGACCCTCTGGTTCTCCCTGTTGGGCCTGTGTTACTGGGTCTTGTCCTTTATAAGAAATAAAAGCCTGGGTTTAAAACTAGACTCAGTTCTGCTCTTGCATGTCCACATAATGCTCTGCTTGGCTTCTACATTGCAAGGTGCTGTGTGTAGGCTTTGAGGACCATCTGCCAAGAAACCTCTTAACCACCTTCCTCCTACCAACTGCTCTACCTCACCAAAACCCCCAGATATGGGACCTTACCTGTCTAGATGCAACTCCTGGCTTTGTCTTCACTTGTTTCATGGTCTGCTTTCTGGCTGTCGTGTCAGCTGTCCTGCACAGTTGTGTGTACAGCTGAGATGGAGTCTTGCTGCTCTTCTGTGCAGGAGAAGACACCTCATCAAGGGCATTGATTGCTTTGATCAACCTTCTTTCCCTCCAGAAGGTGTCCAGGTGTCACAGTGCTGCCTGTTTTGGTGGTAGACTCTCTCTCTGCCAGCACAGCGAGGTCCTACCTGCAGGAGCAAAGAGATTGAAATGCTTTTCTCATTCCTTTTGCCTTCTAAGGTCCTTGGAGACCACGGGAGCAAGCCCCAGCCCCCCCAGCAGCCCCAGCAGCCCTCCCAGCCCCAGCAGCCTCCTCAGCAGCAGCCCTTCGCGCCACCAGCAGGCCCGCCGCCTCCCCCGCTGGCTGGGCCACCTCCACCACACTTCCTCCACCCTCCTCCTCCAGTCACTTCTGTGCCACCTCCCCTGCACCCTCCAGGTATGTTCACAGGGACATGGGGCAGCCTGGGGCTGTGAGTTGGGATGGAGCAAATCAGGGGGTTAATTAAATGTTACAGGACAGCTGAGCAGTAACAGGTCTTTAGACCTGGCCAGTCTTCATCAGCCTATTCAGTGTTTTTCCATGGATAATTAAAAAATGGCAGCTCTTCCTTGGAAAATAAACCTTCTAGGCTTTGTTTCTGTGAGGGAGCCTTTGGGTGCTCCTGATTAATTGGCTTTATTGATAAATGTAAAGATTGGGTTCCTGTTCCTCTGTGGAGGAAGCTGAGAACACAGGAATTGCTCTCCTGGGTCAGATCAGAACCTTGTTTGGCTGTAACTGGTACCAAGTGTTTCAGGGGTGATGCTGGAATTGGCAATTCTGCCACAGCAGCTCTAACAAACAACTTTCCTCCCGATCCAGGTCAGTTCTTGGTTGGTTTATGCCTTGAAATACCAAGATTTGTATCTTTTTGTGCATTTTGTTGTCTCAGCTGCCACTACAGGATGATTCTTGCTGGTCCTAGAAGTCTGGTGTCCAGCAGAGACATGAGCAGTGCTCATTTTAAAGGCAAAATATAACTAATTTAAATGAGGTCATTACCAGGGGTTTCTAGTGCATTAGGTGTGGTCAGTCCTCAGGGTTGCTCTTACCCAGAACCAGGTGGGTTTGTGTTGTGTGAGGAGCTCTTGGCACTTGAGAAGACACTGCCAGAGAAGTTCCATCTCTGCAGGATGCTCTTTGCCCCATAGTTACAGACTGAGGCCCCAAACCCAGTTGCCTTGAGCACCATGTTCTTGGAAAAAGGAATTTTTGAGTGTAAGACAGCAGCAAATTTAAAATTACAACAAAGAGTTCATCATTTGGGAAAACGATGCAGCTTGTAGGCTCGTTACTGCTTAATAGCAGCAACTTTCTTCTGCTCTTTGCTCAAACATGTGGAATTGACTCCAAAGTTTTGGGTTTAGCATGAGGTCCAGCTCAGAGTGTTCAAAAAATGAGTGGATTTGGCACTTCAAGACTTGGTCTGGGGGTCAGGGAGATGTTGGACTTGATGATCTTAGAGGTTTTTTCAACCTAAATGATTCTAGGATGTGCTTTCCCCTTGTCCTCACTTGTTCCCTGTTTCTCTCCCCAGGTCTGCCACCACCCGGTCCCATTCCAGGTAGGTGTTACCTTGCTCTCAATAACATGGTTCTGAACACTGAGATGGTCCCATCTGAGCATTTGGGAGGACACCAAGGCCCATTTTAGAGCACAATTAATTTAAGGCTGATAAACTCCAGTGCAGTGTTGTGCTCCAGCTGCTTATCTTATATTCTGGACCTAAACAAAGACCTGTAGGGCTTCTTAATACCCTCTTGTTCTGTCTCTGAGGACCAGTCTGAAAGGGAGATGGAGATGTTTAGATGGCAAAAGTCACTTAGTTGGATTTGATGTGGTTTAGCTCGTTATGGCATTTGCACAGCAAAAGTCAGAGTGTCAAATTGGTGCTTTGCAGAGGAATTGGGAGCAGAGGCTGAGCAGAAAATGCTGTTTCCATCAGGAGCCTTTGCTTCTCCACTAAAGAAGTGGAACCACCAAGTGAAGATTATCCCAGCCTTTGGTCTCCCACAGTGCTGAGAGGGTTAATGTTTACTTCTTAATGGCTCTTATGTTTAAGATGAAGAAGCCAAAATAAGAGGTGATTCTTCCTTTGCTTCCCTTCCCATACTCCCACAGAGCTAACATAGCTGGAGGGGTTTAATTTTGGGAGGAGATGCATCCCTGAAGGAAAATGATTCCATTTCAAAGGGGGCTTTGTTTAGGGTAAAAAGATGCTTTAACTGCAAATAGGTTTGATCCCTCCTGGGGAGCTGTGAGATCTTTGTGGTGACTTGTGCTTCTGTGTCTAGGGCTGTTCCCACCTCCTCTGGCACCACCACCAGCGCTCCTCATTCCAACCTTGGATGGGTAAGACCACACCTGGGCTGAGCCAGTGGCACAGCTCCCAGGCAGGGAGGTGGAACAGGACCTGGGGGTGTTGGTTGACAACCAGCTGAAGATGAGCCAGTGTGTGGCCAAGGAGGCCACCGGCATCCTGGCTTGTCAGCACTGGTGTGGCCAGCAGAACCAGGGCAGGGATTGTCCCCCTGGACTCAGCACTGGGGAGGCCCAGCCTTAAATCCTGGGGTCAGGTTTGGGCCCCTCACTCCCAGAAGGACCTTGAGGGGCTGGAGTGTGTCCAGAGAAGAGCAATGAAGCTGGGGAAGGGTCTAGAAGCAGGAGTGTGGTGAGGAGCAGCTGAGGGAGCTGGGGGGGTTGAGCCTGGAGCAAAGGAGGCTCAGGGGAGACCTTCTGGCACCCATGAGGGTGCTCCACAGACCTTCTGAAGAAATGGGGTGAACTTGTAGCCCAGACCTGCCTGCAGGGGGTCTCTGGTGGTAGTAACGTGTCCTCCTCTCTCTCCCCAGCCAGCCAGCCAGCTACAACAACCGGCAGCCTCCTCCTTTTGGCTACAACTCCGCAGGTGAGCACTGGAGATGACCCACAGTCAAACTGTCTCTCTTCTCTGGTCCATCTTCCAGATTTTAAACTGATGGAACATCACGCTTGCTTTAGCTTCAGGGTCCTGCTTGTGCCCCAGACTGTCCCAGTCACTAGACACATGCTGGGTTTGATTACACCATAATCCTCCATCACTTGGTGTGTTCAAGGCGAGGTTGGACAGGTCTAGTGGGAGGTGTCCCTGCCCATGGCAAGGGGGGTGGAACTAGATGATCTTTAAGGTCCCTTCCAACCCAAACCATTCTCAGGTAAAGCATTTGGAAGCTGAATGTTCTGCAGTGATGGTTTGTAGAGCACTAGGCCTCAGGTCACTGTTTTCAGTGCAGATACCCAGCATGTGCCTCAGCAACATGTTCTTCTGCTTGTTTGCACAGCAGGTCAGCATATGGGTGGGGAGGTGCTGGTGGCTCTGGGCTCCTCAGGTGGCATCTCTCATTAACAGCTGGTGCCCCAGGTGTCACCTTAGGCCAGAAGGTACCTGGTGAGAAGTGAGATGTTGTAAGGATGGCTGAGAGCCATGGGCTGACTAAACTCTGCTGCCTCAGCATCGCAGGCATCCCTCTAAGCCAGGATGTCCAGGAGGGATGGATTGAAACTTCTCTTGGTGGTGACCTTAGAGCATGGCCTTTATAGCAGGACCTATAGAGAGCAAGAGCTGGGGGGCACGTAGCCCTTGAGTGATGTGCTGGGGAGACTTTGCAGCCACATCTCTAAATACATGGTCTTGTTTGTGTCCTCTTGAGGGACATGTTCACGTGTTCTTGGCAAACTGCTGGAGGTGAGAAGGGAGAGTGAGGACAGGAGGGAGCTGGGCTGTTGGGTTCAGCTGTGCCTCTCTGGAGAGGGAGGGACAGAGGATGCTGTTAACACTTCAGACCAACGAGGATTCTGCTCTTTTGCTGCAGATTCAGGTTTCATCAGCTACCCGCCCATCTCCACGTCCCACACGCCCTGGGTGACCACGGTGGACAAGGGCACGAGCAGCTCCAGCAGCAGCCACTGGGAGTACTCGGGCTCCAGGCGGGAGCGGGAGAGGGAGCGGGAGCGGGACCGGGATCGCACGCCCACCACCAGCGAGTACAACAAGTGAGTCCTCCCTGCCCTTGGCCCCTTCTGCTCACAGCCACCAGCACCAGAAGGTCAAGGGGTGGCATTATCCATGGTACCAGTTTAATTTTCTGAAGGGCCTGGGGAGGAGATGCTGTGGGGCAGCCACTGGTGTTGTTGGCTGCTCTCCTGGGTCTGTTTTTTGTTCAACTCCAGCAGAACCAGTTCCACTTGCTCTGCCCCTGTAATGTGAGGCCAGTCCATGAACTGGCCCCTCAGTTAACCAGATATTTGACAGCACACAGTGAAATGCTGGACAGTGAAGCTCCTGCTTCTTGTCTTCTAAATGTGACTGTCAGATCAAAGGAAAAACCACCCGTGCTTTGCTCAGCTCCCCTCTCGAGGCTCTCAGGGCAAGGAGTGCCCTTCACCAGGAGTCACACAAACCTTCAGCACTGGAGACAACCACCTTGGTGGGAACTGGTGTGATCTCAGGTCCCAGCAGCACTCAGGAAGGGAGGTTCTCAGCCTCCCAGTGTTGATCTAGAGAGCTCAGGTGAGGACTGGGCTGCTCAGGCTCTAAACCAATGGCTTTGTTGTTGTCACAGGCCCCGTCTGTGTTTTGCAGGCTTGAGGCTCACAAGTGCTAATAGTCATTCAAAACATGATCAGAATGTGCATTCCTGGAGCTTCCTGAGCCAACAGGGCCACATTTTCCTAATTTTTTTTTTTTTTTCCCCTTACATGCACTTGTGGGCTTGTGTGAGAGTCCAGAACTTTTGTCTGTGGATGGGGGGAGCAGAGTTAGGGGTAGGTAGAAAGACCCCATCAGCTGTACTCACAGTTTGAGTCTTTGAATTCATGGGGACAAAAATAGTCCCTCAGTCTAACACACAAAAGAATCACAGGTTGTCTGGGATGATAGTGTTGTGAGGTAAATCCCAGCACCAGGGGAGGCAGGATGATAAGAGGAGCACATTTCCATTGGTTCTGAACAAGGTAGGTGCCTTGGCTGTATCCTAGAAGGATTGTGAGGGCAAAACCCCCAAGATGTTGGCCCCATGAGGGCAAAAAAAGCAGAGGACAAATTTTGTAAACCCTTTGCCTGGAGAGGAAGCTGTGATATGTAATTACTTGGGCTTGCAAGCCATGGAATAGACACGTGGAGAACGTTTCTGTGGTGAGAAGCTGGGACTGGGTCGCAGTTGGGTTCTAGAAGCAGCAGCTTATTAACAGGTTTATCCGGAAGCATCATTAACACCTCAGCCTATTGCTGCAGATTGATTGGTGGGGATGGGGTTCTGCAGTTCTGCAGAGGTGCCTCCAGCTCTCGGGTGCACATGCCACATTCCTCATGCTCCCTTCTCCTCCCCCTGCTCAGCGATGACGAGCGGTACCGCTACTACAGCCGGGAGCGCAGCTACGACTTCGAGCGCGACTATCGGCGCAGCCGCGACCGCAGCCGGGAGCGGGAGGAGCGGCACCGCGAGCGCCGGCACAGGGACAAGGAGGAGAGCAGCAAGCATAAGTCTTCGAGACGGTGAGAGCTGCAGCTGGGCTCCTGGGGGGTCACACCACACCTGCAGAGGAGGAGCGTGGGTGGGGTGGGTTATACGGGCTTCCTGGGAGCTGCTGCTGGCCTGAGGTGAGGTGTGCAGGTAGAGAAGGAGCTTGTGGGCATGTACCTGTGGTGGTGTGCTGCCAGGTGTCCTCTTCCTCAGGCCAACACCACGCTCAGCAACATCTCCTCAGCACAACTTCATCTTTTAGTCTTCATCTGTTTGCTCTTCTCCATCTCAAATCAGCCAAGGGGGAACACAGCACTGAGAGAGCTCTGCAAGTGCCCCCAACAGGAACCCACTTTGACTGGCCCCAGCAGGAACTCTCTTCAAACTCATCAGCTCCTTGTTTCTTCTCCCATACTGGTTGGTTCCTGGTTGATCTATCTCCAGCCTCACCCACCACCCCAACCATGATCACCTGGGGGCAGTTGGGGCCTCACACAGCTGGGCCAGGTTCTGCCTCTGGGACCTTGGGGAACCATTTGGGGAACTAAACATGTTACTGGGTTCTGACTCATCCATAGGTCAAGTCCAACTCTCAGGAGTCCTTGGTGGTGGTAAGATCTCACTAGGACAAAGCCTTCTAGCAAAGTCTAGCAGCCACAGCCTGGTAGTGACTTCACCAGACTTGCTCTTTTTTGGTGCTTCCATGAATTTCCTTCTTTTAGATGAAATTCATTCCAGCTCTGTAGGTCATTACCCTTATTTTGAAATAGGTATCAGGAAAAGCTCCTCCATAGTGGAGGCAAAAGGCTGCTCCCTTCCTTGAGGAGATGAGTGAGTTTTCAAGAAAGGATGGATTGTTGAAGGGTTGGAAGCAAAGTGCTGGGAGGAAAGGGCAGGACCATAATCCAAACTGAATATGAAACAAATGGAAGCTGAGCTGACACCAGACTCATGAGCCAAGAGCTTTGAGGATTATTTCTCAGCTTCCTCTACTCAGAACTGAAATCTAGTGACTGCGTGAGCAGGATGGAATTCACCAAAGCAGTGTCAGATCTGCTGGAGAGCTCATTTTACAGAGCTGGGCTGCACAGTGGTGGGGAGGGGACTTCCCTGCTCCTGAAGCCACACACAGATGATCTCTGTCCTGCTCAGCGTGGTGGGATGGGAAGTGTTCATCAGCTAAAGCAAACAGAGGAACCCCTTGTGTTCAAGGCCACTTTGAGCACGTATCAGAGTCCCTGCTTGAGGTGCTTGGAGAGCCTGTTGAAGGCATCTGGAGGAAGATGAAAGGGTTTAGTTGTAGTTCCAGTTTACTGCCAACTGACCAGGCTGGAGGGAATTGCTGACACTCCTTTAAATATTAAAGGACAGTCACATTGTTCAGGCACAAACCACTGCCAGGTTGCTGAAGATGTGCTGAGGAAAGGCAGCAGCCTTGGCTTGGTTTTTTTTCTTCCCCCCCTCCCTTTAATGACTATGAAACCATTTATTAAGTCAGAAAATTACTTGAAGCCAGGAGCTTTTCAGGCAGGGCTTCAGTGGTTCAGCCAGTTAGGGGTGTCTCTGCTAAACTGGTGTTCCAGCTGTGGTCAGAATGAGTCTCTACACTCTGCTCTGTCCCCACACATGGAGCTGTGTGTCTGCTGTGATAATTGATCTGCTCTTCCTGTACTCCAGGCTCTAATTCCACCACCTTCACACCACGGTCAGCCCTAGAGAGCTCACTTGGTGTTCAACCTGTGGGGAGAAATTGCATGCTGGAGAAGCAGCAGAAGATCCCCTCCCAGGAGGGGGCAAAACCAGAGCTCCCACCTTCCTGCTTTCCCTGAAGGGAGACTGAGGCTGGCCCTGGGTTAGGGGGTTGCTGGGCTTCTCCAGGATGTTCATGGAATTAGACTGGTTGGGGTGGGAAGCGACCTTTAAAGCTCCTCTGGTCCACCCCCCAGCACTGAGCAGGGACATCTGCAACCAGAGCAGGTTGCTCCAACCTCCCCGGCAATGGTTCCAGGGATGGGGCAGCCACCACCTCTCTGGGCAACCTGGGCTAGGCTCTCACCACCCTCAGCAGCAACAATTTCTTCCTTCTCTCTCGTCTAAATCTCCCTCTTTTAGTTTAAAACCATCACCTCTTGTCCCGTCCTAACAGGCCCTGCTAAAATCTGTCCCTGTCTTTATCATGGTCCCCCTTTTAAGCCCTGAAAGGCCCCAAGAAGGTCTCCCTGGAGCCTTCTCTTCTCCAGGCTGAACAGAGGAGTTCAGAGTGAAGGTTTCAAACACCTCTTTAAGACTCTTCCTTCTCTCAGCGCTTCACACTGAGGTGTCAGAGCAGTTAGAGCTCCCTTAGGAGTGGGAAGGACGTGGAGATGTCACTTAAAAACCATCCCAGAATGACTGTCAGCATCTGTCTTGTATCTATCTCATTGGTGCTGGTCTGAGGGGTCTTCTCTTTGCTCCCCCCACAGCAAGCAGCACGAGAGTGAGGAGGGCGAGAGTCACCGGCGCCACAAGCACAAAAAGAACAAGCGCAGCAAAGAGGAGAAGGAGACCAGTGAAGATGGGGCCCAGGAGGGAGAGGAGCAGGACACCAAGGAGTAACCCAGGCCCACCAGCAGCCCGTGGGAGGAACTCGCTCCTTCTGAGCCAGCACTGATGGTTTGGTTTGGAGATGGGGTTTTTTTTTTCCTTTTTCCTGTCCGAGGAAGAGAGGCTGACTCTGGGTGAGCAGTGAGATGTGTCACAGTGCTTCAGAGCTGCACGTGCTCTTCAACTTTGGGGGTTTTGTTGGGGTTTTTTTTTTTGATACAAGACAAACTACAGCAGTCCTAGTATACAAAGCACTGAGCTGCTCCTACACGTCCCTAGGGAGAACTTTGTGGTATCAGATCCTATGGTTTCTGATGGAAGATGGCTTCAGCTGAAACTAACGCAGCTAGGTAATAGTCTTTGTTTCTTTTTCCTGGTCATCATCATTCCTTTCTTGAAAAATAGGACAGTAAGTGCCACTTGAAGTTTATTGTCCAAAGAAAAGTGTGATTTAGATCCAGCTTAGAGTCTGGCTTCCAGTAGTGAGAGGTCTCATCCCCGAGTCAATCTCTTCATAGCTCCAAGAAGACCTGATTGCTGGGGGGTGTGTGAGGAGGAACTTCTCCTGGTGGGTCACCAGCTCCTGCTCTGCTCCCAGGCTTGGAGAAGCTGTTGTGTGTGTTTACACAGGGTGTGCAAAGACTCCCAACCTGGCTTTTTTTTATTATTATTATTATTTCTATCCATTGCAAAAACAATTGTGTCATTTTCCACCTCCAAGTGGGAAATCAATGGAAGACCCACTGTAAGAGCATGAATTTCTCTTGAATTAGTTTTAACTAACTGTCTTGGGTTTTTTTTATTATTATTTACTAAGAGTTGAGCTGAATAACCTAGTGCAGTAGAGAACGTGAAGCCCCAGCTGGCACTTTGTCCTCCTGGGGTTGGCTTACTTCTATTTGGTTATTACAGACACTCCTGTGCGATGCATTCCTCCCCCTTAGATCACAAAATAAATTCAGTCAAACTCCAGAGTTGCTTTGGACTTGGTATGGCTTGGGGAGGGTGATGCTCCTGGGTGGGGAGGACAGGGGGAAGAATTCTGAGGGGGTTTTGGTATGTCTAGTGTGTAGGATCCTGCACCTTCTGTTCGTGTGAGTCCACAAGTGTCTCGTTTTTAAAGTATCTTCCACTCCTTTGCCTTGTTATTTAAAACTGTCTTGAATCTTTGCCCTGAAATAATATGGTTTTGAAATGTTACCTATCTTATTTTGTGCTGTAATCTTCTGAGTGTCATGTGAAGCTCATAGCCCTGGAGCCTTGGGCCAGTGTAGCAGGGTGATAACAGCTTGTATCCTGTGACAGAGCATCTGATGAGTCATGAACTGCAATGGGGAGAAGAAAAGAGGGGGGGGGTCTGCTTGTTTTTTTGTTTTAATGCAGCTTTTAAAATATTATTTCAGATCCTGGGTGATGTGTGCACTGAGGAGGTGTGTGGACTGAACCAGAGTTCAAGGGCAGGGCCTGGAATCTGGCTTCAAAAGTGTTCCTCTGCAGCTGTGTCAGCTCTGGTAGAGTGTGGTATCTCAGTGGTCACCCACCTGGCCATCAGATGGTGCCTTGTGGAGCTTCAGGAGTCCCAGCTCCTGGTGCTGGGGGGTGTGGAGCAAGGAGAGACCTCCTGGCACACTCCTCCTGGGGTGACGTGGTGGTGGGGTTCAGCCCTGATCACCCACGAGCTTCCAGGAACTCAGGATGAACTTCTGTCCAGTCGTGGTGTGGGCAGGGGAGGAATAAAACTGAGCAGACCCTCAGCTGCTGCCCTTCCACTCAGGGATGTTCTGTAGAAATCACACCAAAAGCTCAGCCCCAGCCTGGCCCTGCAGCTCCTCTGGGAGCACCAGCAGCAGCCCCAGTGCTGCCTCTTGCTTGCTGAGCTGGAGTGGAGTTAAGCCTCGTTCAACAAAGCTTTATTTATTCCCTGGCTTAGCTTTTCTGAGCCTCACAGGCACTGGGGGGCTGCTGCCAACCTCCTAGACAGGAGCAGGGCCTCAACTGAGGGGCAGAGTAGGTGGGATTTAGGATCACAGCATCATCTTTACTTTAGTTCAGGTTTTTCCCCAGCCACAGTGTGTTTCAGAATAGCTCCTTTCCTGGGAGAAGCATCAGACAGTGGCTCTAGTTCTTGTCACACCAGCTCAGCTTCTTGGAGAAGTGTCTGTTGTTGTGGTGACCTGGGGCATTAATTGATACACTGGAAGGAAAGTTTAAACAAACCACCTCTAATCCTTCTTTTTTTTTTTCAGTAATATTACAATAATTTATAAAGTTATCCAAACAAATTCAACATCTATTAACAAGCTGATCTTGGAAACAATACTTAAATTACTAGGACACGTTGGTGAAGTCAAAGGCACCTTGAAAAGAGCTGGAGCACTCCTAAAAATCACTCTGCTCCTGCAGCAGCCTCTTCCCTCTGCCCCTCCACCAGCTGCAGGGCTTTCTCCTATGGCACTTTTGGGTGATACCCAGAAGAAATCACCCTCTCTTTATCCACATAAATATTTACTGCTCCAGGCCAGGCACAGATTCTGCACGTTGATTGGAAAGACAAAAATCACTTCAGGTTTTGCAACTGGTTGAGCAACTGGTTTTCCAGAGGCACCTTCCTGATTTTTAAAATTCTTTTGCTCTCTAGTTCTGTCTAATAAGCTCTGATACCAGGCCCAGCCTTGAGCCAACAGCCAGGGGAAGTGAAGCCACTGGAGGTAAAAGACATCATCTAGTGAGGAACAATCCTACTCTGCAGCAAGAGGTAATTATGGGGTGGCCAGCCCTAAAACTCATGCTGGAGATAATGCTGGGCTCTTCCCTGCTGTCAGTACTACAAGGAGTTAAACATTGGTTTCTAGGTAGCACTTTGCTGGGAGAGAAGGATTCTTGGAACCTGAGCTGACCTTTTCTGGAGGGACAGCAGAAATGGCATGAGAGGGAAGATCTCTCTGCAGCCTGGTTAGAGAAGATCTGTCATTGCTACTGCTGCTCAACAGCCTTCTGGAGAAGGTGGGAATTGCTTCATGTGGGGTTTGCAGAAAGGTGTCAGGTCAAACCAACCTGCCTGGGATTCAGCTCTTTTAGTCTGAGCTTGAGCTAGACCATGGACTTGAACTGAAGCCAAAGTGGGCACAGGGTCCTTCTGGAGGTAGCTTATTTCATACAACCCTGCCTCTGCCCATTGGGAAACTGATAAAAATAAGGCAGCATCCTGGGAGAGACAAGCCTGTTCACTTAATCATCTCCTTCTATGGGCAAAGCTGGTTGGTTTATCATAAAACCAGGGAAACCAGGCTGAGGAAGGGGAGGAAAATTAAAGATATTCCTTATCTTTGGCTACAATGACAGATACATTCACCTCCTTGCCCAGACTAACAGGAGTTTGGGGCAGCTATAACCAGGCCAAGAACTCTCCTTCTAACCTGTTCTCTGGAACCCCCCAAGAGGCAGTAACAGGGTGAGTGCAGATGAGCTCAGAGCACCACTCATGAGCAGCAGGTGGCCTTTCCTCAACTCCTTTATCAAGGAACAATGTTGTGGGTACAGGAGTCTCATGCCCACCTTTCCCATCATGTGGAATTTGACCACAAGCCAACCACAATCCTATAAATGTGCCTGAGTGATCCTCTGAGCCCTGGCTGTGTGGTGGTGATCTCCCTAGAGCAGGGACACCTCTTGAGGTTGCTCCTCAAGGCTACAAGACCTTTCACCAGCACAGATCTTTGGTAAGGAACCAACATTTGCATTGTGGTAACTTTGATTTGTGGCTTGGTAACTCTGAGTCATTGTTACATCCTTTGTGCAGCAAGAACTTTGTCAAAGTCACACTTTTAACAAAATATTTCCAGGAAACCACCTTTGCTGATTGTGTTGACAGTGATTCTTTAAGCATCTAAATGACCCAGTCACGACAAATGGGTGAGCAGCAGGATCCTAAATCAGGATTGGTGACAAACTGGTGTAGTCAGCAGGACCCTAAATCAGAATTCACACTGACCTGTGGTAGGACCTTGCTGCAGTGCTCTTCTCACCACTCTCCAGCTGTTACAGTTGGTTTTGTGATGTATAAACATTCATTAAGTTTCAGTAACCTGAAAAGATCAGGATGTGGGGCTCTAGGAACTGCTTAAGTGGGTCCCCATCTCTATAGTTTTCTTAGTGGCTTTTAAAAGGACATATAAAAGGACTTGATGTCAGAGATCAGTGGCAGGGCTGTTTTAAACTAGCAGGGGACATCAGATCATCATTCCCATTTAACCCATTCAAAACACTAACTGGGCAGCAGAGCTCTGAGGTTGAGGAAAGCTCCTAGAAGGCAGCTTGTAGAGGAACATTGGGAAAAGCTTTCTCTGCACCACCGATCCTAAAGAGCTTGAGTGAGCTCAGGAAGCTACAACTGTTCAGATGAACCATTGAGTCCAACAACCAGCTTTGGTGAGACCCTCAGCACAGTAAAGAAATGTTCTCTGCAGAAAGGAAGCTACAAGTGTTCCATGGTGCTACACCCTGGAGCAAGAGTTCAGCAGCCCCGTGGTTGGTCTGTCCCATGGTCAGCTCTGTGGGGTGGCCCAGCTGATACCTGGTACCTCAGAGTGGGGAGGGGTCTCTGGGAGCTTTCACACGAGGCTTCCTGGCCAGGACACCACTGTGAGTGTGACTTTGTTCCTCTGCTCCTTCAGCATGGGGATTAGTTCTGAGTTGCTCATTCCTATTGCTGGCACTCCATTTACTGCCACTATTTCATCTCCACACCTGAGAAGAAGATGAGAAACATGCTTGTCAGGACATGAGTATTAACACTAGTGTTAACCCTGCCCTCTAGGACCCCCAGGCTCCTGCAGCCCACCCTCAGCCAGCATCAGCTCCATGGTGAAGCACATTTTTCACTGCTGAGCCAAGGAGGGCAAGGGAAAACACTGCTGGTACCTGAGTAAGGGCAGTGAAGGTGACCAGCAGCATGACCAGCTGGCCAGTGAGCAGAGGGAAAAGCTACAGAAAACAAATTTGTGCTGATAAACACCCTCATCACCAAGGTCACTCCTGCAGCTGCTTGACTAGTGGTGACCAAGGTGAAGTGCTCAGGAGGCTGAAGTGATGAAGAGCATCAACTGCACAGAATTCAAAGCCATTCACTTTGAGCTCAGCTGGCTAGAAGGGTAAAGGACAATGTTTCACACTGACACAACCACCACCAGTGTTTTGGACCCGTGGGGCAGCTCCTACATACTTGAGTTTCCTGTCCCGGAAGGCAGGGGTCCCAGGCACTATGGTTTTGATGAAGAAGGGCTGGTTTCCTTTGCTTTCCTCAAAGCCCCCAACGATGCTGAAGCCCCAGCTCTCCAGGTTCCCCTTGGTGAGGATGATGTCTTGGCAGCAGTGCAGGTAGCTGTGAAGACAGGTCAGAAGCAGAGAAAGCTTTGGAGTGTGTTGCAAGGAAAACTCCCTGACCAAAAATTTGTTTTCCCTTGTGGAAAGCACACGTTTAGCCTCATATTTTCTTTCTCCAAGGATCTGAGGCAGGGATAAGTCTCAAACCTGAAGTTGCCCAGGTTTAAAATCTTTTAAGAAATCTTTAAGAAATCTTTTCTCAGTATTGTCAGAGCTAGTTTAAGAGTTAAGAGAAAATCACCATTCTCTAAGGGGGTTTTTGACCTGAAAGTTTCATAACTAACTTAATGAATTCTACTAATGAACACGCACATTACTAGCAACAAAACCAACCTGATCAAGAGCAGCAGCTACACCCAGGCAATTAATGAGAATGGAGCTTTTTGGCTCCCATCTGTAGACAATGCAGGCATTCAGCAGCCCAGGCTCTCTGCTGGAAGGCAAACCTCTGAGGCATGGCAGCCTTTCTTCTACCAAATCAGAGCATGAAGGGTCTTCCCTGCAAGACCTGCTCCCAGGATTGCTCTGTACAGTCCAGATATTGGACTTGGAGAGATCACAGCCCAGCTTTCAAATGCCAGCCCCTGAGGTGTGTCCTCTCAGGCAGCCCGGGGTGTGCTGCAGCCCTGGGGCTGCCTTGGAGGAGGGGATATTTCAGCACTTCTCCTTGAGTTTGCAGCACAAAGACACCCCAAGCCTTTGAGAGGCATCTGGGAAGGTGTGGCAGGAGCACAGGCCAGCAGCAACTCCACTCTGGCTCCCAGTCAGGTTCCATCCTGGCACCCAGGTGCTGCCAGAGCTGTGCTGTGTGAAACTGCTGCTCATCACCCCACTGAGGGATTCCAGCAGCTAAACTCTTCCTAATGAACGGTTTTGCCCCCAGGGCTTTGCTTGAGCCCTTTGCAGAGGAGTTTCAGATTTCAAAAGCTTTCTCAAGTTAACTTCTCACTAGGAGAGGGATCCAATTATCCACTTTCAAACTGTAATTTACTTTTGTGGGAGTTCTTCACACACAAAGGCTGGAAGACCCAGCTCTGGCTTCCTGGTGCCTCCATGGGTTTCTTCTACAGGCCCCACACAAGTGGAAAAACACAGCTAAGAGGGATGCTTGTGGCAGCTACTGCAATAAATAGCTCTCAGAGAAGAGTGATAAGCACTACACCAGCATAGAACATAAATAAAAACATTAGCCACCCTCTCCAGGAAAAAGTAAAGGGCTGCTTGCTAGAAATCAGTTTTCCATATGAAAAAGGGATTTTAGGAAAAGAAACATTAATTTCCAATGATGGAAAACGACTGTGGGAAAAGAATTGTAAGACTTTCCAGAAAGCAAAGGCACAAGTTGTGTTCTGACAACCACCCTGCTGAGTCTGCAGTTCCACAGCCCTTTCAGAGTCCCTGGAGCACATCACCCCCGTGCTCTGCAGCCCACAGCACCTCCAATTGCTGCAGAAGAGCTCAGGCTGCATGGAGACCAGCATCAGATGAACCTCAAGGAAGAAGGTGGGAGGAAAACTGCTCTTCCACCCTGAGAATGATCCATAAACCACACTGTGCATGGTTACTGTTCTCAAGAGTCAGAGTTTTTACAGAGAAAAGGTAAATCAGTCTGTAAAATTGGTATTTCTAGTGTTTCAGGATTTGGTGTGCAATGAAGGGGACCCACGTCCCCTCCAACCCAGCACCCTGGTACTGATTTAAGATCATTCTACAAAGCAATCAAGTGTGTTTAAAAAAAATGAATAGACTTAGCACTTTGGGACATGGTCTGGGGGTCAGGGAGATGTTGGGATGAAGGTTGGACTTGCTGATCCTAGAGGTCTTTTCCAACCTAAATGATTCTATAAAAAGCTCCACCTTGCAGAAGCAGCACATCACTGAGTGTGCTGAGACCACCAATAATGTTTGATGTAAAGACAAAGCCCCAGATACAAGAATCAAGGCTAGAATTAAATGCTGTGGGCTCAGGTGTTGCAAAGACCAAAGACACTTCCTCAGCCTTGAGCAGTGATTTCAGCTCCAGCCTCTCAGCACAAAGTTCAGCTTAAAACCAGAAAGAAAAGAACCCAGTTTGTGGTGGTCAAGACCTCTCTGCACCATGAGCCAAAACACAAAGAGAGGACAACCAGGACCTTCACCCATTCCAGAGCTAAACCCTGAACACCTCCAGGTGACAAGGGTGCCATTCAGTTTATGGATTCTCAAGCAATAACTAAAACCAACCTGATTGTGGCAGCCACAATGTCAAAAATCAACACCTTGCTTAGCTGAAGGCAGATCCTTAGTGGCTTGGGGGAAATCATTCATCCCATGGACAACCAACTAGTTGCTGGTCTCACTATGATGGGAAAATGAGTGAGGAAACAAGAATCACACACATTTTGACTACTGGGAACAAGAAGGAAGGTTTTGGCAGCTCCTGAAATGAAATCACCTTGCTTTGTTCCTTACCACCCTCACAGGAGGCAGAGCACAGCCAGGTTTTCCCTTGCCACACTTCACTGCAGGAGCACCATGAAAGAACAACCACCAGCCAGCTTCTGAGGGTTTGCACTCAGGTTTGGTGCAGCTCAGGGCTAGCTCATACTAGACCTGCAGAGAACAGGCAGGATGAATCCCTGGGAGAGCAGAGGAAACCAGTAGGATGGTGCTGGGAACAAGCCAAGTCACAGCTGCCCAGGAGACAAAAGCTGCCTTCCCTGGGCTGTTTTGTTTAGCTGCTAAGCAACACCCAGGTAACGTGACAGAGGCTTTGTTAGTGTTGTTTTCTTTCAGGTGCCTCAGGAAATAAGGCTGTAAATAATCCAGGCTTCCCACAGAAGGGTTTGGCTTCACTGTTCCACGTGCATCTCCTGCACAAGCCTCCAGTCAGCTGGAAGGGCAACGGCCTCCACCTGCCAGAGCTGAAGGTGTTTGGATGAAACTGCAGGTGAGCACAGCAGAGGTTCACCTCTCTGGGAAGGAGACAGAATTTCAGGCTTTCAAAGCCCCAGTCATCTGGAATTTAGAGTGTTGCTGCTAAAATCTGTGCAGTTAATGATGTTTTAGCAAGGCCTGGATCTATATTGACTTTGTCAGCTCAGTGCCTCACATGCCAGATTCTATACTTTTCATTTTCTGTGATAGTTTGCTCAGAAAAACAGGTTTTCAGCAACTTCTGAAATATGGTTAGTGTCCAACAACTGAGAGAACGATGGGTCACACCATAAAAAGCAGTGGAAGTTTCTTATAGAATCCTAGACTGATTTAGGTTGGATGCATTCATTATACTCTTGATTATGAATAAACCTTTCCTCTGCCTTAGAGCTAAGCAAGAACACCAGCAATGCTTCTGAGTCAGCCAACAGAGCAGTTAATTTCTAAGATTTGAGTGGAAGTCAGCTCTGGGATTGAGATCTCTGCAGAGTCACCAAACAAACTTACCTAGGCAGTCCAAGCCACGTGATCCAGAGTGGAGACCAGCTGAACCCTGGCTCCTTGATGTCCTGGGATGACTCTGTTGAGTTCAGTGAAAGGATTTCCAAGGCTTTCAGGACCACTGAGTGGGAAGCTGCATTGGATTTCAGTGCTGAGACAGCTTCATAGTAGTTGAGGTGAGTCAAATCGATGCCATTTATGCTCAGAAGTACATCTCCTGTTGATTTAATAGAATCATAGAGTAGTTTGGGTTAGAAGGGACCTCAAAGACCATCTAGTTCCAACCCCAGGGACACCTCCTACTAGACCAGGTAGCTCAAGGCCCCGTTCAACCTGGCCTTGAACACCTCCAGGGATGGAGCATCCACAGCTTCCCTGCTGTGCCAGGGTCTCATCACACTCAAAAGTGAAGAATTTCCTTTTAATTTCCAATCTAATTCTCCTCTCTTCCAGTTTGCACCCATTACCCCTTGTCCAATTGCTACAGGCCTTTTTACAAAGTCCCTCCCCAGCTTTCTTGTAGCCCCCTTCAGATACTGGAAGGCTGCAATAAGGTCTCCCTGGAGCCTTCTCTTCTCCAGGCTGAACAAGCCCAATTCTCTCAGCCTGTCAACAGGATTATTAAAGACTCTCTGCTGTGGAGCCCATTTCTACCTTGAGGTCTCACATGGCATCCCATTTCCAGCCTCACTTTAATGTCCCACTGCTAAACCCCACCCATTTCCCAAGGGATAAAGGCTCTGAGAGCCTCCTTACCTCTCTTGATTCTGCCATCCCTGAAGAGGCATCCAATGGGCTGCACACTCGTTACATATATAGGGAGCTTGTTTTTATTATCCCTTCCACCTCCAATCGTTATTCCTAAAGATTCCTTTGGTTCCTTTTTTATGGCCACTGTCTTTTCATGACTAACGTATCCCTGAGGTAAATCCTACAAAGGAACAACAGCACAAAAAAATGCAGCTTCATTAAGATGAGCAGCCCAAATCTGGAAGGAAATAACAGAACATCTTGTATCTTTAATCCAGAACATTTCAGCATTGCTGGATGGCAAAGTCCTGGTGTTTTGTGTAAGTCATTTTACAAGAATTCTTAAATACATAATTAAATACGTACATAATAATTATACTGAAATTCTCATGTCCTTGCTCTGGGTAGAAATACTGCCCTGTATTTCCAAAGTGAAACCACCACGAGTGAGGCACAGCTCTCCTAGTGATCTAGAGAGGTGCTTGCTCTGAGAACTGAGGAATAAGCTACAAACTCCTTTCAAGCCCATTCTTACCAAGCAATCAAGCTCTCCCTGACTATTACTAAATGTTTAGGCTGCAGTGAAAGCACACATTAGAGTATGTGCTGTAGAAACAGTATGTAAATGCTATTCTAGGATTTAATCAAGGAACCACAACTCCAGCTACTTACTAAACTCCAGAGTCATTTAATCACAGCTCCAGGCAGCTGCAGCAAGTTCTCTCACCCAAATGGAAGTCCTGAACACAGAGCAAATCTCTCCTGGTACAACACAGTGGTGACTCTCCTCTTGCTCATACTACTCCTGACACATGTAAATGGATGGCAGACACAGCAGTGAGGTCACAGGAGCACCACAGTGTAATTCATGTACTTTCTACTTCTCTAAAGCCCTCTAGCTCCAAACCAGAAGCGTAACTGGGTGTCATTGTGCAACACCCTGAACATCTTGTGCTTGAGGGATGTCAAGAAGCAAATCCCAAGCATCCCATGGATGATAAGTTTCCCATTGTCCTTTCCAGACAAGAAAGGATGAAACGCTGGTTTACATTAGAGGAAATTTTGACATGTTTTTCCCTAAAAACTGTGGGTTTAGAGGACAAACATACCGTTCTCCAGCACCAAAAGGCACAAACCTGCAGCTTTTCAATAGCTCAAGAAGAAATGGAGCTACTGATCAGTCTTAGGTGGATAAATCACCATCACAGATGACTTGCTGGACCAAGAACAGGCAGTGCTTTTGCCATCATTTACCAAACTTACCTTCTGGTAGGTGGATTTTCTCCTGTAGTGAGTCTGCTCTAGTCGCCTCCGATGGTGCACGGGGCTCCCTCCATTGCTGCTGCTGCTGCTGCTGCTGTTGTTGGATGTGCTGCTGTCTTCTACTGGGTCTGACAGCTGCACACCAGGCTGCCTCAGGATGACAAAGTTCACTCTTGACTCAGTGGTCTGCCAGGAGAGATAAGGAGAGTGTAAATAAAAAGAAAATTAGAAATCTCCTCAGTTTCTACAAAGGGTCTGAGCCAGGGCTACACAACTTGACACAGTGAAGAGTCACAGAACCCTGTGGTGAGGAGAAGAAAGGAATTAGCACGTTAGTCAGAAGGAACAGGAGGAGAGTCAGGATTCACTCATGCCTCCCTGACCCACAACCACTGAATGAGAGAAAGTGGAAAGGGGTGATTAATTCCTCCACTGCAGGACAAATAACCAAACGTGGGTGGTGATCCAAACTGCACAGAGCTCTAACACCAACTGCTCCCCACGATACCACTGCTGGATGCTTTTTCTTTTATTGTAAAGAAACCTGTTAAAGCTCTTTCCCTCCCAGCTCATGTCTATTGTTCAACATCTCCCACCCATTATTTTTTCTCCCCAAAGTACCTGCAGACATGACCTTTGTCTCAGAACACTTAACCAGCTGTATGTGTGGCCTTGGCAGGGCTGTGGGGAAAGCATTCACTATTGTTACTGCTCTTCTGATGGGGTTTGGGACAAAACCCTATTGTGAAGGGCTCCAGTGGGGCAAGGCTTGGGTGCTTCCTTGGGGCACTTCCCACACAGGATAGGCCATAGAATGGAATGATATGGATATATAAGCTAAAAAAGGACCTCAGCACTGGAACCCTGCCCTTTCTCCCCTCCCATGCCTCTGTTGACTAAAGGAAGAGAACTGGCTCTCCCTCACTGCTGACCTCAGGTCCTTTCCGGGATATAAACAGTGTGGGATGAGATGTATTGTGTCAGGATCTTTAGATAAAACCAGAAACTGGAGGTCATCACCTAGGGAGATAAAGAATTTCAACTGATCTACACGATATCTGCTGCACACATAGCAATCCTTAATCCTTAACCAAAATTCCTTGCCTGCTCCTTTCACCAAAACATTTGGTGTGCTGCAGCAAGAGCACATTCCTACCATGCAGGGGAGACCACCCCTCTTCTCCCCTTTTTGTATTTTAGAACATTTTTAGCCTGTTGTTTTCTAGACTCCCTTCCCAAACACAGGTGAAATGGGGAGAGGGCTTCAAATCAGCCAAAAGGGTTCTGTGCTGTGCTGCCAGCCTGTCACATCTCCCAGGAATCCTGGGGCAGGAGAGGCTGTGCTGATCTCTCCTTGTCTCTGCCACACGCACTGACACAGCACATATGAATATTCAGCCTGCCAGAAAGGCTCCAAACACCACACCAAAGGAGATCCAGTTGCCTCAGCTGAACTAAAGTGCCATCAGCAACTGCCTGGCTCCAGACTTGTCCGAGATGACTCAGGGTGGATTCCCACTCTTGGTGTTTACCTTGGTTTGGAAGCGGTGCTTCCCACACAACCGCAGGGAAGGCACTTTCCCTAAGAGAGATTCCAGGCAGGGCAGTTTGCTCTGGTGAGCTCTGTCAGCCCTTGGGTCAGAACAGGAGCCCTGCCATCAACACAGATGGCTGAGGACTCACAGCTTCACCATGTCAGAAGTTACCTGGATTATCTGTGCAGCAGCCTCGGGTGTTCCTTGCCTCAAATCCTGGCCGTTTATTGACAGGACCCTGTCATTCCGACTCAGCTTTCCATTCTTGGCTGCCAAACCTCCCTCTAACAGGTCTAGGATAAAAATCCCTGCCTCATCTGTCTTCCTGATCAGCTTGATTCCCAGGGGCTCAGCGCGGTCTCTCTTTATCAAGGTAACGTGGATCACTTCCCGATTGGCACCACTGGAATCCTGCTGTGCAGTCTTGTTGGAAAAACCCTTCTCCTGCAGGACCATGAGGTGGAGAACAGGACCTGGGTGGCGCAGGAAGGAGACAGCGTGGCAGTGAGTCACACTGCTGATGTTGACGCCGTTCACCTAGAAAGACAAACAAGGCAGAGTCACTAATCAGGACCTACATCATTTAGGCACTGTCCGTAACGCGGGACGTCACAAAGCTGGGGCCAGGAAACCCAGCTCCCTGTGCTGTGCTGAGGATGAAGCAGCTGCTGCTGGTGCACTTCAGAGAGCAGAGTTTTCTAAAAGACCATGGTGAACAGCTGAGGGCTGGGACAAGACAGGACAACTCGCAATAAATCTGAAATTGCAAAATATTAAACCATCCCATGGCAAAGCAGAACTGCCCTCCCTGAACCTCCTTCGTGGAGGAGAAGACTCAAATTGGAGACTACTCATCCTCACTTTTAAATTGAGGAGGGGTCCATAGTCTACAAGACTCTGGAATCATCAGTCTAATCATGCTTTTACCAAGGTAACTCTGAGAATCATAGAATCATTAAGGTTGGAAAAGATCTCCAAGATCAAGTCCAACTGTCAACCCAACACTACCATGAGCACTAAACCATGTCCTGAAGTGCCAAGTCTACGTGGTTTTTTGGATGAGGACTCCACCACTTCCCTGGGCAGCCTGTTCCAGTGCTTGACAAACCTTTCAGTAAAGGAATTTTTCTTAATACCCAATCTAAACCTCCCCTGGTGCAAATTGAGGCCTATCATCCTATCACTGGGAGAAGAGACCAACACCCACCTCTCCACAACCCCCTTTCAGGCAGTTATAGAGAGCAAGAAGCCACTTTTCACTTTGTCTGTTGTCACAGAAGACTCTGTGCACTCTTCTTTTAGGATGTTAACAGGGCTACTAAGGGTGGCAACCTGCCCTATTTACAGCCTGGACTGAGACATGTACAATTCAGCAATTTCTTCTCAAAAGAGAACTTACTCTATTGGTCTACCTAAGAAACCAGCTCGGAGATTGTATCAGCACATGGGGCTGCCAGCCCTCACTGCAGTCCACAGTCCAACAGGGCAATTAGGTCTTTATGGCTTGTCAAATACCTGGGCAGCCCTAGCCGGGAGGTGCTAACAGTCCTTGTGTGGAGGCCTCAGTGCTGCAGACAAGCTCCTGTCTCCTTGACAAGCCATGCAGTGTGATTCATCTGGAAACTAAAGCTGGCCCTGGGTCACCATGGTATGTGGATGGGGCTCCTGATTACTCACATCACATATCTGATGCTTGCTGCAAGTCGCAAGGTCTTAAACCTTGGACCTGCCCACTGAGAATATGCAGCTTAAGCAACATAGCAGAGCGAGCAATTAAAAGGCTTCCTAACTAGAGCAGGGTCCTCTGGGGAGAAATGGTGCTGCTGGGTAAAATTTATCAGAGGGAAATCTTTTGGCTTTATCCAAAAAGGTTTAAATTTCAAAAAGCTATCAAATGTGCAAGGTAAATATGACTGGAAGGAGCCTTCCCAGCCCCAGCAGATACACTGATCAGGGCTTTTAACCCCTCAGCACCCATCTCAAGCCAAGAGAAGCAATGGAACTACCAGTGGGCTTTTACATACCTCAAGAATATGGTCCCCTGGTGCTATTCTTCCATCTGCAGCAATGACAGAGTCCCGCAGAACTTCCTGAACCACAATGTTCCCTAGTGGGGTGTCTTTACCCCCAACTATCCTCATCCCCAGCTCCTCCTCGGGGTCTTCTCGGTGAATTTCAACCGTGGTCGTTTCAGCCACGAGACTCGTTCTCTGAGGAAGGTCTGATTGTGGGAATCAAGGAGAAACAAACAACACATTAATAGAATTTTCTATCCCTTAGCACCACGATATTTGTAACACTGGCAGGTTGTGTCCAGAGCAGTGTCTGGAGGGAAGGCAGCTGTCAAGAGAGGGAACAGCAGGTCAGATAAAAGCCTAAAAATCCCTTGTTTTCACAGTTTCTCAGGAATGTTTCCCATCCTCTCCTAGCTTACAGCAAATCTCAACTCTTTCATTATTATTTCTTGAGTAAAGGGCATTCAGCATGTTGCACGTACTACTTCAGAGGTGTATTTTCTGCTGTGACAGCTGGCCTGCTTCAAGGGCACACACAAACACCCAATTCCACGATGCCCATTAGAAGAGGGGACTATGGGCTGTAATTACTGCTCTGCCCTTGCGGTGGCTTCACCACTGCAACTTCCTTCCTCTAATTTCCTTTCCTCCTCTTTCCCCATTCCCCTGTGAGCCAGGAGTAATGTTTACCTATGTCACAGCACACTGAGGACTGAGCAACGCTTCTCAGACACTTTGAAGATGAAAGTTGCTGCTAGCAAGAGGTATTAAATCCACCAGCACTGCAACATTCAGGCAGGCCCAACACTGTAATGAAGCCAAGCGTGCTGCCCGGCCGGGTGAGCTGCAGTTGTCACACGAGAGGGACAGAACCTGCCCCAAGTGTTGGGGGAAAGCCAACAGGGAAGTAAACTGACCTGCAG
Source organism: Brachypteracias leptosomus (assembly GCA_013401335.1). NCBI lineage: Eukaryota > Metazoa > Chordata > Aves > Coraciiformes > Brachypteraciidae > Brachypteracias > Brachypteracias leptosomus. The sequence continues at coordinate 89,836 of VYZX01026206.1, forward strand.
TTTAACTCTGGCACAGGCACAGCACTTGCCAGCTCCAGAGCCTGCACGCTTGGAAACTAACTTTGAAACAAGGCACCAAGATGTCCACGCTGCTGCCTTCTAACAGGGGTTGAGATGAGAGGTTCTATACTGGAGATAGTTACTTCTATCTGCAAGGCTTTCATAACTATTAATCCAAAAACTATGTTATGATATAAAAACATACTTGCTGCACACCATTAGGGAGGTTCTGGCCACTCCAGGAAACCCACTGTATATATTTCTTAACAAGATTAAGAAGGAGCTGGAACATTTCCTAATCATGAATTATTTGGCTCCTCCAAGTGCTTTACGTGCTGCATGTCCTCACTGCCTTTGTTGCTGCAAAGAATACTGCAAATATTCACTGCAGGTTAAGAGATTCTCCAAATTATTTTGAACAGAGAGTTTTGTGCTTGTGAGCACCCCATGCACATGAATGCATTTCCCTTCTGCTCAAGGACAAGAAAGAGAGTACTCTGATGGCTACTCATGGCTGAACAGCATTGGGGATATCTAAGAATGCTGGGGACACTTTACAAATGGAATTGTCTGAGATAATGAGCTCATTTTTATATTATAAAAAGTAATTACATAATTGCATTTCTGTATCAAACTCTCACCTTCCTCAGTCTCCTCAAAAGCTGGATTAACCAGTCCGGGCTCTGCAGTCCCCAGTGACACCACAGCAGCTGCAGAGCTTTCTGCCACCAGCGACGATCCTCCACTTGGTACCTCGGGATCCTTGGGTGTGTTTGTCTCCAGCTTGGCAGGAGGATCTTCCTTCCCTTTGGAAACAGGATTCTTTTTCCTCTGTAGCTCAGATTTGTATTTCTTGAAACCAGGACACCTAGAGAGAGACAGTCAATGGCTGTGAGAAGTCCCTGCCTGCCTGGTTAACCCAGCACATGCAAGCACTGGCTGACAAAGGTACATGAAAAACCATGGGCAAGATCTCATCAGCTGCAAACTTGCATCAGAGATGCTAAAATTTATTCTCATCTGACCTTCAGCTTCTACTTGTCCTAGTAACACCTTGTTATTTTATTACTTTCAAAATTCTTAAGCAAATTATTTTAAAAAGGAGAACGTAACAGCAGCAGGAGTCTCCCTTGCTAAATATTTACCTGGCAAACACTCAGTGAAAAAACAATACCTCTTAAAATATATATAAATGCTTAGCACTGACCATGAACTGCACCTTTATGCCAGGGAAGCAGCTCAAGTTTCAAGCTCAGCCTTGAATTAGGCTTTGTTTTTACCAAACCAGTAACAGGCTAGAGCAGCAAGCTGGGATTGCTTTTTTTGGCTGAGTAAGACCTGACCCTCAGACCTGCTCCTGTCCTTGCAGGGGATGGCTCTACTTGAAGAGGGGCAGTTTAGAGGAGTTTATAATCCCAGGGACTGCTCCTCACATGGAGGGTCAAGAAAGTCATTCAATGAAACACACTCTGTATGTGGCTGCAGCACAGCCTATCTCAGCAAAAATGAGTGAGGAAAAACAAGCTCTTCTATCAAGAGTACTTATAAAAAAAAAAGGTGGCAGGTGAGGAGGGTAATGAATGCAAAAGCATCACTTTCAGAGACATGAGTAGTGCTGGGTGTTTACCAGAGTCACTTTCCAAATTAAACTCGACTATTTACATTCTGGCTAAACAAGTCTCATCCCACTATTACTTCCTCTGCTTTATTCCTAGTCATTTATTCCCCAAGCAATAAGATGACCCTGAAACTTAAGCCGATGGATCCACTTTGTGCATGTTTCCTTCTTAAAATGTTGAAAAACAAATTCATCTTGCACAGGGCAGAGAAATCCCCCATGAAAATGGTGCTAGATGCTTCTTATTTCCTTAATTCTCTCCCTATCAGTTAATCTCATTTTAAAACAGGAACACCCAAATCCCAGTGTAATTTTTTTCTCTCTTTTTCTTTTTTTTTCTTTTTAATTTTTCAGTCTAACTATGCTCACAGCCCAGGTGAAATAGCCTCAATTTTTAGAGCACAACCTCCCCAAGGAAGAGGGACAAAGAACTACAAAATGTGTAAGAGAATGATACAGTTTCCAGACAAATCTCTAACATAAACATTAAAGGGTGCCTCCCTCTTCTGGGTTTAACGTCAGTGCCAGAGGGATTAATAAATGACAGAAGTTTACTGATACCAGGGTAGATTTACAGAGCAGAGAGGAAGGCCCAGCCCTGGTGTGGGCCATGGCCTCAGCCTCACATGAGCTGGGCAGCCCTGTCCCTGCAGGCCAAGCCTCCAGCCCTGCCTGGTACCAAGCAAGCAGTACCAAGAGTTAGCTGAAGAGAAAGGAGGTGATAAGATTTCACAGATTGAGGGAAAGGAGCACAGGAGCATCTTCTGTCACTTCTCCTGGCTCTACCACAAGCCTTCAGCTCATGGGTACTGAAGACAAGCAAGAATGGTTGAATTTATGGTTGGACTAGATGATCTTATGGTTGGACTGGATAATCTTAAAGGTCTTTTCCAGCCTAAATGTTTCTGTGAACCACTAGGATACATCCTTGCCTGGAACTGCAAAGGTATCCCAAGCGTAACTTGTTCCCTACACATGAGTTGACCTATTAAAAAATGTCATTGCCAAAAAAAGCTACAACACAGCTGAAAGGAACCAAGCCTGATGCATTTCTCATTGCCCCCTGCAATGAAGGTCCTGCAGCAGGGCTTGTACTTGGCTCCCTTTCCTGCAATCATTAACTAGGTGGGAACAAGTGTTCTCCAAGCACCGTGGCATGAGCTCTGTCACCTGAGCTTCTTTTAAAGCTGCAATATTCTGCCTGCCGCCAGCTCCACCAGCAGTGGACACACTAAAACATGTCTCTGCTGACAAACACAAGAAAAAAAACTCCCTTGCTCTGTACAATGAAGGAAAAGAGGGGGTGTGGAGGGGGGAATTTTCATTTTCTTCTCTTTCTCAACAAAAGAAAAGAGAGAAGATAATGGAATTGTAAGTAGGTGATTCAGCAACTGCATAATGTGCAGCTTGGAGGGACTTCCATTATTTGGATCAAAGACTTAGGTATTGCACATCTTAATTGGCCCAATTAAACTGGCAACACTGCACGATCCCTTGCTGCCAGAGTGTAGACTTTGTGCCTGCCTTTCTTCTCTAAGCAAGAGGAACAAGAACAAGCATGTCTGTAGTAATGCTCAGAGTCGGGTGCCCCGGATCAGGACACACAAATTTATACACATTTGATGGGTTCTGTGTGTGGGACAACTCGAATTCAAGTGGGCAAGCACCTCAACCTTCAACTCTGCAGCACATGTGAGCTGGTCTCCCTGACACAGGCACACACAATTACACTGTCTTCACCCACCCACCTTCCCTGGCCTCACCCTCCATCATCTTTCATTCCCCACCTCGCCCCAGTTTAAGAACTGTGCTGAGAACGGATCTTTCAGGTCAGAAGCACAAGCAGAGGGAGGGTGTTTAGAAGGAGCAATACCACGTAAGAGGGAAGGCACCTGTTCTGGAGGTGAGCTTCTAGCTCACAGCGCTGCATTGTCTGCTGGCACTCTGCCTTGAAAGGACACAAGACAACCAGCTTGTCCAAGAGGTTTCGGACGAGGAGGCTGGACTTGTGGCACTGCTGGAACGAGAGCTTCTTCCGATCCATGGGACAGAAGTTGTACTCCTGCATGAAGTTCTCGAGGCACTTGAAACAGTACGTGTGCCCACAGGGGGTGTCCATGGGCTGGAGCAGAGGCTGAAGGCAGATATGGCAGATGAGTTCGTCGTCCACTTCATCCTGGAAGTTGTAGAGGTGATTGTCCAGCAAGAGGTGGCACTGGCCACACTCGCAGCAGAGTTCAGTGACTTGGGAGGTGTGTTCTTCTGCTGAGGGGTCAGCCATGGTGGCCAGCATCAGGCACTCTCAGCCCAGCAGCAGGGGAACTGGTCGTGTAGGAGCTGTCTGGCCAAGGACCTCTAGTGAAAGGGAGAAAAAGAGAGATTTCCAGCCAACTGTCCACTCTAGATCTAGCCAGTTAACAATTAAATTGGGTTCCTGCTTTAAGTTCTCTTTGGAATCTTCACCCCCACCTACCCCCCTTAGGGTTCTTCCTTCCAGAGCGACCCTGTGAATGATCAACCCAGGGACCAGAGCGTGCAAGGACCTGATTCAGCAAAATGTTTAAGCACATGGATAAATGGAAGTTTCAATTACTTTACACACGCCAGTGTCACAGACTAGGGAAAACCCTGCCAAACATAGGAACTAGAAAACTGAGACAAAAGCTGCAAGTTCTGGAGGGAGAACAATCCAGAGAGGGAAGGGAAAAAAGGGATAACCAAGATAGTAATTTTTTAACTGACAATTTTTCTCCCTGGCTCTCCAGATTATATTGAATATTTTAAAGATCTGTATTGTGAAACATCAGCCTAGTTGTTTGGATTTTTGTTTTGTGTTTCAGCGGGGGGATGAGGAGGAAAAAGAAGAGGAAGAAATTTCAAAAGCAACTTAAATCTAAACCACATTTCCTTCCTTTTAAGCCCACTCCCTTCAAAAAAAGGCTCCTTTTAGCAAACAATGCATTGTTCCCCACTCATCCCTGCCTAAGTGCACCCATGGAAACAAATTTCCTATAAAAAGACTCAAGCTTCCTAAGTGGAAAGAACGTAAAGAACTGTCCACAGTTTGTCATAACATTAAGAAGCTGAAACACAAGCTTTTCTGTAGAATTAGGGAGAGTAAGAAAAGGGGCAAACTGAGGGCTCCACTCTACCAATTTTAATGGAGATGTCTCCAGTCCCATCCATTTTGAACCTTGCCTCCTGTAATTAAATATAAAAATCACTTGAGTTTGGCAGCAGATTACTCTACAGGCACAGAGAGTGCTGCAGGAAGGAGCTTTTTAACCTGTTATTTTAACAAAGTAGGAAATGTGGTACTTAGATGAAGCCAGCACTGAATGACACAGTGGGGGGTTGTCTTGAGGGTTTTGTGCTTTAGGGTTTTTTAAGCTTATATTAAAAAAAATCACAGAGTCTTTTAAAACTAAAATTGCAGAGCTGTGATGAAATGGAAAATTTCTGAAAGATGCTATGGAAAATATCTGACTACAATTGCTTTATCTGGAACAGGTAGGAGCCTCAGCAAGAGGGAACACTGGTGTGCACCAGTGCCTGGAGGACACGGCTGGCACGCAGCAGCAGCTCTGGAGGAGGCCAGGCAAGAACAATAAGATAGCAAGAACGGCAAGAAAAAATTAGTCATGGGTTTCTAAAAGAAAACATACATCACTCCAATTAATTGTGAAGCACAAGTCAGCTATTTAATTAAAGGGATAACCTATCACCAACTGAATCAGGCCATTTTACAGGAAAATTTTTACCTAGCCATGGAAACTTGCTCACTTCAAAAGATGAACACATTACTGTCAGGGTTCCAGGTGGGCACAGGGCAGGAGTTGTTTGCTTCTCCTGCTGCTGCAGTGCCAGAAAGCATCTTCCCCTTGAGGGGAGCACTTAGACTGAGCATACAGACCTGGCTCTTCTGTTTGCATTTACTCCTTAACCCTTGCGTGACCAACTTGGTGCTCCCCAAAAGAGAAAGCTCAGTTCCCAGCACACAAGCCAACCAAAGTAGGTGTATCTGTCCCCTGCATCCTTAGAAATACCCCTGCTCTTTCACCACCACCTGAAACAGGCATCCCTACTGTTTGCCTTGGGAAAAGTCTTCATTTTCTCTTACATTAGAGCCAAAAAGAAAACATTTCAACATCAGACCATCACTTAACAGCCACCTACCAATACTGATCAATCAGCTCCCTCAGGCCAACAAAACACTGAGGTTCCAAGGCAAACATCTACCAATAAGAAATACTTGTGCTTCAGGTTAGTATTTGCATAAAACTCTGGCAGGTGATTAAACAAATCTCCTTTCTCAGCAAAAACAACCCCCCACGGTAATTTTGCTGATAAACTACTTTTATAGGGGGGTTTTTTGGATTATTTACCAAATTAATTCTCTGCTCTCCGTGTTTAAAGGTTATACAAGATGAATCCCATTTATGAGTCATTTCAAAACTAGAAGATAAAAAAAAAAAAGATTCAAGTATCACCACAATCTTGTTGCTTTGGTTTTTCCTCTAACTCTGAGCTCTTCTGCTCTCTCAACTCTAGATCCTCGAAAACAAGGTGTGAAGAACCCATTCTGAAGCATCAAAGTCAGTTTTCCTGTCCTTTCAAAGGGGAGGACACTCCTGCAGACAGCAGGGAACCTAAGGCTGACACCTCGGTGATGAAACCCAGCCCTGCAGCCTTCGGCAAGGCAGGACTCCAGAGAGCAGCCCAGGGAGGCCAGCAGGCTCCAACAAGCCTGCTGCTTGCTCAGTGATTCAGGCAGCAAGCAGATGTTCTCCAAGAGGAAAATTGCTAACATCTTCTTCAGCAAGGATGACTCCCTTCAGCGTGACAAGGAGGATTTGAAGTGTCTAGAAAATGTACTGTTCCAACTCAACTTCAATAGAGCAGCCTCAAAAGAGCCCGTCTAGAGTCCCTGGAGGTGAGGTTTGAGATATACTCAATTTTTTGCAGTTTCCATCAAAACTCAGCTATTTATTCCAACCTCTGAAGGGCAGAGCGACCCCAACAACCCTCTTTGTTCTTGCCTTGCTCTTTTTGTTACATGCTTCCTTCCAACACCACCACCTTGAGGGGCTCCCACCTTTCTCCATAGCCCTGTGATCTCTTCTTCAACCTCACACCTATTTTAGTTTACACGTAGTAGGAAGGAATCATAAGGATCTAGCTTGGTCCCAAGTTACTACTTCTGACTACATGGAAATGCTAAAGGCTGATATGATGCTGTTCTAATGGACTCTGTTGTTCTGAAAGTACAATGCAAGGAATGCCTCTGGAATATGAATTATTTAGACATTATTTAGAAAGTAACACACCCCATTCTTATGCATGACAAAGAATTGAAGGCAATAAACCAGCAGAGATCTCTTTGTATTTCCCCATTACCCTGTGTGGGCTAAAGAACAGATTTCTTTGGGCTCACCTTTAGCTTTACTGTATTTAAAAAAACCCAACAAACAGTGTTGGCTTGGTTGTCTCAAGTAGGATTTCTCCTACTGTAACTGACTCCAAGAATGATTTTTTTTAAGGAAGACTTATCAGGCTGTCTAATCTATTTCCCTGCCAAAGCAAGACGATTCCTGACAGCATTAGCACATTGCCTAGTCTTGTTTTCACTCTGCTGGGGCACAGAGCCTCAGCCAGACACCCCCCTGCACACCTACAACACTGCTACTAGCTCTAGTAGGGAGTACACCAAGGAGCACACCAACAGCTCCAGCCACTTGGCAGCATTCCTGATGGAATTGCCTCCACTTGTGTGACACTGACTGAAAAGCAACCACGGCTTTGGTACCCCCAGGAACAACACCCCAGCTTCCAATCCTAGCACTGGAAGTCTTGGTGTTTCCAAACACAACTCCTGCTCCCTGATTTTAAGGGTTTCACTCTGCCCTTGTTGGTGTGGGGCACAAATTATGGCCCAGGCCTGACTGCTGATACAATTCCAGCACCTGAGACAAGCCACTTTCAGTCATGAACATCTTTACCTTAATGACAGGTATATCATTGTTGCTGTTCCCATGTAAAGACTGAGAAATGACATCACAAGAGGCTAAAATACAGACCCAGGGAGGTATCAGCTCATGAAAATTTAATACTTTACTATGTCTCTGAATATGACCTCAAGTGACCTACCTAAGACCACATAGAAAGCTCCTGGGGGAAAAAAAAATACAAATAAACAGACAAAACAAGAAACTCAATCAAAAAAAAAAGGGGAAAAAAATTCTATTAACTGATTTATAAAACCACATTTATGGTAAGCCAGAGTACATTTTATATTTCAGGATAATGAACCATGCAGACAGTCTACAGTAAGGTCACATTTTTCCTAACAGAATCATAAAATCATTGAGGTTGAAAAAGACCTTTAAGATCATTGTAGGATGACTAGAGGAATGTCTCATACTGCTTTATTTAAAAAAAAATAAATTTAAAAAGCAATAAAACTGTTAAATAACTGGTTCTCAATATTAAAAAACTACTTGTACCATGGAAAATATTTTGGAAAGAGAGCAGGTTGATGGTTTTATGCACTTATATGTTGCTATAGGCTGTGATACTGAAAAGCCCAAGAGAAAAGCTGGATTTGGGATTACAGGGCACGTGCCCCACATACACACAGTTCACTGCAACAATTATGCTACTTATTATATTTACAGCTACATTTCCCTGAGAGACTGGAAATGCAACATTCCAACTAAAGGCTAAACAATTCATTAATTTTTAGGGGTGGACAAAACCAAGGCAGCCCATTCTGGCTGAAGATGACTGAGGGCACTAACCCAAACCCCATCTGCTGACACAGAAGCAAGTTCAAGGTGGATTCTAACGTAGCAAACCCAGTGCTCTGGCAAGAAACCACAAGAAAAAAAGTGGCAGAACTTTTCTTAACTGAGAGAAAACTGTTTGGAGAAAGTTTAGCAAGTGTTTCACAGAATGGCTTTTGTTTTTTCCCTCCTAGAGAGAAGGACTTTGTGAAATTAACAGAGGGTTTCACCACATTTTGTTGCTGCTTTGCAGGAGGATTTGCTGCAGGTGAAGTGGGAGAGGTTTTCTATGAAAGTCTCTTCTGTCCTGATGGAACTCCCAGTGTGCTGCCACAGCATTTCCCAACTGTGAGTAAACTGTCCTGGGTTTACACTAGGGGCACAGAAAAAGCTGCTGAAATAGCAGAGGGTTTTCCTAAGCAATATTTAAAGTAGGCCAACTTTTAAAAAAACCCACAATACTGAACCCAGGTAGAGTTCTGGGTGGTGATACAATGTCCTAGTATCTTTCTTTATGATTTTCTGATATTGCTGAAGATCAGATTGCTGAGTATAAAAGTAGGAAGCTGAAGCTTCTGCAACTGGTAAAATTATACAGTTAAATAAAGAGCAACCCTTTCACTAATTAACCTGCCTTCAAGCCAAAGGGTTTCTAATAAGCCACCTCCAAGACTAGTTGCTCAGCACCTATACAAACACTTTGATTGAGAAACTCTAAATCAAACCTGCTTTGCTGTACTCAACCTAAAGGAAAATCAACAAGTTTTCATTGTCCCCATCATTTATGCCCATTCTTTAAACTATAAATTTGAAAATAAGTTGTGTTCTAACTGGTGTTTCTGTGCTCATTGGACAATTTCGTATTTAATCTGCTTGAACTTCTCTGCAAGTCTCTGTTTTCTCAACCAGAAAACAGAAAACCAATTGTACTGTCATTAATTAGAAGAAGAATCATTATCCTGTTAGACTAGAAAAGCCTTATTATTCCAGGAAACCTTATTCTGAGAGATGTGCTAAAAGGTGTGGTTGACTAGAGCAAGACTATCCCCAGGAGTTTTCTCCTGAGCAACTTCTGCAGTAGCAGCTCTCCAGCATTTCTAATATAAAGCACTTCAAGATAGATTTTAAATAAAACAACCTGTTTTGTTAGTGTATTTGAAAGTCCAACATCAGAAAATACCTCTTAGCTTCATATCACTTATTTTTAAAAACCTTACTAGCAAGCAACAGCTTAAATTGCAAACACGCACCTAATTTTAGGAGGAAGAAAAGCTGACATGAAAAATTAAGAATCTGGCACTTATAATTCATTTTATAGTTACCATATGCTCTTAACATTTGCTTCTCAGCTCAGTTAATGATACCACAGAACAGTAACTGTCTCACCAGGGGCCCAGCATGCTAAAGTAGTAGGACTACACAAACGTAATTTCAACAATTAATCCAATTTTTTTTTCTGCAGAGCAAGAGATTCGGGTGTTATCGTTCAATTAATATTATCTAGGTAGAAAGAACCACTAAATTTCCTCTCCCCTCCCTTCTTCTTGAGGAATTAAGTCGTGGTGTGAAATGTTTTCCACCTAAGCTTTTCTCCCGAGGGGATTAAGCAGTGATTATTTTAACATACTGCTCTGAAAGATGGATAAATTAAATGCCATCAAATAGAAGTGAAGACAAGTGCTGCAGAAAAAGCTGGTTTATTTATATTTCTTCCTGCTTTCTCACCTTTGCTAGATGCCTCTGCTATATTCACCATCCTTTCTACATCCTGTCTCCCACACAAATGCACAAGTTGCTCGTTTTATGCTCACAGGAATTCTTCTTGTAACACTGAAATCAATTTGCTTCCTTGCAGAATTTGATCCAAAGATTCCTCTGGAATCACCACATGGATTTTCTCTGTGTGTTCTTTATTCTAATCACCTCTCTCTAGGAAATTAAATACCCCTACCTCCACCCTCACCTCATTTACCTTTTGAATTTGGCAGCTATCTGCAATATCATCCCTACAAATCAATTTGATGTTTGCGGGAGAAGTTTTCTATAGACAAAGAAAGAAGGAATCCAATGCTGTAATTTAAGGATCAAGAATCTAATCTGTAATTAATAACCAAAGCTTCGCTTGCAATTAAAGCAAAAAGCCCAAAACCAAAACAAAGAGGGATTAGGAGATGTGATGTTAAGATTTAGGCTCATCTAAGTATCATCTGATGGCACGTTCACCTTCCAAAGAGCTGGGGTTGCTTGTGAGGACAGGAGGGAAAGATCCTGTATCTACTGGCTATGTGTGAATATCAGGATGCTCTTATCACATCATTGTCTGCACATCTACCTGTAAATTCCTTGTATACAGAAAGAAAACACCACCCTGGTTTGCAGAACCTGTGAGAAGCTGGTGATGTGGGGAGGCTTGTCTTGGGTAGCAGCAGCCTGATGAAAGGAACCTGGACATCACCCTCCATTTGTGATCTGGGGGTTGGTTGTAACACAGGTCAGAAAAAAACTGATGTTTTCTTGTCACAGAATTTCTGATGCATGGAAGGAAAGCAGCAGGCTGTGCACTATGTATGTTTTCAAGAGTCACTGTTTGAATATCCTTACCAGAGCAGTCATCATCATGGATATTTAAAAGTAACGTGAGAGGGGAAGGTAGAGGTAGATGAGGAATTTCTATAGCTCTAAGCCTTGCTTGTCTTGTGTGAGAAAGTCCTGCAAAGCTTTGATCTCTATCACACTCTGTTCCTTGAAAATTAAATAGAATTCATTTCAGTTTAAAGAAACTAATTTGGGCTATTCTCAACCTTAAGCACGAAATCATTTGTTTTCAAGGCTAGCTAAAAAAAAACCCCAAACAACAAAGAAACCACAAACAAACAACACTTTTGCAAATATTGTTTTCTACATAACTTTACCATAAGTGATCCAGCAGAGTTTTGCACCTGTGATGAAATATTTCCTTTCAACAGAGAGATAGTTACAGTTCTTCACATCAAACCCATCAGATTAAAGCTTTGCTGTGGGATAAAGTAGCACAGAAGCTTTCATTACCCACACACCACGTCAAATTCTGGTCTCAGTTACAGGAGCACTGCTTTGGGTTTGGTATTTTTTTTTATGGCTCTCTATTTTAAGTCCAAGAGTTTGGCACAATCTCAGACTCTTATCACCCTTTATATCAATAGCATTTGGAACCTAAACTCCACAAAATCAAGCTGATGATCAGTGACCAATATAAGGCAAGGCTGAGAGAGCTATTTTAAAGGGACCAACAAATTTCCCCCAGCCCTGTCTCTTTCCTTTTGGGTGCCCCAGCCTGTGCTCAATGCCAGCAGCAGGGCATCACCCTGCTCAGGGGACAACACCCCAGGCTTCTTTTCCTGGGGTAAAGAGGGCACTTTATCCAAACCAGTGCTAGCTCAAACTTGTTTCCACTAACTAAAAACGCTGAATTAAAAGATAATTAAGCCTGTAATTCCCCTTCACATTCCATCTTACCATCAGATCACGGGAAAGGGGAAAGAAAACAAGTTATCTCCATTTAAACCAAAACCACCCCAACACCTAATTCCCTAGGCCACGTCTTCTCCAAGTGCAGCTCCTCAGGGTGGCTGCAGCTCAGTTTGAAGTTAGTTTAAATTCCTGCCAGTGCCTGTGGGCAGGTAGAGCTGCTGCAAACCAGGAGCTGAAATGCCCTTCACCACAGATGGCAGCTTGGAAGTAAAGCAGCACTACAGTAGAAGTAAAAAAAAAAATTTTAAAAAAATCTCTGGATTAAGAATTACACTCCCCTAGAGATTTACAGAACACTCTAACTGCTCATTTTGAAAAGATTTGGGGCACATTCTGCTCCTCAGGACATCTGTGCTACTGGTTCATGAGCTTAAGGACAGTTGCAGATGTAATTTAAGATGCTTTTTCATCATGTAATTTCTCCTGGCCTATCTTGTGGACTTTGAGCTTAAACCAAACACCCCTCGCAGATAAGAGGAAACAAAACTGCAAGAGGCATTTTTGATTTGGGTTTTTTCTTTTGTTTTGGGGGTTTTTCCACATCTTATCCTGCTATAAAGCTGTGCCCAAGCTGCTATCAGAAACAGGTCTTTAAGAACCATTGTTACCATACTTTATTGGGCACATATTCACAGCATACGTAAACTGATAATTGTGTTATACTTTCCCCTGTTCCAAAAATAATTTTACATTGGGTGTGGCTGTCTCACCAGGTAACAGAGCTGGAACAACAGACCAAAGTCCTTCCACTCTCCACAACTCAATGCAGCAATCACATTCTTCCTTAGGCATCCGTCAAGGACCTCACCTCCCAGGGTGGGAATGGGGAGACAATCTCCCATCCCTGAGCAGTTTTCAGCCTCTTGAGTAAAGCAGCCAAGTAGCCCCAGGTGTTAACCTCACAGTTGGGTTTTTTTATCCCAAGTACAAAAAGGCCCAGAAGACCCATTATGTTTATTTTTATGTATCCGATCTGAAATCATCACAGGACAATTTTTCCTCACTACCAGTTGAGATCATGTAGAAGAGGATATCCTCAGATCTAAGGTTCCCAGGGCAGGGGCTGATTTACTCATTTATTTATTTTCTATTTAGAGACCTGCAGCAGCACTTACTGGGGAAGAAGAATTTATCTGTTATATTTATTAGTCTAGGGGTGGGAGGTTAATAAGTCTGAGAACTTTACAAGTAAGGTTGGTCATGATTTACTGGACTTTCAACAACCCCAACACCACTGATGTCACAGGTGAGCTCTCCAAGGAGCAGGGCAAGTTTTATCTCAACCCCTTTTTAACTGACAGAAAATCAGCTTTTAAAGAGACTCTGCTGCAGCTGTTTACAAAACTTACATGAGTTAAGGCCCAGGCAAAGAGCAAAGATAGACAACGGGGGTTTTAAAATACATAATCCCTTCTAGTACTTCCCTTCTAGAATATTCCAAATAAGGAACACTACAGTCTTAAAATGTGCACAGAAATCCTCCAAATTCAGGGGACCACTGTATAGACATAAAACCAGCCTTTTCTTGTAATCATCTCTCCAAATTCCTCCAGCTTTATTCTATTTCCCTCCTTCCAGCCTCGAGTGCTTTTTCCTGGACCATCACAGTAATTCCTGCTACTCATGGATCATCTAAATCCCCTCTAACCCTTCAGGCTGTTTGTGAGATACTGGCTCAGGAGCAATTTCTTATCCAACGTATCAAAAAGATTGCCAGATATTCCCCATTCGTGTCAAGGAACCTGTAAGCCAAGAGCAACATTTTCTGTGTTCTAAATCAGGGAAGATAAACTGGTGAGGGGCTGTCAAACACGATTCCCAACAACTGTCTGAACAGCACCACTCAAGTAAGCCGAGAAGGAAAAGCCAAACAAGAGGGTTTTGTATTAAACCAGCAAAACATACTCGGGCCTGTGAGTAAGACAACAGCTGCAACTACTCTGGCAAGATGTACACGAGCAGAATGAAATGATGCAGCTTAACTTTCAAAGGGAAATCAATCTAGCAGTTGCAGCGGGATTGTTTTTTAATGCCAACACCAAGAAATACATGGCAATGCACAAAGACAAGTAACATGAGCTGCTTCAGGAACTACAGGTATTTTATTCTGCAGTTATACTTATTATTTGAAGTTTATTCTTATTATTCTATTAAGTCTAAGACTCTACAATCTCATAAACACATGTACCTTCATCTACCAACCATACTTAGGGACGTTCAGCACTACCATGGTTTGTGAAACCATTAATTACAATTTTTAATTGAAGTTCCTGGAATTGCCGTTCAGGTAGCACTAATGGTATCCAGAATAACCCTCAATCTGTTTCATCAGGTATCTTTGAACCTCACGGGGGTTTTTTGGAGGTCATTCAGCCCTTCTAGAGCTGTTTCTTCCACCTTTTACAGCTCTCATTTTCCAGGCCATAAGGGTGGGTTTGTTTCTTAACTCTTGCTCACTTCCCTCCCTATTTGGTCAGAAACTTTACAAGAAAATTGTCTTTCAATGGACAAGGTTCCTTTTTGCTGCACACCACAGATCCTTCCCTCCATTTCATTTCATGTCATTGGGGTTTTATGCCAGTGCATCTCCGTTATTTAAATTAGTTACATATGCACCAAGCTCACACAGAGCAGACACATTAATAAGCTGAATGAAGGTGTGGATTTAGAGCAGTGCTGAGTTCCCCAACACCTAGTGAAGCCTATGAAAGGTTGGGCCTCCTGTTTATCATTTCTCTGCTCCCTCCCCAGCCATATGATGCCTTTGTTTTTCCCTGCACAAGCACTGGTGCTGTTCTGACTTCATGAGCTGGTTCAGGGAGCAAATGCCTTTGAGGGAGGGAATAAATATCACCACTGCCTCAACCCCCTTCAGCAGCAGACACCCTCCATCTGCTTAGTCACACTGTGAAAGAAGAGTTTGAGTGTGTAACTTAAGAGAAAGAAGTTTTGTTTTGGAGGAGCCATGTGCACAGCCTGCTCTCTTTGCTGGAGAAATGCCAGAGGAGCTCTGGCCTTCAAGCATCAAGGACAAACGTCAGCGCCGTCCCTCAAAGGCACAGCACACAACTGGCATGGCTGAAGGGGGATAACCAGAGTTCTTTACACCACAGATCCAAACCTTGGGCTGCTCTGGAGTCTCTAGAGGCTAAAGGATTAGATTGGACAACTCCACGCCTGAGCAACAAACTTCTTTGGGCTGTTTGTTATCTCCACAGGTTTGGATGCTATGACCTCACCCTGACATGCCCTTTGCACAGCAGACACCTCCCCTAACACTTATTATCCCCACTTCAACTGCAATAGTGTTTCCTATGGAGTCTTTACAGCTCTGGCCCTTTCGCTTTGGCTAAATAACAGAGCAAAAAGTGAAAATACAACCCTTTTCAGTTTGGCAAGCAACAGCAAAACACTCATTTTGCGCTTTTACTTTACCAAGGTAAAGTAGAACCAAAAAAATCACTCAAGGAGTTGAAAGCACAGCTCCAAGCCTGGCTTAAAGCAAGCTAAGCCAGCACTGCCACCGAAAGGGACAGTCCTGCTCTCCCTGCCACCTCCAGCGCTGGCACCGAGCTGGCTGCTGCCTGATTGTGTCAGATAAGGAGACTAATGGCAGAACAGGGAGATGTCAAGAGCACACAACCAGGCAGAGCTGGGGCCATCCCTTCAGCAGCCCACAGCCTCACCCCGCTATAAACCCCTCATGAAAAACTTCTACATTAAATAAAAAAGCAGTCCAGTTATATAGTACCCCTTAAACTTTTCTTTCCAAGGCTCTTACAGACCCCTCCGGAGCATTACCTCATATTTAACATCACCTCGACTTCTTACCTTTAAGGCGCTTCCAAAACGTCCATAGTCACATTGCTCTCCTTCGCCTGTTATCTCAGCTTCTATTTATAGGCTTTTTTTCTGCATTAATTACCAGCCCAGCACCACAAAACTTGCCAACTTCGGGCCTCTCCATCTCCTAGCAAGGAAATTTTGCCCCACACCCCGACTCTGACCCACACCAGCGGGCAAAACAAAGCCGAGTTCGGGGTGTCCTGCGCAGGCCTCAGTGCTGCTCATCGGCAAGCCCGAGGAGTTAAACCCTTTGGGGCAGGCAGACCCAACCCCAGCCGTGCTCCCTGCGCTATGTCACGATAAAATCCCGACATTTGCTCTGGGGCAGGGCTGAGGGACCCTCCTCTGAGGGAGCCGGACCCGGGGCCGCCCTCAGCCGCCGCCTCGCGCCCCTCCCGCCCTCCGCCGCGGCGGGAACCCCGCGGCCCTCACCTGCAGGCGCCCCGGGGGGAGGTCAGCGGGAGCCGCTCACCCCCGGTCCGGGGAGGGAAGAGGCGAGGGAAGCCCGGCTCCCACCCGGGCTGCGACAGCGGCGACCGCGGCTCGATCTCCAACAAGTTTCCGGGCGGGGAAGAAAGTCGAAACCTACGTGAGAGGAGGAGGCAGCGCAGCCGCTCAGGTGTCTCCCTCCCGCCCGGCCGGCCGGCACAGCTCGGCCCGGCCCTCCCCTCGGCCCCGCCGCGCTCCTTTCCTCCTCCTCCTCCTCTTTCCCGGGCCGCCCACACCCCCGGCGGCCCTGCTCCCGCCCCGTCGCCGGGCACACTCCTCCTCGGCCGCGTCCAACGGCTTCTCCCGCTCCCCTCAGGGTCTGCCCGCCCCTGAGGAGCCCTTCGCGGGGTCCCCTCGGCCAGCGGCGGGGCGGCTGCGGCGCCGTCGGGGCTCTCCTCGGGGAAAGGCCCCGCTCGCTTGTCCCAAGTACCTCAGCCCTGTGGGGAACCCTCTCCTCTCGTTGAGGGACATCTCTGCTTCCCTTCTGAGGTGCTTCTTCTTACCCCCGGGGATGTTTCTTCTCCTACCAGCATCCTTAGGCCTCTGTGGTACCAAAAACTCCCTGTAAAATAGAATAAAGAGCAAAACCTGATGCTGTTCTGAGTGTGAGGAGCAAAGTGTAGTTTAGCCAGCTGAAAAAAAACCCACAAACTTTGAGGGGAAATTATTTTTTATGTTTATCGTTTTTCTGGGTGACAAACAAATACTGGCACTTCAGGAGTGTCTGGGTCGTGTTTGCATTGAAATTATTGACAAGACAAATTGTAAGGGTCTAGGAAATTAGTGAGGCAGGGAAGGGATAGTGCTGGAGACAACAAAGTGCTGGTTTCTGTGTTATAATCCATCAACAGGTCCAGCTTCCAGGGTTCACATTTAAGCAGCTCCCTGTAACTCTCATGCTTCAAACCAGGTGGGGTCTATAAGCTATGATAGCACTACCTCCAGTCTAGGAATTCTCCTAAAAAAGAGACCTTCCTGGGTGTGTATCATGCCATTCTTTGTGCCAGATCATATTTGGGTCCATCAGGTGAACTAGGACTATTTCAGGCCAAAAAAATTACCCCCAGACCCAACCCACACATATTCTTGGGTTGTAATTTCTTCCTTTAGTTCATCCCACAGCCTTGGAAAACTCTTACTGCAGTCAAGAGGGTCCTGAAGTCATAAAGAAGATGACACTTCTGCCAATAAAGGAAAAAATAGAACATGAAACCCCAGTTTTAGTGGAGGATCTACTAGGAAGGAAACCTTTGTACCATACCCTAGGTGATATGCAGTGCAGGTGGAACTAGCACTCACCTGTTGGTGTTTGATCATTTAGGCACATCCCATAGTTGCTGAAGTAAACCCAAATGGAGTGAGGAGTAAGTGCTTTCAATGCTCTGAAAACACCTTCTCTGCTTTAGTAGGGCTAGAGATCTGTGTTGTTCAAGTAAGATTAATCAAGAAATGTTGGCACAGAGAGAAGAGACTGCCTTTTATTTCAGACATGGGCCGATTTGGCTCCATTTCCCCATCCTGTGTTAAATTTCCTATGGAATCATTTTTGGTTCTTTGCTCCATCACTAAATCCTCCTGTTCCCTGGTTTTGTCTGTGGAAGTCTCTGAGTGAGGGGCTGTGAGCTGTGCTTGTTAGTGGGTGGGAGGATCTTTATGTTGCACAGGTGAGACCACAGGAGATGTGCTGAAAATGTAACAAGGCCCTTTCTTCTTTTCATTTAGATCATCCTCAGAAATCCAGTGGGACTGAGGCCCTCCAGCAACACATCCTTGCTCAACAAGATCTCTGTTACCACAGGACATGAAGCACAAGGTATGTTTATAGGCATTTAGATTTGCAAAACTATTGATTTTGGTTTGACTAAATTAATATTTGATAGGATTTCCTCTGAAGCACCAAGGCTGAGAAGGATGGATAACATCCCATCCTCAGAGTGGCCTGAACTAAAATATTTTAGCAACAGTGTTTGACTGTTCTGAGACTGCAATTAAGCTCTAATTTGGGGCAGGAAGGGCAGTGAGCAGCAGGCCAGAGCTGTGTGGTGGCTGGAAGTGCATTCCCAGCTCAAACTCAAGCACTAGAGCCTGGTGCAGGGACATCAGGCTGCACCTGCAGTGTCAGCCAGTCTCACACCTCAGCCTGCACTCATTAAGCCAGAACTCATTTATATTGAGCTCTGACTTGTGTGTAAAGAGGCTTAGCTTAAGCTAAGCTCTGTAGAGCTGGAGTGGGGAGAGATTTAAACCTGAGCACAGTCCCAATGTCCTTTGTGGAGCCTGCAACCCAGTTGGTGAGGACAGGAAATGTGTGGGTGAGCTCTGGGTGTTAGGAAGACAAACCCCAGGGAAATATCAAATGGATGCAAATCTTAAATATTAGGAATTCTGTCTAGTTAGCACTTGCTGGAGATTTTTATCCTGCACGATGACCTGTTTTCCTGAGTGGATAGGGTGTCCATCTGTAATTAAGATATGGTGAAAGTTTATTGTATAAGTGTGCTGGAATTTTGGTTTGGCTTGGCAATAAAGGAATCCCACTGAGTCATGGTTACTAAATGGACTCATGGAGGATGCAGGTCTCTTCTGCAGAGCTAACACAAAGGTGAGGAACTGAAATTAATTTCTTTCCTAGCCCGGGCAGATGCAGCCACATCATAAATCAGGCTGTGGCCTGATGACATGGAGCCTTTGCTGTCTTACTGGTTCCTACCTGCTCCTTGTTCCTGCCCTTGCAACACATCACACCAACCCTGAGCTGTGTCTGCAGCTCTTTGTGTGCCTGGATGGCAAAGCTGATCAGGAAATGGATCCAGCTGAGAAACAAACCAGGTGAAAACCTCGAAAAATTGGCTTTATTTTAAATATATAGATGTATTTAAAATAGATGCCTCTATTTTGTAAACCAAATAGATCAGTTCCCCAATCTAGTTTGTAATTCAGAGATTATGGATGGGGGAGATTCTTCCCTGCTGCTACAGAAGCAAGCAGTTAGAAGAGCAAAGGGGCTAAATATGAAACTGCTCCTGGTGAGGAAGGATCCCAAACCACAGTTCTGCAGAGCATAAATGGATTGTTGGGCAGGCAGTTAATGTGTTGTGTAAATCTCAATAGCAGCTCCTCCAGTTTCAGATACAAACATTTTGCCTGAAAAACCTCTCACCATTTGGGAGAGAAACAGTTTCTGGGGTAAAACAAATTCTAATTTCAGTTAACTTGATGTTGATGAGAATCTCAGTTTCACCAGCACCTCTTGCAGACCCCACAATCTGTTGGTCTTCACTCCCTGTTGATTTTGAAGCACCAAAGTTCTGCAGAGCTTGAGGGCGTTTTATTGACTAGCAATTCTGCTAAATGACTTGTGTAGCTTTTGATAACTGAGAAAACTCCCTGTGAAAAAAAAAAAACAATCTCAGTTTGAGCCTTTATCTTCTCTGCCCACTGATAATTTCCTGCATGTGATGGTATAATTTGTTCAGCAACCACTGTGATTCTGTGTGGGGAAAGATTGTAGGCCATGTACCTGTGCAGTGCATCTGTCAGGATTAAAACACCCCTTTCTGACAAGCAGAATTAGATCTATCAACTAAATACACCTGCATGTTTCCAAAATATTAAATTTTTTTTATTTCACATGAAGATTTAGAAAGCTTTTTTTTGGTGAAATCTGAAAAGTAAGGTCTAAAATCGATAAGCAAACAATAGCAGCAGGAAAACTGAATGAGGAAGCAAAATCACATCCCACCAAGGTTTGCAGGTTAGTTTAAAGCCATTAATGTTACACAAACCTGGGGAGCTGTGTGTGTTTCTGCCATCCCCTTGTGGGAAGGTGCAAGGAATAAATGGCTGCCCGGTGGTAATTTGGGACTCAACTTTGATGTTTCATCACAAACAAACCTAAATTCCCAACCCACACACAAGAATGTAAACACAATTAAAAAACAAATCCCACAAACAAGGAGAGAGAGTCATCCCAGGAATTTATGATTAAATGGCCTGGAATCTCCCTTTTGGGGAAAGCAGAGCAATGGAAGCACGGGTGCATGAAGACACAGGGAATTCTGGCAAATCCAAGGCCCTGAGCCCATTATTTGGGTTCATTCTGCTGGACTTTTGTTTCTTTTGCAGTATTTGGTGATGTTTGCTGCAAATTATTGCTACCTGTGCACTGCACTCTCTATTTACATGAAGTAGGGTCCCAGAGTTTGGAATTTATAAATGGAAGCAAACAGAATATTAAGAAATAGAGTGGAAAAATCTTGTGTTAGTAATGACTTAGGATTGTTTTACATTCTCTTTCCTTGAGGTGTTTTATTAGCAGTTATGAACAATGTTGGAGTACTTTATTTGATGGATCTGTAGAATATTTGCATTAGAAGTAAACAGATTGATTCTCTGCTCGTAGGGAAGTGTGTGTTGGCACCTACCACAAAGGCATCTGGCTTCTCGTAGGAGGGGAATAACCCATCTGGCTTTGTACAGTGGATCAGATAGGATAATATATATATATTTTAAAAAATGCATGAAGCAAATCACTGTCCTAATTTGCTGTTGTGAATAATGTTGGTGGCCATTTCATAATCTTTCAATGATCCTGTTGAAAAGTTGCAGCTGCTTTGTGGATTTCTTTTTATCACCCTGCTTCTGTTGCAGGATTTTAAATGAGACTTCAGAAGTGTTAACACCTATCAAGAAAGATATTGTAGCAATAGATAAAATAACCTTTCATTAGGCCAATTTCAGGTCCTGCTGAATTTTTCTGTTACTTTACAGGATTGCATTTGACCTCTTGTGATGCTGACCTCAAATACCTCGACTCTCCTTTATTAACTTCTTGAAGAAAGAGATAAGGTACCATCAAGTTTCTAGCAATTATTTTTATAAAGCAAGTCTGCTGTTCATTTAACTTTATAGCCCATCATTGCAACACTGCTCTCTTAGAGCTGATAACAGATACTAAGTAGGCTTGATCCAATTCAGAAATATTATCTGTATAAAATTGTGCCAGGGAGGTGCTGCTGCTCTCTGATATGGAGCATTCACTAAATCCCCTGTTTCTGCAGGGTTTAGAATTTGACCTCTAGCCACTTCTGCTCTGTTGACTGTCCAAAAACAAATGCTGCCAACAAGGAGCTGACTGCTCCTTGGAGAGCTGGGTCAGAGGAAAAGGGGGGATTATCCTGTCCCTAACAGGAAACTCTTCCCCTTCAAATCCCAGGTGGGACTCTGGCAGTTTGCTGTGGTCTTCCTGAAGAAGTAGGAGTCACAGGAAACCTGCAGCTCTACTCTGAGTGTACATAAACTCCCTGCTGCAAGGGCTGAGCAGCAGCAGCAATGACTATGTCTGGGTTATGGAATATAGAGCAAAATGTGCTGTTTCTGGAGTCTGCTCAGGTCGTGCTTATTAATTATCTCAAGGTAACAGACAGAGTGCCTCTATCTCTCCAGCCTGAGTGTGAGTTACTCAGTAGGTTTGAGTTTGGGGATTTTAATTACCTTTTATTTGGAGTTGCCTGCCAGTGGGGACTCTCTGGATAGCCACAGGACCTTCCTTCCAGTCCCATGAGGTGTGCTGTCTGCTTCAGCAAGGGTCCTTCCAGGACAAAGGCTGCTTGTGCTCTGCTTGGCCAGGCAATGTTCTTTGCTAGGGAGACATCTACATTCATCTACCCTGGTTCATGCCACCACAACATCTTTCAAATGCTTTTCAGGAGCAGAATCTTTCAAGGTGTCTGTTTTCAGTTGTATTTCATCCAGCCATACAGATGGGACCTACACTTAATGGTCTTAAGCTAGGAAAGGAGAGATTTAGATTGGATATTAGAAAAAAGCTCTTTAATCTGAGGGTGATGGATCAGTGGAATGGGCTGCCCAGAGAGGGGGTGGAAGCCCCATCCCTGGAGTCCTTCAAGGTCAGGCTTGCTGGGGCTCTGAGCAGCCTGCCCTAGGTAGAGATGTCCCTGCTGGTGTAGGGAGGTTGGACCAGATGACCTCTGTAGGTCCTTTCCAGCCTGAAACATTCTCTGATTCAAGCAATCACTGCATCAAGTCCTACGTGGCAAACTAGCCAGCAGCAGTGGGACCATGTACTTTGATAGCTATGCAAAAAATGTCAAAGAATAAAAATGAAGAACCCAAACCTCATAAAAACTGGCAGGTTCCATTCATCAGCACTTCTCCAACAGCTTGCTGCAAGCTGTTCAGCCCAGCAGGTGCCAAAGCAATTTCAATATGTATGTAGAAAACATCTCCACAGGGATTAATGTGTGGCTGCTTGATCTGCACCCACTTCTGGCATGGAAGATGAGGCCATGTGTCCAATATCCTCCACCAGTGTCCACCTATTTAACCCCATCCTCCACCAGTGTCCATTTATTTAACCCCCATCCTCCACCAGTGTCCACCTATTTAACCTCATCCCACAAGAGAGTGAAGAAATATCTCAACATCAGGATGTTAGAGAGGCAAAATGTACCTGAGACACCCTGGAATTTCTTTTCTCCCCGAAGCTTTTAGTCACTGAAATTGCCCTGGGATACCTTTGGTATTTCCAACAATCCACTTTTAATAACAGCAATATATACCCAAAAGGATTGAAAAGAAGAATGTGGGATGGCTGCAAGTCTCATCAAGACCTAACAGAGGCCTGGAGTGAAACATCCTTGTTCTTCAAGACTCTGTTTGGGCAAAGTGACATATTTCTAGTGGGGCTGTTCAGCCTACACCAAGAACAAGACATGTCCTGAGGAAAAACAAAATCCATCCAAAGTAATTGCTATGTGCTGCAGCTGGGGCTCTGCTTCCAGAAAATAGCTAAATATAAACATTCCAAACTGAAGGGGTGGGAAGCCAAGACTGCCTTGCAGCAAAGATACCCACGAAAAGAGGATTACCTATTAACAAGCTGATCCACCCAAAGTCATTCTGTCACAGTACCAAGAAAAGAGATGAGAGAAACAAGGAATATAGCTGCTTAAAGTACAATGACACCATTACTTGGGCTTTTCTGCCATCGTGGCAGCTGGTAGGAGTTATTTCTCACATTCCTAGACCAGGCTCCTCCATCTCCAAGTGATGAGGTTACATTTTTTTAGCTGACACTCAGGAACTCTGCTGACCATCCCATGGGACCCACAACTCTTGCTGTTTGCTGTCTGCTTGTTGCAGTGCCACTGGAGAGAGGAGGAGAGCTTGTAGTGAGCACACACAATTCTGGTGGTTGTGTCCCAGGTGCTAGCTTGACAAGGACACCACAACCCCCACTGTAGGATTTTCCATAACCTTTGTGCTTGTAGATCACTTCTCATTTCTCAGATGAGCTCTGGAATAGAAATCTAAAGTGTCACAACAACAATACAGCTTTGAAAGACCTTTCCTAGGAATACTTTAATTTTTAAAATAATTCTGCTGCAACTTGGAACTATTGCCAGGCTGTTTTGGGGCAGACCCAGCTGTGAAGTCTGAGATGCTTCTGTAACATGCACTCGAGGCTCTTTTCTGTGTTATTCTGCAAAGTTGCCACCTTCAAGTTCAGATACCTCTGAAAGTTTTCACAGATGTAGCACATAAGTTTCTTGACCATCATTATGAACCTTTGCAGTAGGTAAAGTCCTCTCTTGTGCTGAATTCTGATGCAGGAGATGGTGGTAAGTTCAGTAAAAAAAAGACAAAGGTACTTCTATGTGACCCAGAATATTCCAGCCAGTTCTCCCCCTGAACACTCAGGTCATCCCCTGTGGAAACCAACTCTTTGGTGCTTCCATACACAAGAATACTGACCAATATTTCATGGGCTCCTCTTGTCAGAGTGTAAGTGGCCCTGAGGGGCTGTTCTGGGCAGTTTCAGCAGCCTGCCTTGAATTTAAGCTATGCATGATTGAGGAAGAAGGACCTTGTTAAACACATTCCAGTGGTGACTTAACATAAGAGAACAAACGTCCTCTATAGAATGGTAGCAAAAGCTCTACTAAGTCAGGGGCTTTTTACCATGAATAATTTGCTTGACTCATGTTATTAAGACTCTGCAGTCTGCACATAATGAAAGAAGTTGGGGTAAGGTGTGACTCCCTCCAGCTTAATCATCCATACTTGTATGAGCTTCAGAATACTGAAAGAATTAAAATATTTCTACTAGCAAAATGAAGGGATCTGACTTTGAGATGAAGCAGTTACTGCAAGAAATGGAATATGGCTCTGACATGAAGGGAAGTGATATTAAATCTACCCAATTATCAAGCCCAGAAATCACTGCTCACTTCTACTACTGTCTTTTTACACTTCATGGAAGATTTGATGGTCAAAGTAATGATCCTTTTATATTATAAAAAAAAAGCCAACCCCATGAATGTTACATCCCTGCTTGAGTGGGGGAATCCAAATTACTTATCTGTGTAGCAGAGTTCAGCTAGTTAAGAAGAAATTATAGAATCATAGAATTGTCAGGGTTGGAAGGGACCTTCAAGATCATCCAGTCCCAACCCCCCTGCCATGGCAGGGACACCTCCCACTACATCACTTGCTCACAGCCCCAGCCAGCCTGGCCTTCCAAATGTCCAGGGATGGGGCTTCCAGCACCTCTCTGGGCAAGTTCTTCAACTGTAGCTGAAATGAAGTACCAGAAACAGTATTTTCAACGGGCTGCTCCATCTCATGATACAGCAAATTCTCCCCTGTGGCAGAAGATGCTTTTCTTTTGGTTTCACAGCTCACACAGCATCTTTTGAGGTCTGGTCTAACCACATTTCTCCCCTTCCATGGAAGGTCCCCTCTGCCCCTGAGTCCACTAGCAAGTTTGCCTTCTTTACTTGGTCCTTAATTTCTTTTTTACCCAGTCCTCAAAAAGCAGTTTGCAGATATTCCTTTGCAGATTGGCCTCCTGGCAGCCTCCCAGTTTACAGGTCATGTCACTGATTTAGAAACTGAGGCATGGGGGAGTTTAGTCACTACAGCCCTACAAAGAAAGGCTCTGCTTTTATTCTTCTTTACACCAGCTTGTGTATTTCTTTATTCTTTGGATAATTGTGAACATCAGTCCAGCAGTCCTCTTGCTTTCTATAAAAGAGGAGGCTTCCTGAGTTGTTTCATTTGCTGCTGGGGAGAGGAGGGCTTGTGTGTGGAATTTTCTGAAGAGTTCACCAGATAAGGCCCCAAGCCAAAGCCAGGCATGCTATATTTATCTTTGATATGGGTCTAAGTTGCAGTAGTGATGTTACAGTAGCAGTTAATTTGGTGCTTGGGGTTCAAAACAAGGTAAAAGGCAGCTCAGGACTCAGTAATTTTGTATTATTAAATATTTGCTATGAAATTCCACTTCTGAACAGGTTGTCTTGTGAATACCTCATAGGGAAACTCCTTTTTCTGGGGATAGGAAGAAGTTCTTCACAGCAAGAGTGGTCAGGCCTGGACTAGGCTGCCCGGGGAGGTGCTGGAGTCACCATCCCTGGAGGGGTTCAAAAATTGAGTAGATGTGGTGCTTGGGGACATGGTCTGGGGGTCAGGGAGATGCTGGACATGATGAGTGTCCTCGAGCTCTTATCAGGTGTGGCCAGACTTCAACAAATTGAGATGACTCTAAATATGGCAGCTAAAGTCCAAGTTGGTATAAATCATGGGATGAACTGTTCTTGCTGCTCTCTGCTCTCAAGCTGCCTTTAGAATTAATCTCAGGGCTTAATTTCCCTTTTCCCTGAGGAATGGCTGGTTTGGGGGCTTTTGGGCTGCTCCTACCTCAGCATCTGCCCTTGTGGTGGAAGCTCAGGTCTCATGGAGAATGAGCCCTGGTTTCCTTGTGGTGTCACTGCTTCAGCAAAGAGATTTGTGGGGTTTTTTACACATCACCTAATGAATATGAACAGAGGCAGGTAAAGGATGCTTTTAGTCTGTTATTTTCCAATCTTGCATTGATATGAGTACATCTACACTGATAATATTACCTGCACTTGCACTTGTGTTCCCTTCACTGCAGCATTTTAGCTAGAGGAGTGTACCAAAGCAGTTTATGATGCTTTCATCAATTTAGCTGTTCTGTATCAGGTATGACCTTCTGCTTGTCCTAGAAGACTGATGGGTAAAGAGCAGCTTTTAGGAAACAACCCATAAATCACAGTCTGGGGTAACATTTTCAGAGTTTGATTTACATTCTTTTTCCTGCTCCATTACTCGCAGCTGCTCCTGAGGAAGCTCTTCGGTGACAGGAGAGTGGATAAGCAGCTATGGGCGTTCTTTCAGTGCTTCCCTTGTTCTGGAAGGGCCCCTGCTGTCCTCCAGCAGGATCCCTGGAGACCTGAGGAGCAGCCCAGAGGACACCAGCACTGGGATGTTCAAAGTGTGAGTACCCCCTGCTGGCATGTTTCTGTATGGGCTCTCTTCTGCAGCTCAGTCTGGTTAAATTATTGTAGGGTACATTACCCACTTATCCTTATCTCCCATATATTAATTTTGGAAATAGATTTCAGTAACAAAATTCTGCCTTTATGTGAAGTATTCACAGTGAAAAGGTATTTTCTTTCTTTATTTTGTTATTATTTCAAAAGGGGACTGGAGCATCTGTGTGCCCAGGACAGGCTGAGAGCCCTGGGGCTGCTGCGCTGGAGAAGAGAAGCCTCAGAGGGGATCTGATCAATGCTGAGCAAGAGCTAAAGGGTGGGGGCAAGAGGCTGGGGCCAGACTCTGGTCAGTGGTGCCCAGGGACAGGCCAAGGGGCAGCGGGCACCAAGTGGAACCCGGGAGGTTCCATGTGAGCAGGAGGAGAAAGTTGTTTGGGGTGAGGGTGTTGGCGCCTGGCCCAGGCCTCCCAGAGAGGTTGTGGAGTCTCCTTGTGTGGAGAGATTCCAAAGGGGCCTGGAGCTGCTGGTCCCCCTGCTCTGGGGGAGCTGCTGGAGCAGGGGGCTTGGACCAGAGCATCTCCAGAGGTCCCTTCCAACCCCACCATGCTGGGATGCTGTGAAAAGTTTGATGATGTCTTACTGCATTATGAAAATAACATCAGTGTTCAGACACAGAATGCTGGTAGGGGTAGATGTCCCTTTGGAGGCATTTTTGTACTTTACTAAGTTTTACTATTCTACCTTCATTTATTTGTTTTCATCCTAGTGTGACGCACATTGGTCAGTGTCAGTCATTTATTTCCCTCTTTGGTCTTTAGATCCTTGACATAAATATTTACCCCAAGAGTCAGCACTGGGAGAAAACATGTTGTTATTTGTTTTTAAGTACTGATACACTTGATACCACCTATGTTGCAACACTGATAGTTTGCAGAGATCACAGATCAACAGTGAGAGGCTTGAGGAACAATCTGGCAACAGAAATACAAGGGAGGGATAAGCATTGTCTTACTTTCTACCAAGGAAGTAAATAGCAAAGGAGAATTGCTCTTCTGGGGAAAAGACTGGGAAGGAAAGATTGCCATGAGTAGAGGTAATATTTGGCTGGTGGATCCAAGCCTTCTTTAGTCATTTTAGCTGGAATTCAGAGAGGAGACACTGGGATCTGAGCCCTTTGGTGAGTCTGGAAGGTAACAGAAGGTTAACATTGCTGGGAGTGAGGAGTAGCTGCAAGTGAAGATTAGAAATCCCCTGCAGAGCAAGGGAGAAGGAGACAGAGCTTGTGCTGACTGTAGTTTGCCCCATATCTGGTTCTGAGCACTGCCTCCCATAAATGATTCCCTATCTTCAGGAAAGAAAAGCCCAAGTTCCCCCGGGCCCCATATTGTCCTGCTGTGTTTGATTTGCCTGCTGTCTACACATCTGTGGCATATAGAAACCAGCTGCCTTCCCTGGGGCCTCTCACAGATGTTTTGTAGGCTGCTTTATAACTGGGCAGCTGCTGTAAGTTCATGGAAAACCACATTAAATCCTGACAGTTGGTTTTACAGCTACTCCAGTGACAATTGTCTAAAGCAAAACCTGGTCCCTCTGGCTTCCAGAAAACATCTAGAACAATAAAGCTGTCACTGAGCAAGGAGCACAAAAGAGATTCTGAAATAACACTTTAGGCTGTAGACAACATAGGAAATTGATGTCTTTATTTTCTGTGTTTCTCTCAGATAGCCTGAAACAAAAGCAAGGCAGGGCTTGATAGCTGCTGGTGCTTTGGGACCCATTCCATAGCTTCACCACCTCACCCATCAACTGGGTGACAACTTAACTGAAGAGAAAACCAACACAGCTTGGTTTTCCTTCCTGTCCTTGACACCTGGG
This sequence comes from Brachypteracias leptosomus, assembly GCA_013401335.1. Classification (NCBI taxonomy): domain Eukaryota; kingdom Metazoa; phylum Chordata; class Aves; order Coraciiformes; family Brachypteraciidae; genus Brachypteracias; species Brachypteracias leptosomus. The sequence continues at coordinate 118,278 of VYZX01026206.1, forward strand.
GCATCTCTGGTGAGCAGCACGGCCCTGCTTGGGTGTCACCTCATGAGACAGCACTTCTTGAGCACAGCACCCTCCAGAGGGACTTGAATCCAGGAGGATTCAGTTCTGAACGTGTTTCTGCTGGTCAGTATTGGCTATGAACACTAAGCCATGGCTTTCCAACTCATCCTGCAGCCCCAGGTCACCTTGTATCCCCAGTTCTGACAATAACAACTATTTCCAACTGCTTTGACATCTGCTTTGCTGGAGAAATGAGCTCAGCTTTCTTCTCCTGGTAGCTCTGTCAGCTGTGAAATACCTGGTGCTTTACAAACCCCACCCAGCAGCAAGAGTCTGTGAGTCTGCAGCTGTGTGATGGCTGCAGATAGAGAAATCTGGTAGATGAATAGATTTGGGGTTCCTTTTCCCCTCTTGGAGGGTTTGCTTTGCCTTGCTGCTCTGCTCCCTATTTAGAGCCAGATAGCAAGTCTAGCTTGGCTCAGCCCCTCTCTTCTTTCAGGGGTGATCCTGGATTCCAAATCTTAGCCATTAAAGTGGCAAGTTTTTGACTTAAAGATCGTTGGGCTTCTCTTCCAGGGTCTTGTGATTTGAACGATATGTTTTCCAGAGGCTTTATCTCTCTTTAATGGTACTTTGTAAACGGAGTGGCCAGATCCAGCTGAGATCAAAAGGCTCCCATCAGATGAAGGGAGGTAGGTAAAGAGCTATTCTGGGAATCCAGAGACACAGACCAAGCTGTGTCATTAGCAAAGCAGACAGTTGGTGGGATTGCTCTTCTCCAGCCCTACCTATTGCCCCTTTCACACTCACATGTGGTTATCAATCAGGGGCCTTGTACCATATTATGATGCTAATACCTGACCCAGTGTCCTGCTGTCGTTTGTGTTGGACAATTCCAGACTACATGGAGTATGTTCATCTCGAGTACAGAAAATAGAAGCATGTGTTAAAGTCTTGGTCCAATAAGGTGTTTCTTAGTGGTTTGTTAGAAGGGGATAGAAAAAAAAATTGGTGGCATCTTGGCTTGACACTTTCTAAAACCTTTCATCTCCCCCTTCCTCCTCATCCCCCCCAAGACAACCCTCACATCAAAGTGCTTTCCCTGCAAAGATTTGCAAACTTGCAACACAATTCCATGTTTTTCACATCTCCCTCTCCCAGAGCCTCACCCTAAGCTGCTTCCTCAGCACATGCAGCCCCCCCTTAAAATAAACAGTGCAGATGTCCAGCAAATTCCAGTATTTTGATCAACCTGAGCTTTCCTGTCCTTGTAGCACCAACAGCACGGTCAATATTTATCATTCCCTTCCAGCTAGCAAGAGGCAGGCTCAGTGTTTGCCCAGCTTCTTAAAGGGACTGGAAATCTTTCAGTGCTCCGTATGAAACAGCTGATTTTGCTGGGTGTGTGGTAATTGAAATATAGATCATTGCCCTGCATATTGTCCCAGGGACTCACACGATCCCCTTTGCATGAAATGAGGATTCAGGAGGGAGACAGAAAGCGTGTGTGTGTGTGTCTGGGAGAGGGAGGGGTGGAATATTCATGCCATGTTGTTACTTAACAACTCCATTAACCTCATGTCCCAAGTCATGACCTTGTGCTGACCCTTGGCGAGCAAAGCAGCCCAGCTCGGAAGTACAGAACATGAAAGTGGGGGAAAGTAAGAGGCAGAGGAGGGGGAAAGAGCAGAGCCTCCCAAACAATAGCCTGTGCATAGCCCATCCCCACCCAGCCACTCACTCACTGCTCCAGGGTTGTCCTGGGGAGCCTTTGAGAGCCAGCTGCAACTGCCACGACCTTTAAACTGCGAGGTGCCTTTGAGTGTAGGGCACCCCGAGAGAGCAAAGGGAAGGAGCCCCAGATTTTAGAGATTTTAGATCTCTTGCCCCTACTCTTCTCCTTTGCTTTGCAGTAGAGCCCTGGTTGTGACCAGAGATGAGCCTGGGAGCTCATCCCACCTGAATTTCAAAAATCCGGGGAAGGGAAAAACTCCCCTACCCAAAGATGCTTTTTCTTTAGCTTTCTGGAGACTTTTTGGTGGCAGTGATGGGATTTACAAACCCTCCTGTGCCATGCCAATATCAGGACAAGGGCACAGTGACCCCCATTTTAAGTGAGAAGGAAGGAGGTGGGATCTGATTGGAGAGCAGAGCAGGGGCAGGAGGGCTGCAGAAATTTGTTTTGCAGGGCAAGAACTGTTGCAAAAGTGCTGTGAGACCTGTGAAAAGGTGCTTTAAAGGCAGGCTGTCAATCTGAGAGGGCTGCAGGGACAGAGTCAGCAGCACCATGAGAAATTTCTCTTGGTGAAGGGCTCTGGGGAGAAATATCAACCCACAGAAGTTCAGGCAAGGTGGGGGTTTTTTCCACCCTTATTTTCTAAGAGAGTAGCAGCAGAAGTGGTGACACCACAGGATGGTCAGGGAGCTTGTTTATGTTTTGCTGACCACATATTTTGGTGGGCAGGCTCCTTGCTGCTCGAGAAGCTGCTAACCCATCTGAGCAGTGGCCCATGGACTCTTGTTTGCCATCTCCAGCAGATGTCAGGCCCCAGGGTGTTTCCAAGGAACTTCCATAAAGAGCCTTTCAAAAATAACCTACTTCAAACAGAGGCTCTGGGTGCAAGCAGAGATTGGCTTGTGTTCTGAAGCTTGAGGTTTAGGAAAATTGGTGTTTCTCTTTGATTTTCCACTAGTAAATAATTACAGGTTGGACATCCTCAAGCTTTTAAGTGTCATGAGTCAGGCACCCAACTAGGAGGTGGTTCATAAAATTCTCACTACCCTAAGAAGAATAATAAACCCTGGGTTATTTTTGCTTTCTTCCTGGCCTTGCATCCTTTCAGGTTACAGTTTGGATATAAGGTTGGACAAGATGACCTCTAGAGGTCCCTTCCAGCCTAAAACATTCTATGATTCTATTTCTTCTTTGGCTGTTTAAAGTCTACTCCTTCTTACAAAGGCTGAGGACTTCATACATGCCCAGGAGTCATCCAGAGGAGCTGGACAACTCTCAAGCATTGCACCCAAATCCCACCAGCTAACAGAGGAGATCTGGCACAAACTCCTCTCCAGTAACCTTGTGCCCGGCCAGGAAGCTCCCCAAGGTATATAGCCATCTATCCTCCAAGGGGCTGTATCTTTTGTTTGATCTCCAGGGGCCAGCAGCAGAGAGACCTCCCCAGTTTGACAACAGCCAGGCCAGGCCAGCTGTGCCCTGGCCCCCTCCCACTTCCCTCTGTGCATCCTGCATTCAGCTCAAGGCTGCTGGCCCAGCTCTCTGTTTACATCTTTCCAAATTCAAGGAGGAAAAGTGAATATCAAACAAACCTGGGCTCTTTTGAAGTGGCTAAAGGATGCTATCAGGTCTGGAGGGGGGTGGTGGTGTGCCTTTGAGGCTTGTTTGTCTTTCCTCAGTCCTTCTGTGCAGGCCTTTAACCAGCCAGTGGAATCTTCAAAGCTGCCCTAACCCCAACGTGGAGCTGCTGTGGAGCTGGCAGCACTGCCAGGGCTGTGAGTGGTTTATGTTAAACCACTTGCTGTGTGGTTTTCAGACACGGAGTTTTCTTTATTCTTTTGACATAAATAATTGGACTCAAATTAGTTCCTGTCCGACAGGAAGAAAATTAAGGATTTGGTTTGTTTGTCAAGTAGGAGGTTTCATCCCTCAGCACTGAGCTTCCTTTTGCTGCTTCTTCCTTCCTCTCCTTTTTTTTCCCCTTTCTTATGTCAGCTGCAATTCTTGCCATTTACAAAGCTTTTATTATACTAACACATTAGTAAGTGATGGTCTTAAAATGCATCCTACTCCTTAGCTTTAGCACCATAATTAACCAAAACCTTGCTATGCAGAGAGGGTGCAGCCTCGAATTATTGTCAGCGTCTGACCTCTACTGGTAACTGGTTGAAATGGCCATGAAATGGTGGTGAAGGGACTCAGAGCACCTGGGAGCTCTTGTGTTTTGGTTTAGAACCATCTTACTTTGCCAAATCTCTTTTAATGTGAAAAACCCTTTTATAAAGTTATATAATTAGAAAGTAGGGAGGAAAATCAAATTTTGAAGCTCCAAACTCTTGAAGTAGTTACAGGTTTGAGTATCAACACTAGGAAAAAAAACACAACAATAAAAATATTTCCAATTCATTACTAAGATTTTTTTTAATCCAGGTTCTCATCCATCGAGTCTTTTTATAGGTTTTCCAAGAACTGGACTAAAACCAGCCCAGAATTAGAACAATTTAGATTCAAAAATACCCTTAGAACAATTTAGATTCAAAAATACCCTTAAGATCATGAACTCCACTAACCCATGTCCCTCAGCACCACGTGTCCATGGCTTGGAAACCCCTCCAGGGATTGGGACTCCAAATGCCCCTTAAGGAATCCTCCTGCATTTGGCTCTTTAGAACTAGCAGAGCAACATATATGGCCTAGAATATAGTGTGGAACAACAGGTTTCTGCCTTCTAGAAGATCTTTCTTCTTTGCTTGCCAGATGCTTTGGACACCTCTGCAAATTTGTAGGACAACAATAGAGGGGAACCTTGGCTCAAATCAGTTTCCACATCCCTTATGTAGTAAGAGTTTCCCCTTTTGTTATAAAAATCTATGTTGGGTTCAATTCAGATGATTTTCATGTAGGAACAATTTTATAAAGGTTTAGAGACCTGGTGATTGATTGCACAGGGTGTCCATGACAGATATAATCTGCATAATTCAGATATTCAAATAGAAACCATAATGAGACCTTTCTTTTCTGCTAGATGTTGGTGTCTGCTGCTTAGGAGGAATGGTTGGAAGCAGCCTGAGATATCCTGGCCCATCTTCCCTGCCTGGGCTGCTCTACATTGAATCCTGCACAAAAGTGTCTTCTCTGGATTGATAGATTTTATACTGGCCTAGCTAGAAAGAATGGGCAGAGATTAGAGAGTCATCTTTAATTGGGTGCCTTTTAAGGGTGCAAAAATCATGGGGATTTTTTTTCCCTTGTAAATTATTGTCTTATGCCAAATATTCTCCTTCCCTATCTCCTGTAATTTGTCATAAAACCCTTATCCCAGCCTTAGGGACATGGTGATAATTGCCATGACAACACAGAAGGATTCCAGAAACAAAGATTTCTGACTAAATATGTGAAGGTTGTCAAAAAGCACAACTGCAAGAATTCTGCCTGCCCACTGGAAATATCAGACAGAGAAGTGAAGGTTACATGATCTCATCTCATCTGGTGAAACTGAGGCTTTCTTCACACCATCTTGGTGTCCTTAATGTTGGATTTTTACTTTAAATTGGGGGAACAAGCATTTCTCCAGACAATAGCAATATGTCCTTGATAAGCAGGTCCACAGAGCTGAGCTACGTGTCATAATCTTAAATTAGTCCTGATTCCACAGAAGAATACACAGAACAAATACCCACAGAACTGAGAAATAATTGAAACACTTCTAATCAAAGAGTTTGCTCCAAAATTAAAGCTGTGCTTAAAGGGAGGCCTAGAAAAAAGATGGGGACAGACTTTTTAGGAGGGTCTGTTGGGACAGGACAAGGGGTGATGGTTTGAAACTAAAAGAGGGAGATTTAGAGTAGAGAGAAGGAAGAAATTGTTGCTGCTGAGGGTGGTGAGAGCCTGGCCCTGGTTGCCCAGAGAGGTGGTGGCTGCCCCATCCCTGGAACCATTGCAGGTCAGGCTTGATGAGATTCTGTGATTCTATGATTCTGTGATTCTATGATTTTAAGATTCTTTGATTCTATGATTCTATAATTCTATGTTTCTGTGATTCTATAATTCTATGATTCTATAATTCTGTGGTCCCTGCACCCACACTCTGCAGTGACAGTTTCTAATTCCTACCAACACCTTCTCAGAGGAAGGTGGAAATGGTTGGCCCTTCATGCTGCTCTTTTCTTGTGCTTATACCAACTGTAGATTTAACCTTCTGTGTGGTGTTTCCCAGAGGGAATTGGCTGCTCCCACCTTTCTGCTGCCCAGATGAATGCTCTATTTGCATGGAAAAGAATGAAAATCAGTGGCTGAGTTCTTGCCTGCCTTCATTGCCAAGCTGGTTGCTGTTGTGTGTCAACAAGCTGATGGTGTTTTGTTTGCTGACAGCAAAAAATAAGCATCAGGATGGTTTATATTTGGCAGTGCTTGTTTTCTCTGTGTGGCTTATGGCCTAATCCTGATGGAGACATTTGGTTTCTATTGTATGCCTGAAAATAACAAGGTTTTAGGAGAAAAAACCCCTGAATCTTCTTGTTGTGAAGTGTCTGATTCAGCTCTGATCCCCTGATTCTTCTTCTGCCATATTAATACAACCTGAAGTGGCAAATGGATTAATTGCATATTGGCAGCCAGCAGCTTTGAGCCTGTTTTCCCAAAGCTTTCTGTTGCTGCTGACATCTCTAAAAGGCTGTAAAATGCCAAATTTCATTTATTTCACCTTTCTTTATACAAGTAATCATAAAAGGTGGAGGAAAGGGGACTTTGGCATGTTGGGTTTTCCTGTGTCAAGCCTCTGTGTATGTGTGAGGAGGTGTAAATTCATGAGGGTAGCATCTCCCAGTTAGCCCAGTCATGCACAGGGGTGGTAACTGGGCATCCCACTACTTAGGAGCTGATCTGAAGAGAAACATCTCTGCAGTAGTTTTATAAAGAACCCAGTCTTCCCCTCAGCCAGGTGCTCTCACTCTTTGTCAGGATTTGTCCCAATGAGTTCATGTGAAGAATATTTGTCCTCTAAACCCTGAGAACATTGAATTCACATCTAGTAAATCTCTGGAAAAAAACCCTTTCCAGATCTTCAACTCTCATTGAAGTGACATCAGGACTAATCCCTCTCTCTGCATCCCCCTGACCCAGTGAGCTCTCTGTCATACTCTGTTTTAATTCACATTTATTCCTCAGTCCCCAGAGTGACAGCAGAGGCTTGTGCAGGTACCTGAGCTGGCTGCAGCACCACCCCACGCCCTGTCCCCACTCCAAATTCACTGGTCCTTTAAGCTTGCACCAACAAGGCTCCAGGAGGGGGGAATTCAAGCTCAAGTACAGCTCAAGCTCAAGCTGTAGTAGCCCATCAGCTGCTAATCTGGTCTTTCTGCACAGCTCATCAAACCACCCTGTGTCTCCTCAGTGGGTTTTGATGGTCACTGCTCCTTCTCAAGCTCCCTCTTGCTCTGAAGACAAGCATTTGAATCCTGTCAAATGCAGGTGAGGTACCAGGTGAGGTTATTCCTTCACCCTTCAAGGTGCTATCATCTTATGTGGCTAGGCAAGCTGTAGCAATAGTGTGATTTAGGGGGGAAAAAAGCAATCCATCTTTTAGGACAGACTCTTCAATTGGATCAGCCTCTTCAATTGGATCAGCTCCTCGGATTTGCAGGGATCCAGAGGACACTGGCTGAGCCTCCTGACTCCTTCTCATTCCACAACAGCTTGTGGTATTTAAGTGATAGGGAACTGTGGGGAGCTACATGAGCCTTGTCATTCTGGGCCAACACATATTTCCAAAGAACTGACTCCTGCCAAACAACTGGTTCTCTGAAGTCACAGACTTTGGCCTCCAAGTGGTGTGGAATGCCCTGGGCTCTAAATGCAGGAGGAACACCACAGTTGCAGGCAGAGTTCTTGTTTGATTCCATCAGTGGGGACACCAGATAGTATAAATAATTGAATCTCAAGAACAGACTGTATTTAGCTCTAATTAAAGGAAGATTTCAGAATTGGCCAAGTGAAGGAAATACTGTATTCCCTCTCTGCATAACCACAGACAAATTAGTCCATTTGGAGGCAAAATTGTTTCCTGGAGATGCATAAAGAGAGTGTTATTTTACCATAGAAAGTTTTAGATGAGCCAAATGCCCAAATTAAGGGCTCTAATGTTGCTCTGCAGTTTGTGGTGTCTTATCCCCTGGGCAGGAACTGCCCCTCAGGGGCTGTACTTATGGATTCCCAGAAGGACTATGCTTAAAATCTTGTAGGAACCTCTGTAGGACGTTACACCTGCAGCTGACTTTGCTCCTGATGTCTCAGACAAGAGGAACCCTCAATCCTGGGGTGGTTTAATAGGAAAAAAAGGCAAATATGAGGTAAACAAGATGTGCTCCAGTAGTTGTACTGGTGCTGCCACTGTGACCAGTCACTGGTACCCACTGGGGGCTCTGGGTGCCCAGTCTTGGCCCATCCACTGTTATGGGTATTTGTCCCCTTTGGGTTAATCAAAGAGGTAAAGTTAAGCCTTAAAATATGTGACCAGAAGATCTCACAATGCAATACTACAGCTTCAACTGAAAATTTAATACAAATATCCTGATCCCTTCATAAAAGGGATGATGCCTTTGCAGTAGGAGTTCATGCAAAGGCTGTTGCAAGAAGGTCTCTCTCAACATGAGGGGAGAGAGTTCATCTCTCCACTTGAGATATTTACCACACCAGATACGTGTCCAGACTCTCCTTTTCTACAAGTTTTTTACACATATTGTATAAGGTTGATGTATATGGTGTCTCCATATAAGGGAAAAATAGGTTCTTCTCTGAGACACCATTCATCTCACCCTGCCTGGGCTGTTTCCAGATGTCTAGGAGGAGACAAAGTGTGTCCTTCAAGCACTCCTTTCTCTTAGTTGTAGAGAGAAGTTGGAAAACTAGCCCTCAGATATTTATGTCTGCTCTGTAGACATCCAAAATTAATGTGATTAATCTGGGCTGGGTTCTCTTCAGGGATGCCAACAACTAATCTGTCTGTCCAGCTCTTTACCTGTTTACAAATACACAACATTCCTGCTCCAGATTGTCTTTGATGTAAATTAATTCTTTCAATCAACTGTTCCAGTCTCAGGACAAAAATGTAGGGAACTTCCATTATTTATGCATGGCTGGAGAGCCAGCCAGAAATCTGCTAGAGGAAGACAAAGGAGACAATTGAAAATTTGGGACAAATCCGAGGAATCCAGTAAGAAAATCTCATGTGGGACTCCTGGGTCTAATTACTTTGCTTGCAGTTCTCCTCAAATTTATGGCACCCTCTGCAAGTGTTAATCATTCTGTGCTGTTCCAGCAGAGCAGAATATGCACTAAAATCAGCTTTTGGAATATATGTGGTGTCTCCCTCCCCACTCCTCCCTTGCTTTCCTTGCTATTTCTTCAAAATTAGTTGAGGATTGAGGCTTTTCACAGCTGGGTCCCATCTCCTGCCTGCCTTTGGTTTGTGATTGCTGAGAGTACCAACAGCCCTCCACACATTTGGTGGGTGTATTTTGTCCAAGTCTTCATTTAAGGTGAGGAAACCTTTGGGAGGAAAGGTGCTATCACTGGCTCTGAAACCTCCCAGTGTTAGGTTCTAAACCAAGACTTTTGCCCAATATTGGTTGGTTTATCAAATGTTGGTTTCCCTTCCTGTCTCTGGTGGGACTATTTTACTTGAAGTGGTGCCTGTTTCACTTCACCACCTCATGGGTGATCATCTGACACTCAAGGTCAGGCTTGATGGGGCTCTGAGCAACCTGACCTAGCTCGAGATGACCCTGCTTAGTGTAGGGGGGTTGGACTAGATGACCTTTGGAGGTCCCTTCCCACCCAAACCATTCCATGATTCTATAAATGAGTGGTTTGCAAATAAACTGGGCTAAAGAGAGCCCAACTTCCTGCTCTGGGATGTACAAAACCACCCTGGGGAACCTTGAGGGTGGCAAGCCAGGGTCTGAAAATCAATCTCTCTGAAGTTTGGAAGCCAGCAGGCTCACACTGCTGGGGAGCAGGAACATCTTGGATTGGTTACCAGTAGGTGTCATTGCAGGTTTGCAGACAGTGGGGATTAACTGGGGCCCCAGCACTTGTGACATGCACCCATGGCCATGCTCCTTGGACTGAAGGAACCTTCTGCATCATCCCAGCTTTAAGCTGCAGAAGAAAATCCTGGTTTATTCCTCATCTATCATTTATGTTGGATTTTTCTCTGGTTAGGATCAGTCATCCTCATGACAACCATTTCTTTCCAGCCATAGTGCCCAGCTCCTCTTCTCTCTGTATTCTAAACCCTTGCACTCAATCTGGCCAGGAGGGAAAATTTTAATATTAAAGTGAAGGATGCAGTGGGGATGAATGTGGTGCAACAGTTCAGCAGGAAAGATTAGGACATGACCTTCTCCCACTTACTTCAGGTCTTGTTCCTCCCAAGAAGAAAGGCTCTCAAGCCTTGTTCTCCTGCCCTACCCATTGTGTGGTTGACCTGCCTTGAGATCTTTGAGTGAAAAGGGCTGGTAAACAATTTCTTCAGGAATTCCTGCTCAATGCTGTTCCTTATCTAAGAAATTTTTCTTTACTGGCAAAGAACTTTGTCTCTTAGATACTTTCTTCAAGCCCAAATAGGGCACCTTTGGGGGCTGCCTCTACAATGAAAATACCATTTCACCAAGATTCCCAAGTCACTGTTGACTGAGTAACTCTCAAAGAAGTCCAGAAATATTTGACTGTCTAGAGACCTCATCTTGAAAAATGACCTTTTTATTGTTGCTGCCTTGGTGTCTGGGTGGATCAATGTCCTGACTCAGTTCCCAGTGACTGCAGGAAAGGAGAGAAACAGCCTGAAAGGGCAAGAAGAAGGTGGAGACTCCAACTGAGGGCACAGGAGCTGTGTATGTAGCCTTACCACCAAACATCCAACCCCATCTGAGCTAATATTGCCTTGTGCAATGCCACGTGGACATAAAACCACATTTCTAGCCTGCTCCAGGATCTTTGGAGGTCAGAGATTTAAAACTATAACCACAGTTTGAGCCTCCTCTGATATGACAAGTTTCCTGCCCTCAATAGTTCCTCTGCCTGCCCCTGTCCTGGTGTGACTGTGGGTGACCAGAGCTGTGTGTGATGCTCCAGAAGGTCTCATCAGCCATGCTGCTCATAAACCCAGTCTTCCCAGTAATTATTGTGCCTGACACATCCTCAGACCACATTTCCTATTTCATAGCTGCAACCCATTGATATTCACACCTGCTCCTGTAATATTCTTTGGCCTTTCTCTTCTTGTGTTTCTTCTGACTGATTAGAGGAGAAATTCTTGTTCTGGGTCCCTAGGCACTTGTTCCTGCATCCTATTCCTCTGACTCAGGTCCCCAGAGGAATGTCCTTCTTCCTGTAGCACACTCTGGTCCTCCTGTATGTTGATGGTGCCTCCCAGCCCTACACCCTCAGCAGGTTTTACTTGTGTGTCCTGACAGTTTGTGCCTTAAAAATATTTAACAAGATTGCTTCTGAGTGTGATTTGTCAGCAATTCTAGTGGTTGGCCCCTACCAGTCCAATTCTTTTTGGTCTTTTCTATTGTCATCTCTCTTTTAAATAGTTTTCTATTTGCTATCCTTATACAACACCTTATTTTCTGTGGGTTAACTACTTATTTTCCAGCTGATATTTTGCCAAATCCTACACTGATGTCCACATAGCCTAGGTCAATTAGGTGTCCATGGACAGCCATCCTCTTTCATTACACTCCCAGATGCTTCTTTGGGTGCCTGAGTTGGGGCAGCTAAAGCACATCATTTGGGACTTCAGTTGTGGAAGGGACCTCAAAGATCATCTAGTTCCAACCCCCTGCCATGGGCAGGGACATCTCCCACTAGACCAGGTTGCTCAAAGCCCCATCCAACCTGGTCTTGAACACATGGAGCATCCACAACTTCCCTGGGCAACCTGTGCCAGGGTCTCACCACCCTCATGGTGAAGAACTTCTTCCTTACATCTAAATGTTGGTATAAAGCACGGCCCTTGTGTCACTTCAAAGTGGTACAACATAGAACTGAGTTTTCAATGGCACTCTGTAGAGAGAAAGTTAAAGAAGTTAAAGTGACCTAGGAACCACAGCTCTTGTCCTAGACAATGTTCAGGCTCCTTTTCCCTGCTTCTTAGGACTGAAGTTCAAGTATCTTCCTTGGAAGTGACTAGAATTTCAAGGCACAAAAATTATTCAACAAGGTGATCCCCTGAAATCAAAGGAGAAATCTCATGTGTACAGGAGGACTAGTCATAGAAAACCAGCTTTGCAGTGGCAGGGCTCTTTTTTTGCTCTAAATATGTTAGTACTAAATTAATGTTTTGTTTTTAAAATGTTTAAACTTTATAAAACTCACATAATGGACCTAGGCCAAGACACTCCTTATAGTTCATTTTATTTCCTCCTTCTTGCTTTGTGTATTTATTGGGGCATCTGGACTTACTGGACCATCAAAAGGTAAATTGGGCAGTGATAGTCAGAAGAGCACTCAAAGACCTTGATGCTTATGTAGCTGCCATCCCCATGAGAAACAACAGTAGAGCCCAGGGAGGGAAACACTCTAAAGAAGGAACAAAACCATAAACCCAAATTTAAAGAGTATGACCTAAATTTTCCATGACTGGTTTCCTCGGTATCTCTTTAATTGCCTTCATGCCCTGCTGAATAACTGCACACAGAGTCCTGTTTATTTTTACATGGTAGCTCTTGCTGAGACCTGGATTTCTGGGCACGGGAGAAGAGCTGAACCTGCTTTGGTGTTTACAGAACACTCTGTCTGTCCCAGCTCCCATTCACAGCACACTGGGTGTGCAGCAGTTGTGGAGGCTGCTCACAGCACAGAGCATTTATTAAAGGCAGGGAGATGACACTGCTGATGGATTTAGGCTTTGTTTTGCTCACTGAATTCTTGTGGTGTGATTATTTACTCTTTTTTTTCCCCCCGTGCTATTCAAAAGCAGTGGGGAGGGTAATTCTTTTTCCATGTATTCCTCCAGTGATGTTGAGCAGCTCTGGCTGATTAGATGGGTTGGGCTTTGTTAATTATGGCCACTTAGAAACCAAAAGCCCATTGCATTGTTGCTGTGCCCAGTGGGTGAGTGCATGAGCATTTCCAGAACAAACACCCAGCTGTACAACTCCCAGGGCATGGCCACAGCACACAATGGAGCGTGGGGCAGCGACTCCTCCCTTAATGCCCCCCAAACCAGCCCCACAACTGGGAGCTGCAGTAGCACAGCACCACGTTTTTGCAGCTGAGCAGGGATTATTAGCTAGAATGCAGCTAACAGAGCTGTGCTGCCCTCAGGTCTGGGGCTGGCAGAGCTGCAGGGGTGATTCCTGGCTGAGCTGGGCAGAATAGCATGGCCAGTGGTAGCTCATGACCTTCTGGACCATGCTGGAAGGTGCTTGGAACAGGCTGCCCAGGGTGGTGGTGGAGTCACCATCACTGGAGGGGTTTTAAAAATGAGTAGATAAGCTCTACCTACTATAGTAGATAGTAGATAGATATATATTGATATATATATATTAGATAGTAGATGTATATAGATATATATCTAGTATCTATCTATCTAGTAGATAGGTGTATATATATATAGTAGATAGTAGATAGATATATATTGATATATTTATCTATATAGCTATCTACTGGAGTAGATACATATATAGGTAATAGATATATATAGATAGATAGTAGCTATATAGATAGATATTAGATATATAAATAGATAGTAGATATATAAATAGATAGTAGATATATATAGATAGATAGTAGATATAGATAGATAGTAGCTATATAAATAGATAGTAGGTATATAAGTAGATAGTAGATATATATGTATCTACTCCAGTAGATAGCTATATAGATAGATATATCAATATATATCTATCTACTATCTACTATATATATATTGATATATATCTATCTACTAGATAGTAGAGAGATATATATATACCTATAGCCTACATGAGGCTATAGTCTAGGGGTTAGGCAGATGTTGGGATGAAGGTTGGATCCTGGAGGTCCTTCCCAACCATACTGATTCTATGATTCTGTGGTGCATCCATAAATAATCTGTTTAGTTGTTGCTGTACTACCATAGGTGGTGTATGACAGCCCAGCAGCCCAGAGGTGGAGCAGGACCTCCCAGGTGCATCATAGCAGCCTGATGCTGCACACCAGGATAACTGATATCCCAAAGACATCAATCCCAGTCCCTGAGAGCCCTGGTGCCAGGGTGCACCTCACTGGGCTATTCCTGGAAAGTGAATGCAAACTATGCCTGAGGAGTTCAAAGCCAGAGGGCCATAGACCATGGAGAGCTTTTGTTTGCACAACTCTCAGAACTTTTTCCATGTGACTTCATGGAGACAAGCAGCAGGGACAAGGGCTGCCCCTGCCAAGCTTCTGCTGCAGCTGCAGAGGGACCCTGGGCTGTGGAAGGGTGGCTGCCCTGCTTTGTAAAACCACCTTTTGAGCCCCAGCAAAACCTTGTGCTGGCAGGGATTTTGAGGCTGGGCTGAATCCTCAGCCTCAATAAAACCTGGCATCTGGATTTCTTTTGATCCCCAAGACTCTCGTGATGCTACGGTGGTTTAAACCACTTGAAAATGTGGCTTAGGCACATATTAAAAAAAAAATAAATAAAAAAATCCCAGCTGCTCGATGAGGAGCCTGCTCAGAGCATTTGCAACAGGAAATCCCATGTCAAAACAGTGACGTTCCAGATCCCCCCCTGGGAGAACATTCACTAGGTGAAGAGCAGGCAGCCTGCCAAGCCTGACCTAGGTTTAATTCAGCTCACAGGGAGACAGCAATCTGGGTTTCTCCTTCTGGGCTTCACTTGCCTTAGAAAGAGGCGTTGTGTCAGTTTACCCCAAACCTACAGAGCTCTTGTAGGTTTTGTTTGGGATTAGAGAGCAAAGATTAATCCCCACTTCCTGCTCTATGGATAACAAACCATCAGCTCTCCTCCACACAAGGGAGCAGCACTAGAATATTGGAAGCAGGGTGACACCTGGCTTGCACAAGAGGTTTAATCAATAGAGCTCAAAACACCTCACAAAGGAAGGAAGTGTCATTTTAATTTGATTGGAGCTGAGGCAGAGGTGTGGGACAACCTGAGCAACACCCCGTGGTGTTCTCAGTCCCTTAGGTCACATTATGTCTTGCACCAGCAGGAAAACAGGCCTGAGAGTCAGGGAGTGTGAAGATATGGGACTGGAGGAACTGGTAGTGTCCCACAAAGGATGTTCCAAAATACACATAGTAGTAGGATGAAAAGAGAGACTTAAATTAGGATCTTTGGTGGGGGTTGGAAGGGATGAGGATCATTGGAAGGCTGAAATTGTGTGCTGAGAACTGCTAGGTCCAACCTCGGGGCTTTCATGTGACCCATCTTGGAAAGAAAATGTTTGGAGCTGTGGGCAGGAGTCTGACCTTTTCCTAAATCCTAAGGAATTGTTTTCCTGGAGGACTCCTAAAAAGAATTCTGGAGTCCTCCTTGGAGGAATCTGCTTCTTGTTCCCGAAGGCATTAGAACCCACCTTGGCCTGATAGCCATGAGCTAGGGTTGGTAGCTACCAGCCCACCAAATGCTCCCTGGCTGCCTTTTCAGGCTCTGTCACTCACCACTCAGACTCTACTGTTAGCTGCTCTGTTATTCCAATCTAGCTGAATCCTGGTGACATCCTGGCCTGAGGATTTCCTGCCATGAAAGGAGTTTGTTTTTTTCATGCAGCTTAGGAGTGGTGTTGAGCAAGAGGGTTTGTCAGCTGAGTCCCTCCAGACATTTGGTGGGAAGATGCAGAATTTACTCTTCTCAGACACAGGCTCATCTACCCAACCCCTGTGTTACTGACAGCATTTGGGGAGGGGGTGTCCTTATCTTTGTTACTTGAGAGGGGTGTATTGTAGGGTTTATGGCATTGATGTGTAAGCACCTACTTAGAGGACACCAGGGGCTGCAGAGATGGCCATAGAGTGCCACATGCCTGGCACCAGCACCCCATTGCATGCCACAACATCAGCCCACCAAAGGAGCACATGGTGCCCCTGCTTAGATGTGTTTCCAAAAGAGAAGCAAGGAACTGGGGGGACTGAGTGTAACCTGGGGTGAAAACTGGGAGGTTGAGACTGCTGGACAACAAGTTAATGGCCAAGAAGGCCAATGGTGTCCTGGGGTGCATGAAGAAGAGTGTGGACAGCAGGTTGAGGTTCTCCTCCCACGTTACTCTGCCCTGGTGAGGCCACATCTGGAGGATTGTGTCCAGTTCTGGGCTCCCCAGTTCAGGAGGGACACGGAATTATTGGAGAGGTCCAGTGGAGGCTACAAAGATGGGGGCCTGGAGCATCTCTGTGCCCAGGACAGGCTGAGAGCCCTGGGGCTGCTGAGCTGGAGAAGAAAAGACTCAGAGGGGATCTGAGGTTGTGGAGTCTCCTTCTTTGGAGAGATTCCAAAGGCTCCTGGACACAATCCTGGGCCCCCTGCTCTGGGGGAGCTGCTGGAGCAGAGGGGTTGGACCAGAGCATCTCCAGGATGTCTCTTCCAACCCCACCATTCCCTGGTTCTGTGTTTGGCTTAAAGGGGAGGGGTAACACAATGTGTTTACTGAAGTGTCTGGGTAAGCGTTTATCTTTTTTTTTTCCTTCTCAATCCCTGTATCAGTGATTAGAAGTTTCTGCTAATTGGCAAGAAATGAAATAAATAAAAATTCCCCAAATGGAACCTTTTGCCTGGTGGAGGAGGTGAAAACTACAAGGGCAGCAGACAAACCTGTCACACTGATCTCTAGGAACATATTTTCATATCATGATAGTTGTGAATGAGTGATTACTTTGCCCTTGTAGGAAGGGCCATAAATAAAATCAAACTGGGCCAACCCCTCTTTGAGGTGATCTGAGATCAGGCTGCTCCCAAAAATCAAATTAATTCGGAATATGGTGAGTTTTTCAATTCAACTTTGAAGGTAGAGCCCTTTGGTGGGTGAAACAGAGCTGGTAGCACAGGAAAAGATCCACAGGCAGGACAAATAAACAGAGGAAGCAGTAGCCTCAGAGGAGACCCACCCCCTGGATTTGCAGGGTGCAGGAGGGACTGAAGCTGCAGCTCAGCCACTGTGAGAAACCAAAGGTGCCTTTTGCAGCGTAGCATGGGAACTGTGCCCAGAGCAGCAGCAGCACCCATGGGAGCAGCAGAGCCAGCCCAGAGCAGGAACCCTTAAAGTCACAAACCCTTTGCTTGTGGCTCTACCACCTCCCTTCCAGCTGGGCTGAAGCTGCTTGAGAAACCAGCCTGTAGCTTTCTGTGGGTGTCCCCGTGTCTGTCTGGGTTTACTAGCTCCCTGCTCCCTGCTCCCCCTCTTTTCCTCCTCATCTCTCCCACACTTTGACCTCACACCATGAAGCTGTCAGAGTGAGGAAACAGTTTGAGCTGAAACATTCATTCCACATTACGTGATTTTAGATTAAAGGCAGGAAACATTTAACCCTTTGGCAGACTTCTCCCTTCATGCTGGGAAGCTCCTTGCAAACCATGTGTAAATAGGGGGGGAGCACAAGTGCTTTTGAGGTGTGTCCTCTTGTCCTAGCAGTGGCTCTTACCAGTAGCCACAGCACAGGGATTGAGGGGTCACAGAATCACAGCATCCCAGCATGGTGGGGTTGGAAGGGAGTTCTGGAGATGCTCTGGTCCAAGCCCCCTGCTCCAGCAGCTCCCCCAGAGCAGGGGGACCAGCAGCTCCAGGCCCCTTTGGAATCTCTCCAGAGAAAGAGACTCCACAACCTCTCTGGGCAGCCTGGGCCAGGCTCCAACACCCTCACCCCAAACAACTTTCTCCTCTGCTCACATGGAACCTCCTGGGTTCCACTTGGTGCCCAGTGCCCCTTGGCCTGTCCCTGGGCACCACTGACAAGAGTCTGGCCCCAGCCTCTTGCCCCCACCCTTTAGCTCTTGAGCAGCATTGAGCAGATCCCCTCTGAGGCTTCTCTTCTCCAGCTCAGCAGCCCCAGGGCTCTCAGCCTGTCCTGGGCAAAGAGATGCTCCAGGCCCACCAGCATCTTCTTAACCTCTGCTGAATTCTCTCCAGTAGTTCCTTGTCTTTCCTCAACTGGGGAGCCCAGAACTGACCCAATACTCCAGATGTGGCCTCCCCAGGGCAGAGTAGAGGGGAGGAGAACCTCTCTTGACCTGCTGCCCACACTCTTCTTCATGCAGCCCAGGGGTTTCTGGGCTTTGCAAACTGAACGTGCCCTCTCAGCTCCATCCATGATTCTTGGTTCTTCCAGTGTTGAAACGTATTTGCAGTGTGGGGGAAATGTGCCTTGCCAAACATATAAAGAGATGAACCTTTGGCTCCATTTGTTTCCCTTCATTCCCCAGTGGTGGGTTCACAAGTGCAAGTGGCTAAAATTAAAAAGACAAAAATAGATAAAATGAGGAATCTCAATGATTTCCACTCAGGATTTAGAAACAAAACTTCTTAAAGCTGCCTAATAAATAATGCCAGTGGAATAGCACTTATGTATAAGACCTATCATTTCACAGACCTGACACAAATGTGTATTCTGGGTTTTAAAAGCTGCTCTGTTGGCAGATTTGAGCTCCCCTGAGAGCCAGTTACTGCTCTCCAGCACAGGCTGAGGAGCACTGCTCAGATATATTTGGTATTTGGTTCTAGCTCTTGGCCTCTGGACTTCATAGGTGGTCTTGGCAGTTAAAAGGGTGGATAAGAATGGCAACCCAAACCTGAAGTTCTTTGCTGGAGCTGTACCAGTGTGTACACAGAGAGCAGCAGCACTGCTGTGGTCCTTTAGGAGAAGAAGTGACTTTGACATGGGCATGATGGAACCACGTGGGCTGGAATGTGATGAAGACGTGGGGTTTTCCCCACTGCTCTGAAAGGAAGTACATGGGAAATGCTAATGGGTCTCCAAGGCCTGGATCCTGGTTTCCCACTCCAGCAAGCACTTCCAGATGTGTGCTTCACTGAAACATCATTTAGTTCCTCCTCAGGGAACCCCTGGTTTCCCAGCACCCCTTTTTTGTGCACTTGGGAGGTTCTTCTCACAGTGTTGCCAAATGGAGGGAGTGGAGCACAGGCTGTTGGGCCAGAATTGCCCTCACTGCTTTCTCTCAGCCCTGCCACCAGCCATCCACCTCTCCCAGTGCTTGAGGGGGAGTCAGGCTCCCTCTGGAAACACACACAGGAGCATAATTCAAAGATTTTCTGCCTTTCATTCCCCTTTTTCACTGCTCTTCACTGCCAGTCACAGAACTGCTGAGGTGCACAACACTATACCTTGTTCTGCTGCTTAAATCATGAGTCTTCATTTGAAGTGACAAACACCTTTGCCTGTAGAGCATGATTTCTAGTCCCCAACAGATGTAAAACCAGCTCAGACACTCCAGATCTTCATCAAAAATAGGGAGGCAGGAAAATGGGCTGTTGGGCTTCAGTGTGGTGTTCAAAGTTGTTTCAGTTCCTCAGCATGACAGGAAAATATTGGGAGTTTTGAAGCAAAGTACAATGCAGAGCACTGGGAAGAGTGGTGGTGGCTCCTGCAAGCATCTGGAAACCTGGAGCACCATCAAAAGGTGGCATAATTCAACTCTCTGAGAGAGTTCAAAGGCTGCCTCAGAAAAAGCTCAACCCCTGCTTATCTGGGGAGCCTTCTAAGCAGCAGAGAGGGCACAGTCAGCAAACAGAGCTAATATCTTTTCAAAATGACCACTTGCTGATTGCTAGCATCCTGCATTATTGCCCTGCAAGCAGAAAAAACCATTACCCTTTGGAACAGTCTCCACAATCATCCCTAATAAGAGCTCGAGGCACGCACACTTCCACCCACCCCCCTCCAAAAATGTGCAGCTTCCCCTTGCCCAGCTGCAGAGGAGTCAGTAAGTGTCTGTGTGACAAGATCCAGAGGCTCTGTCTTGAAACCCTCTTGGATGAAAAGGAAAATGTAAAAAATGCATCTTCTAAAGAACAGAAGATTGCTCTGACAGCCCCTGAAATGGATTGGCCCCTTGGTCTTCCAGAGCCTATCAACTCATTGCTCTGCTGCATATTTGGGGTTTTTTTCCATCTGTAGGAACCCGTGCTGGGCACTATCATTGAGGATGAACTTTGTCCACTTCATGACGGATAAAATTATTGTCATCAAAGGAGGCTGACAGATGAAGGGAGACTAGAACCGGGTTTGCTGCATCACTCTCCAGGCTCCTGTTTATTGGAAAACCTTCAAAAACCTGAGAGAGCAAAACCCTGCCCTGTTCTGAGCTCACCTACCACTTGCACAGCTGCTTAAAGAAGAGAATTTGCTTGGTTAAACCAAAGAGAAGAGCAGCAAAGCTTGACAAGGACTGCACAGGTTTAAGTAAGCAGTGACTACACAACAAAAATGAGCTGAGCATTGTAAGCACAAAACAAGGGAAGGAAACTAAGGCAGTGAGAGCACTTGGGGAGAAATGGCACAAATTCAAAGGGTTGTCTAAATACTGCCTTCATTTAGATGTGCTTGAAAAATGCTCTAGGTAATCAAGGTCAGAAGGCTAAGTAGACACTCTGCTTTTACAACAAACCATGTTTGGAGTGAAAAGGTTTGGAAAAAATATCTAAGCTAACCAGCAAAAAATAGATTTCTAAGCCTGGAGGAGAACAACTGCAGAAGTTTTTGCTTGCTGAATTAAACAAGAACAAAAGCATGAATGGGGAGGGCCAAGGAAGGGCAGAGCCAGTGAGGACAGGGGTGAAAAATTATCAAAGGAAGAGCTTTGTCTCCAGAGGTGACAGATTGGGTTGTCTTCTCTAGCACTGTCATCCTTGCTTTGGAGGTTTGGAGATCATTTTTGACTTTTAATTGCCTGGCTTTCCTGTGCCAGCCCCAAAGGAGACAGGGACAGCTCGTTAGGACTCTGAAAATACATGAACAACTAAGTGCAGGCAAATATGTCACTATGTGCTGCTGCTTCAGGGCCATGTGCTGGCTCAGCCAACAGCTGCAGCTCCAGCAGAGCCAGTGTGATTCTGACCCAAAGTCCCTGGCTCTCCAGAGGGAAATCATCCAGCAGCAACAATAAGCCAGCAGCCTTCCAGTTCCCCTTGTGAAACAATTAGACAACTGTTTGCTGCTTGGTTCCATACCTCAGAAAGTTGCTCTTTCCTCTTCACTCCCACACCTGAGATAAATCCTGTGAGCAGCCAGGTCCTCTAGGTACAAAGATTTCTGAGCTGCTCCTTGAAATCAAGATCTGAATTTTCCTCTTATTCCTATGGTTCAAGAGTAAACATGAGATCCAAGCAACTCTGAGTTTAAGGATTCAGATGTTAAGATTTGAGCCATCCCCACTGAAAATGTGGGTGGTTCTTTCTCATTGGGGATTCTCTCCTATGGATGCTGAAGCATAAATATGTGTCTGTGTCCTGCCTCTTACAGACACTATAATTTCATTAAAGAGATCCAGCCAAGATCAGGACAAGAGGTGATGGCCTCAAGTTGCTCCAGGGGAGGTTTAGATTGGACATTAGGAAGAAGTTCTTCACTGGCCCAGGCTGCCCAGGGAGGTGGTGGAGTCACCATCCCTGGAGGGGTTCAACAAAGGAGTAGATGTGGTGCTTGGGGACATGGTCTGGGGGTCAGGGAGATGCTGCACAAAGGTTGGACTGGATGATCCTGGAGATCCTTTCCAACCTAAATGATTCTATGATCACCAAACAAATCATGGGAGAAGTTAAAAATGGACTCTGCTTTTCCCATCTCCCAGGTCACACTCTATTTCCATGGGGAACCTCTGGAAAAGTGTGAGAGATGCAGCTTGACAGAAATGCTGCAGAAAAAGAACCATTTACAAATATCTCCAACAACTCCTAAGCCAATCTTGGCTAGAACTGTGCACGCCAGGAGTACTTTGCTCAGCCAGTGCCCAACATAGTAATTTGAGTAACTTTCCCCAACTTTTAATTACATTCTTGTCTCATGCAACTCCCTGTGCTCTGTGCATAGCTTGAGGGAGGTGATATGGGCTGGTAGGTGTTGGAAAGAGTTGGGAATTAATTACCAAGGACACAGGGTTGAGTTGCCCTCAAGGACTTGCTCAGCTGTGTAACCTTGGGGCAGATCACTCGGCTGCTCTGTGCCCAAGCAAACCCAGCTGCAAAAACCATCTTGAAAACCAGATGGTGCCCGAGATGTAAATTGCTCAGGAGAATAGAGAGGGATGGGGGAAAAAACCTGAATTTTACAGCTTGTTGTTGCTTCCAATGGAGTTAATCTGGATTTAGCCCATATAACTGAGAAGAGAATTTGCCTTGATAGCCAAAACAAACCCCCACTCTTGAATTTTTCTCTTTTCTTTCCTCTCTTGACTTTATCTCAAGCACCTTCTTTAGAGGCTTGATTCTAAACCTTCAGCAGAATCCATGTTTTTCCCTGGCAGCCTGAAGATTCTAATTCAGGACCAGGTTCTACATGACTAATCTTTGATATTTCACAGGATTATTTTTAGGCACTTAATTCCACAGCCTTCTCCCTGCTTTCCTTGCTGCCATTCCCCTTCCTCAGCCTCCTTCAGCTCCCATGGCCCAGGGATGTGTCCTGCTGCTCGAGTACCACTAATAAAGCTGCTGAGCTCTATTGTCTTCTCCATGTCCTGGCTTAAAACCAGTATCAAAGCTATTCCAGGATTTGTATTGCTGGTCAGTGAACAAAGGAAATACAATACTCAAGTCTCTGTAGCAGGAGAAATGTTTGCCACATGTTAGTGTTTAGGAGAGGACTTAAAAGTTTCAAGATTTTTTGGCTTTAGCTAAAATACAGACTTTTTTTCCCCCACTAGTGCTGCAGGAATGTGGGAATACTACAAATGTAGGAATACTTGTGTATGCTTCCAAAGCAGAGTATAATTGATTTTAAGAAGGAAAATAAAATATATTTTTAGTCCAGTATAAACAAGGAGCATTTAAATGTAAAGGAATCATTTTATACACTACTCAGGAAAGACCCTGAGTGTTTTTATTAATCACTATTGCAAAGAAAACATTGACAGGGTTTGAAATTTGTTGAACTTTCTCCCCAAATCAGAAAGGATCAGAGCTGCAAGAGCAAGTCACAAACAAACTGAACAAGCCAGAGCACCAAATTCTCTTAGGCTCTTAAGAAAACAATTATTGTCTGCAGCTAATTCAGCCCTTTTTCTATGGGACTGGGATGATCAAATATTTAATTGCTATTCCAAATTGATGTTTTCATTGGAAATATGATCAACTTTCAGTTTGTGTGTCTCCTGCAAACTGTTGGCTCTACTTCATGTTAGTGAATCTTCAGAAAATATTGAAAATATTGAAATTCTGTCAATAGTGATGCTGCTCAACCATCACATCATTAATCAACCACAAGCTAAAGCAGAAATCCTCTGATATTGAGTCTCTTTCCTTCTCCCCTCCTACTACCACTTGCAACTCATTTTATAAAAAAGGTGCAGTTCTTTTGTGTGCACAAAATCATTTGAAATTACTCAGAACATGAGACATTTTCAGATGACAATAAATAAAGCAAAAAGTGAGCTGTAGATAGAGCAAGTCGAGGAGATAAGGAAAATCATGACTGGAATTTAATGGAGGGACAAGAGAAATATAAAACACATTTTCAAGCCCTGAGCTGGATAAATACTCATCAGACTCCATTTATGGTTTTGCTGCTTATAATGAGTAAAAGGTTGATTTAGCTCAGCTGAAAGTGCAGCTGGGGGTATTTTTCTATACCCTCCAAGGGTTTTCTCTCCTGAATTCCTGAGTGTAGCTCCTTGAGCTTTGCTCCATTTCAAGAGCCTGTGAATTGCTTGGTCTGTTCATAGAAAAGGTTGTTGCATCATCACTTTTACATGGTCCAACCCAGGTGCTTTCCACCCTCTTGGAGACCAGAAGGATGGATGCTTCATGTTGTTATTGCTACCATAAAAGGGTTCAGCTCACAGGATACAGCTTCAAACCCCTTTGATTTGAAGAGTCTCACTAGCTGAGACACCCAGCCAGTGAAATGTGTGTCAAGAGACTGGTGATCCATGGTGAGGTAATGAGAAAAGCCTGGTCTGAAGGCAAAGAATAAAATGAGGAATTCCCAAAGCCAGGAATTTCAGGCATCCTCAAACCTTTCCTTCTTAAAAAAAAAAAATCTAATTAATTAAATACATTTTATGTGAAGGCTTTGATTCATTACAACAGCATCTTGAAATTTAACTAGTTTGGGGGAAAAATAAAAGTTAAATAGTTTTAGGTCACCTCTTTGCTCTTGATTAATACGCTCTTTTTTTTGCAGGTTTCAAACCATGCTGCTGTACTCATCCCCTCCTCATTGCCATCTAGGAAACCTACAGAAAAATGAGGAGCAGGCCATTGAAAAATGACTACAAAATACTACTAAAAGTAGGTATTTAGCCCATATAATCACTTCCAGAAACAATCATATGTGATTAAAGGAAAAGGATCTGAACAAAATAGTGATTTTTAAAACCTCCCTGTAAAGAGACCCTGTAAAGGTAAAGTTTGCACGTGGACAAATCTCTCCCCAAGTTGCTAAGAACACTTTCTGTACTGCAGGTTAAAGACTCTCAATTAATACTTTTCATTATTTATGTTCTTCATTTACTTTTTGCCTTTAATTTCCAGTCTTGTCACTAAACAGATCTGGTGAATTTGGCTTGCTCAGTGTAGCTCGTGTCACTCTCCTCTTGTCTTGCTGTAGGTTATTGCCTTTGGTTGGGAACACAACCATACCCGAGAGAAGTTACTTCTAAAAGTGGAATTTAACTCTTTTTATTAATAAAACCCACATTTTAAGCCTAACCTATTTGGCTGTGTCCCTTTGAAAAAGGAAATCATTCAGGGCAATCTATTTTTTAAATCACAGCTTCTAAATTCTGGCCCCAAATTCTGCAAGTCCCTTTGCTGAATGGGCCCCACATCATAGAATAGTTTTGGCTGGAAGAGACCTTCAGGATCCTCGAGTCCAACCTTAGTCCTTTCAACACCATCAAACCACGGCCCTAAATCCTTAAGGAAGATGCAAAGAGCCTCTTGCGCAACCCTCCTGCTGACTTCCAGCGCTGCCCCTTATTACCACCTGATCTCCTTGCCTTTTTTTCAGGGCTGTGTCAAACACCTCCATCAAAGCGTGGTGGCAGATTTCCCTTTGGAGGTCAGAGCCTGCTTCAGACGCCTCTTTAAGTCCTGCATGTTTGGAGACTTGGGCCGGACGAGGTGGAGGCCTCTTCGCTTCTCCCCGTTGCAGCTCCCGATCATCCTGCTGACCTCCTGGCAGAGCTGCTGGAAGGCCTCGTGCACCCCCTCGCAGTTCTCCCGAGCGGAGACTTCGTAGTAAGTACCTCCCAGCTCGCCGGCCAGCTGGAGTCCTTCTTTGGAGGCCACCTGCCTGGCCCGCAGGAGGTCCCCTTTGTTGGCCAGCAGCAGCAGGGGGATGTTGGCGTTGGGGTGGATCTTGCGGACGTGCTGGTGCAGCGGGCGGATGACGCGGTAGCTCTCGTAGTCGGTGATGGAGTACACAAAGACAAAGCCGTCCGCCCAGTAGATGGAACGGTTGATCTGCTCCTGGCAGCAGATGCTCTCACTGTCGTCCTGCCATCAAACCAAGAGGGGGGAGATGGGAAAAGTGAGAGCGGGGAGCAGGCAGAGCAGTCACACAGCCCTGATAGCTCCTCGGAGCTGTTTCTCAGACACCTCCCTACCAGGGACAGGAGAAATCTCCCCTGTGGCAGTAACTGAAGTGTTGAGGCCCCGAGTTGGAGTTGACCTGTAGATGAGTCCCAACCCAGCAACAGGTTTAGTTCCCCAAGGTCCCAGAGGCAGAACCTGGCCCAGCTGTGTGAGGCCCCAACTGCCCCCAGGTGATCGTGGTTGGGGTGGTGGGTGAGGCTGGAGATTTATTAACCAGGAACCAACCAGTGTGGGAGAAGAAACAAGGGGCTGATCAGCTGGAAGAGGGTTCCTGTTGGGGTTATTTGCTGAGCGCTCTCTCTCAGTGCTGTGTTCCCCCTTGGCAGATTTGAGACAGAGAAGAGCAAACATGAAGACTAAAAGATGAAGTTGTGCTGAGGGGATGTTGCTGAGTGTGGTGTTGGCCTCAGGAAGAAGAGAGCAGCACAGTAACATGTTACAGGTGAGCAGTGATGGGGAGTGGAGAGGGGCCAGAGGCTGAAAAGAACAATCAAAATTCTGATCTTCAAAAGTTTGTTCTGTTGTACTAAACCAGTGTGACAGAAACCTGAGTGGGGAGGGGTCAGAGGTTGAAAATGAGAGAACAGTCAAAATACTGATTCTGAAAAGTTTGTTCTCTATTCTATTGTACAAAACCAGTGTGACAGAAACCCACGCTTTTATTAGGGATAGTAAGAGCATTATAAAACTCAGCAGGCTAATCACAGTACTGCAAGTGAATGGTTGTCCCCCAAAGTGGTTTTTTAGGGCTTTTCCCAGTTCTCTATTCAATGTCTGCATGAACAGGGAGGTCTCACTCACTCTGGTGAAGCCCGACAGGTTTTTTTCTCTGCAGGTCTCTAGATAGTCAAAGGCAAAGTTCCTTCAAAAAGCAATTTGTTACAAATAGCCAATTAGTGGAGCTGCAGAGGAGGTGAAACCTCATTGCTCATTTCTAGAGCAGCAGTGGGGTTGTGTTACTGGTTTTCTGGTTCAGTCCATCACCCCTCCCACTACAGGCAGCCATAACAACCAGCAGCACTGGGAACACAACCCTGAGCACAATGCTGTGGGCTTTGAAAAGAGAGCAGCTCACTTTTCAAGATGAAGCTATTTCCACTTAATCCTCTCCTCTTTGTTCTCCCTGCCAGCATGTAACCCAAGCAGAGAGGGAGATCCCTGCTCCAGTTAGTGCCACTGTGCTTGCTCTGGAAGAACTGGCATTCCTGGCACCATCACAGGCTTGCTGGAGCTTTGTGTTGGCTTTCATGCCCAACACAGCACTGAGCATATTCCATATTCAGCTCTTGATGGAGATGGCAGGAATTAGAGGCTTTTGTATCATTTTAGGGGGAGCTCATGATTAATACAGAGCTCAAACTTTTATTATTATTGCTGAATTCTAGTCAAGAAATCTTCATCAACTTCTTATGACTATTAGAACATATATTCCATTATCTATTCAACTTCAGTAAGGCTATTAGAAGATATATTCCATTTATTTATCCATCTATAGAATATGTATCTGCCATTCACATTCACTTTAGCAGCATTGACATGTGCTCAGCCATCTCCCAGCAGAGATTACTTTGATTTTTGACACCTAAATTTAAATGATAAAGCCTGACTTCAGGAAGCAGAGGTGGAAAAGAATGAGTAAAACTGATCAGCTCTTTTATGGTAGATCAGAGAGTGAAAAAAAGGACAACTGACAAGAAGGAGAAGGAATATAAATGAGGTTTACAACTTTCCACAGGAGTTCAATATTGCCAAGAGAGGTGCTGGTTCATCATACCTAGTAGTCCTTTGCCCTTGCCAGCTCAGAGTAACTCTAAATCCTCTGAGAACTTGTTTACCAGATGCTTTTATCACACCTCTCTCCCCCCAAACCCATGGAATGAAGAAGGATCCTCACCAGCAGCCTTGGTTGAAAGGTTAATGAGGGTGAACTCCAGCCAGGCCAGGGCAGGCTGTGGGAAGAAGGGCAATTTGCACTGTTGGTGGCTGGGTTGACCCAATCTGTAGCTAATTAGCCACCCTTCATGTCCTGCTTGCCTCTTTTCACCAGCAAACTCCTTTCATGGGGGGGGGGGGAAAGAACTAATTGCTCTGGCAAGCGTTTGAAAGTGTTTTTTGGAGAAGGTGGACATTGAGGGAGCCCTAATGAGCAGAAATTCTCTGTTACTCCAGCAAGGCCCACCCAGGAGTGAGTTGCATGGATAATCCCCAAAGGAATGCTTTATTCAGGGAAATCAAAGGCTAAAGGGCTACTTTTTAAATGGAAATCTCTGCTCCAGAATGGGTTTTGAAGCACACAGTCATTTGCCATGTATAGGCCAAGCAGCAGTGGATCCCCTAACAAAACCAGTTAGCTGTTTGCTTCTGTTTCTCTCTCTGACATTAACATTTCCACTGTGGAAATCCTGAGGGGTTCCACAGGACTTTCTCTCAGCCTGTGGAGTGCAAGAAACTCTCATCCTCCAGGATTTGAACAGAAAATCCAACCTATTCCCAGTCTTAACAGGCCCTGTTCAGGAACAGCCCCTTCAAGATAGATCATTTGATAAGGGTGTCTGTGGGAACTGTTGAAACAGAGCTTTGAGTGGGACAAAGAAAGTGAAACCCCCTCCTAACTTAAATTAAAAGAGTTTCTGACTAAGAAACCTCAGCTCTTGGCCCTACTTTGTGGAGCTCTGGCTATAGACACAGAACTATAGGGCACAGGCTTCATTAAAGGAGGAAAAGCAGAAAATAAATATCTATCTGGTGTGAGAAAGGGAATTGAGTTCTTTCACTCCCTCCTTTCTCCATGGGATAGGACAGAGGGGGGATTCCCTTTGTGAGGTGTTTATCAGGCAGTCCCAACTGTGCCTCATCACCACCTACAGCTTCTCTTTGCAGGTCCTCTCTAAGCTGCTGTAGGGCCCTTATACCAGCAAGTCCCACTTTGAACATCTGGAGGACTTCCACAGCAGCTTTTGTTTGCTTTTTAAGCATCTAGAGTAAACGAGGGGTCCTCTCCTCTGCTCTGGGCACCCTCCTCAGCAGCAGAGTGTGGAACTTTGCCAAAGCTTTAGCTCAACGGGGAGAATGGAAATGGAGATGGAGGCTGTGGGGGTTCTGCTGGTCCTCTTCTGCAAACTCAGGGTGGAGCAGTTCTGCAGCACAGACATGAGCCCATGGGCTGGTGCAGGCAGAACAAGGTGTGTAAAGCTCCCAGGGTGAAGCTGAGAGAAGGTGGTATTTCCATCCACACGTATATTTGGCCAAGTCTGAGCTTAGACTGAAGTTAAGGCCAAACCTAGAAGTTCAGGCTTGATGTGACAAGAGGATACCTCATTTTATCTTGAAATCTCAGCTGTTCTATAAGAATTCTCTCCTGAGATCTCCACCATTTATATACAAATAAATTTCATTACATTTCCTGCTGCTTTGACACAGTTTTCATCCTCTTGTTCTGCATTTGAAGCAGGTCTTCAAGAAAAGAAACATCTTAATCCTAGATCCTGCTTGGAAAAACATTCCTAGAACAGGTTCCCAGTCAAATATTAAATCTAGAATAGGTGAGGAAACCATGAAAAGCACCCAGCTGGAAATGACAACTGCTGTAATGTGTTTGAAACAGGTTTTAATTTTGACTTACTCTTAAAGGAGCCTGATTTAACCTCTTCAGGGGTGGGGTTTAAGGTATCTTCATTTGGGTTTGAGCCTGGGTATGTTTCTGCTGCTAAGTGGAGTGACTTAGGGGTGGAAGTGCTGGCAACAAACAAGAGACAATAACTGTGTTGTAAGTACCAATGCACTGAGCAGCTTTACCTCCAGTGACACAAAGGGAGTATCCTGCACCTGCAGAGAGATCTGCTCCCCATCTATGGTGAACTTCCTTGAATACAAAGCACCTGGTGGAAAAGTAAAAGCATTTGAGTCAGTGGCTGTAACACAGAAGATTTCATCAAGGCAAAATGGGGAAATGCAGATTTTTGAGGCTTAAAGAAAAGTGGCCAAGTGCTCGTTCAAACCAACTACAACTGATCCAGCTCTGACAAGACCATCACTTCTGGGCTTGGCCTTTGGTTCATTACTGGAGTGCAGGTTAAGTGCCAATGAAAACTTGAGTTTTGCTCTTCTGAGTGCTTTGTGGTTGTGCTAAGGACAGCTTCAGAGACTGGTGCCACCACCACTTCACTTTAGAACTTCATACAAGTCACGTGGGTATGTGAGAAAGGCCAAACCCACAGCTCTTGAGTCCAGCCTTCCAGTCTTGTCCAAATACAACTGTCACTGCTGCATCTAAACCAAGAGACTTCATCTTACACATAGAGAAATCCCATCTACTGGAGAGCAAGGAATTCAGGTTAGCAGGGAGGTCAGTTAGTGACAATAATGGCATCACTTCTACAACTCATCTTTAGCTCAAGGAAACGGGTGGTTTTATTCCAGTGGAAGAGAGTCTGAGCTCACAGAAAACATTTACAATATAAGGGAATGTAGCACAACAAAGTGTCCTGGGTTGGGCTGGGATAGAGTTAATTTCCTTCCTTGTAGCTGGCACTGAGCTGTGTTGGACACACAAAGTTTGCTGCACCTGAATCCACCTTCATCAGGTTGTTTGAACTCTGTGAGGTGATCTAGCCCTTCTGGGATATATTTTTTATTTTAGTTTGAAAACAGATTTCAATCTGAGAAGATAATTCTGTCCTCTGGGAAGATGCAGCACCCCTGAACCAAGACCAGACAACATTATTATTCCTACCCTGTGAAGCATTGCAGAGAAAAGAGCAGCTCCTTCCAGACACTGGCTGTGCCCTGCCTCACACCCAACTGCAGGAGGAGCATGGTTGAGGGGTCACAAATCACCACCACCTGTTCCTTATTTCTGGCATATTTATTTCTCCTGCAGCATGGCTGTGGGGCTGGTGGCTTAATGAGGAAAGCATGTGGCTCTCAGCAATGGCTCTGGCACTGATCCATCACAGAGCTCCAAAGTCTAGCTCGAGGTATGGTCTCCCTCAGAAGAGATGAAGGAAAAGAAAGAGAAATTATGCAGCCAAGCATCAAGGTTGTTTAGGGTCAGTGAGAGGGAGCTGGAAGGAGGAGCTTTGAGGTGGTGTTTCATCAGACAAGCAGAGATCAAAGGTGTCTCGTAGAGATAGATGGGTTAGGAGAGGAGATGGCTCAAGAAACTAATGACAGGACAAGAGGAGATGGCCTCAAGTTGCCCCAGGGGAGGTTTAGATTGGACATGAGGAAGAAGTTCTTCACTGACAGAGTGGTCAGGGACTGGCCCAGGCTGCCCAGGGAGGGGCTGGAGTCACCATCCCTGGAGGGGTTCAACCAATGAGGAGATGTGGCGCTTGGGGACATGGGGCGGGGGTCAGGGAGATGTTGGACAAAGGTTGGACTTGATGATCCTAGAGGTCTTTTCCAACCTAAATGATTCTGGTTCTTAAATCAGCACACTTCTCCTAAGTGAAGCAACCACTGCTTGAATCCTGGGCCTCCTTGACCCCAAAATGGTGAGAGGACCTACGTGTGGGATGTGCTAGTAGGTATGAGCATGGTACATAGGTCCAATAGCTTTGGCACTTTCTTGGAACAGAGGCTGTGAATTAAACAGCTCACACCAAACCATCCTCTGAGGTGCCAGGATTAAACAAGAAATGCAATAGAAGCTATTCGTGGGGTCACTTTGCTTCTCTCATGGAAAGATCTTGATTTGGAAGGTCTCCCTTTGTCATAAAAGCCACTGAAAAAAAAAAAAGGGAGTACACAGAAAAAGTTCTGAGCTGCCTGTTACTCACTTTGGAATCCCTCTGGCTTCCCTGGGGTGGCAGAGGGAGCAGTGTTGGGTTTCTGTGGTTTGGGTGATGTGCAAGTTGTTCCTTGAGCCTGCCTTTTAGGATAGGTATGTCCCCAAGCAAGCCTTTCACTCTGATCCTTTTCCATCAAGTTGGAAGAAAAAATAGCTAAAAGGATCATAAATAATGAGCCTTTGATTTATTGCTCTCATAGCTCGAGGCTATTAAGTGAAAATATGCACCTTATGGACATGTAACACTGCTTGGCTTCCCTGGAACATGCACCAGTCACAAAACAGAGCAGGTTGGGGTTTTTTTTCCAGCTTTCTACTGCAGAGAGCAGACTCACCAGTATTGGCTTCGTAGTCTCCAATAAATCTCTTTGTGAGAAAACGCACGACCAGGGCTGTAAAACAACAAAAAAACCCCACAGGTCTTTAATGGGAACCAAACCAGCCTTTGCACAACACGTGTAATATCTTCTGGAAGAGGAAGGAGAATGCAAAACCAAGTTAATCTTCCATTGCTCACATATTATTCTGCAGATGCTTCTCAGCACTCCCAGGAAAGATCTGGGGCCAGGCTGTGATACCTAATGCAGGGATTTTGGCCACTTGTATTAGAAATGGCTGCTCAGACTGAGTGGGGCTGTTGGGGGTAGGGGATGGAGCTCTGTCTGTCTGTTGTGACCACAGGTAGAACCATCTGACCTTTGGTCTGAAATAATTCAGAAAAAGAGAGAGCAACAAGCCAGTAAACTGAAACTAATCCCAGGACCACACTTCTGTGTCCTAGAAGTGAGGCTGATGGATTTGCTGGTTCTGCCCAGCCTTAAAAATCCTGTTTTCCTCCAATTAGTGATATCTAATCACATCCAGCAAACAACCTGAGTGTGCTCTGCACACATGGCTCATGGGTCTTATTCACTGTATTTCCTACACCATTGAATTCACCACCACCTTTTTTCTTCATCACTTTAGAGCACTGAAAAACCCACCATGGCAACAGTAACTTATATTCCTGGAGTGCTTTGATCTCTGCAGACTCCTAGTTGTTTGCAAAGCCACTTAGTTAATGGCTAAATAAAAGGGCTTATTCTGCAGCCAACTCTGTCATAGGTTTCCTTTAAAATAATCCTGTTTCTCCCAGTGGATACTGGGGCACCTCTTTAGTGCCCTTAAATGAAATCGACCGTGCAGGTACCTTCAACAAACTACTTGAAAATAACAGGAAAATGTGGCTGCTTCAAATCCAAAGCAATCACACATTTTACTGGGTCCTGTGGAACTTCAGATCTAGGAAAACAGATCTGCTCTTGATTTCTGAGATCACAAACCAGACATTCAAAAGCAGTATCACTCACTTTACCCTCTTTCCTCCTCCTCTCCTTTGGGGAATAATGCAGGAAGACCCATTTTGTATGCTGTTATTTGTCTGCAGAGCATGAAACGTTTACAAGAGGAGAAAAAAACCCCCCTAATCTCATTTTTAGGGTGTAGAAATTACAGAAATTAAAGAATTTGCACGAGACCAGGTAGAACCATTTGTGAGCCCCAAGCCACCTCCCGCTGGCTGCTCATATAGACCTGCACTAAATCCACCTCACAAACTCCCCAGTGATTTTCGAAAGAAGAAATCCCAATGTAATCTAACATGTTCAAGCTGTAATTGTTCAGTTTACACAGTCTTGGGTCTACCTGAGCTGCAAAGGAGCAAGAAAAAGCACCTGTGGACTTACCTGTCTTGCCAACGCTGCTGCCCCCCAGCACCACCAGCTTGATGATCTTGTTGGGCACACAGTCCAAGACGGGGTACTCTGGTATGGGCAGCAAGAGGAAGTTAGTGGAATACTGTGACATAGTATCCTGGGAGAGGAGACGCATGCCAGGAACCAGAGCTGCTCAACTCCTGCAGGAGTTGGGGGAGAAGAGGAGGAAACCAGCTTCTGGGCGGCCGCTCTGGGCTGTAGATCCTCGGCCTGAGGAGCCTTCTCATGTCATGGAAGCGGCTCTCCCGGGGAGCGCTGGAGTGAGCGGCCTCCTCTTCCCGCTGCCTCCGCTCCGACAGCAACTTTGGGAAGCAGAAGGAAACTTTTTGATCAGCCCCCATGAAAACTGACTCCTCCATTCCGCAGCCAATCACGAGTGGAGCCGTGACATTCCTCCAGCCGGGCACCAGCCTGTGCCTCCAGCAGCCACACACACCCCTGCTTGATGTGCTGCCCCTTGGCTCTCTGCTCCAGTGAGATTCTTCTGCTTCCCAGTCATCGCGGGAGCCCTTTCAACCACATACACTCCCCCCCACCCTCTGCTCTAATTCCACCCTGAATAATCCCGTTCTGCCTGTCTCCTTCC
This sequence comes from Brachypteracias leptosomus, assembly GCA_013401335.1. NCBI lineage: Eukaryota > Metazoa > Chordata > Aves > Coraciiformes > Brachypteraciidae > Brachypteracias > Brachypteracias leptosomus. The sequence continues at coordinate 151,897 of VYZX01026206.1, forward strand.
CTTGCACTTTCAATTGGCTCCAGCCCCACGCTCTCTTGTTCTCCCTGGCCTATTGTGCCCTGCACTTGGGCCCCTCCAGAGCATTGAAGCTGGTGGGATGCTCCTCTTCAGGAAAACAAACACTTTTCCCCCCCCTCCAACTGCAGTTTTCAGGCAGCTGGGGATTATTCCAAAATAATCCTCCAGGATGCATACATATGCTGGTTTATACCTATTGTTAATCTTAATGTCCTGCTGGAATGTGGCTTCACGTTGGATTGGGACCCTGCAGTTTCTCCAAACATGGAGAAGTGAATTTAGGGCTGGCGACAGACTTGGGAAGGCTGAGGAAGGGCTGGATATCCTTCAGTGAGGCGAGCCAGACAGGGGGAATGGAGAAAGAATGGCTTCTATAGGAGAACTCAGCATAGTTTAAAGACAGCTGGCAGCTGCAGGGTCTGTTGGGATGACAGCCTGTAACTGTACACCAGCTCCAATCACCTCCCAGTTATCAACAGCAATGGGGAGGGAAGAAAAAGGGAAGAGCAGTGGGGAGGGAACGGCCCAGATAAAGCAAAACTGAAAATAATATAAACCAGATGTAAATGGAGCTACAGAAAAATATAGTCAGAGCATTCCTCTTTGGAAAAGCTCTCAGGAGAGGTCTGCAAGGAGCTGGGGCAGCTTGGGGCAGTGGTGGCAAGAGGTGAGCCTGGAGCAGGCAGAATTCTGAGATGTGCTCTGCGTGGGAGATGTGGGTATGAACAGAGAGCAGCCCCACGAGCTGATCCACCCACAGATCAGAGACCTGAGGAGGGGGATTGTTCCTGTCTCCTGTGTGCTCCTAGCACAGAGGGTAGGTGTGGCTCACCACAGAGAGGCAGAAGCCACCAAAAAAGGCTTTTCCTGCCCCTGCTTTAATCACAGCACACACCCCGAGTCCTCCCCAGCAGGTTTCAGAGGCCAGGGGTGCAGTTGTGAGCTAGCACAAGAGGTTGGGCAATCAGGTCAGGTCTCTAGGTGCCCTTCTCAACATGCTGAGAACCAGGTTCTCAAACCATCTCCATCCCAGAGGACGTGCTGAGTGTGACCTGGCTTTAGAAAAAAATCCAGCTTTGGTGAAAGCAGCACAAAACTCAGAAGATTTATGGAGGTGTCACTTTTCCAAGGCTGTTTCCCCTCTAAAAACTACTTCTGAAGCAGCATTTGTGTGGAGCTGCTGTGTAAGCACCAAGTGGTGCTACTTTGACCATCATGGTCAGCTGATGAAGAGGTGGAACAAAATGTCCCGAGGGCTCCTCAGCTCATGGTACCAGGATCATGTCTCTTTTGGGACACAGGCCCTGGGTGAATGGTTTTCAAGTCTGCCCGTGTAAATTTGCTTCCAGGTTTTTGCCAAACACCCAGAGGCTGTTTTCCAGGAAAATTTCATTACCAGGGTGCTTTAATCTCACACAGGCAAAATGAGAGGAGGGATGGGAACATGCTCCAAACCTTGTGGTCAGTTAATGGTGCTCTTTGAAATGAGCTGGACACACTGTAAATTCTGGGATTAGCTAGAATGTAACTGCCTCTCCAAGTGTAGGATGGTGGAACCTTTGTTCCCATTTGCTATTAAAAGCATATGTTAGTGAGTAATATAAAAGTGTTCATCACAAGAGTCCTCCTATGAAAACAAACAGTAATGTATCATATCTATCAGCTTCTAGACGGCCAGAAGAGTTCCAGCCTGGGAGGAAAAAAAGCCAGATAAGAGAGGCAAGATCGTGGGGAATATTCTACATGAGCAGAGACATTCCTAGAAGAACACAGATCTGCTGGCTTGCTCCAAAAGTCCTTTTGGGGAACCAAACGTTGTGCCAGTGCTGAGGAACTCCAGAAGGATCTCACAGAAGCAAGTGCAGCAGGTGACCTCTCATCCAGATAAATATAAGGTAGAGAAAAAGGATATAAACTGTGCTTAAATGCTGCTGAACTTGGATGTGACACTCATGGATTGGGACAGAGACCTTTGAGTCCTCACTGGCAGCTCCCACCCATCAGCTCTCATGCAACAGCAGCAAGAAAAGCCATCAAAATGTTGGGAATCCTCAGGATGGAGAAGATGTAGGGCAGCATTTTGCTGCTTATCTCAACCCTTGGACCATCCCCATCATCAGCACACCAAGGATGAAGTTCTCTGCCCCTCAAAACCATCCTGGGGGCTGTGAGGGCCCAGAGCAGGACACCAAACCCAACCAGGGAGAGGCTGGGAGGGCTGTTTACCATGTGCTTGTAGAGAGGCTGGTGCTGACATGAGAGAGGAGCTGTGTGGGGGCAGGAATGAAAGAGCAGTGGTGGAGGAAATGTCAAACTGCTGCTTTTGGCAGCTGGGCTGGCTTCTGCTTGCTTCAAACAAATGTGAAAGCAGTTTGCAGGCTGAGTTTTGGAAGCAGACCAATTGCCTTCTAAGTTCCTTTTGCTAACATGGATCCATCTACATTTCTTCTGCTCTAGCCCAGGCCTCTTGTGCTTCCAACCAGAGCTTGTTTCTGCTGTGTCCAGAAATCTCTGTCCAAAGAGGAGAGGGTGTAGTAATAACAATAAACCCAGCATATTGCTCCAAGGAGTGATGGTTTTAAGCTAGGAAAGGAGAGATTTAGACTGAATATTAGGTAAAAAGTTCTTTAATCTGAGGGTGATGGATCAGTGGAATGGGCTGCCCAGAGAGGGGGAGGAGGCCCCATCCCTGGAGACATTCAAGGTCAGGCTTGATGGGGCTCTGAGCAGCCTGACCTAGGTAGAGATGTCCCTGCTGGTGTAGGGAGGTTGGACCAGATGACCTCTAGAGGTCCCTTCCAGCCTCAAACATTCTATGATTCTATGATCCTATATTCTCCAAAGGTTTTAAATCTATTCTCAAGCTCCCCCGCCCCCAAATCATCACTGTTTGGCTCCAAGAAAGAATTAGAGTAAGAACTAGACCAAAGCTTTTCAAATCTGATCCTTATCTGATTTTCTAGATGGTCAGAAGAGTCTTTTCACTGAGTGAAGCCATGTGGAAGGATTCGCACTATTTGTGCTTGTCTAACCCTTGGCATGTAGGATCCAAATTGTTTTAAAAAGAGATTTTCATTGTTTGTGCACAATGGACTTATATTTAGCTAAGAAAACCACGCTGTAAATTCAAATTCTCTTGGAAAAACAATAGCTTCAATGAGAAGGGGAATGTTTGCAGAACTCAGAGCCACTTGGAAAACATTGGGAGCATTCTGGAGATGTCACTAACCCCTCCCTGGGCTGCTCCACACAAAGACATGAGCCCTTGCATGGCACACAGAGATTATGCTCCTTCCACACCAATTTTGTCCTTTGCAGATTTATTTATTTATTGGACTCTGTTGCTTTTGGCTGGGGGTTTCATAAGATTTTCTATTTTTATTGTTGGCATCTTCAGAGCTGAAGCATTCTAAAAATAAAAAATATTTGCCATGACCATAGTGCTTTCCATAGGAGGATGTCCAATTGCTTTTAAAGCTGGATATAATCATTCCTCATGCATTTTACAAAAGGAGTAGCAGGCGAGCAGAGCCAGGATGATCTTGCTAAGAAATGGGGATGGTTGTCACTCCTTCCTCTTCTGCTTTGCACCAGATCTTTCTCCTACAAGTCTCTTTGTAATGGTTCCATTCCCCTCCAGCTCATCCCAGAGGGGTTTGTGCAGTTATATTGATGTTATAGAGTCATTTATCTCATTTCCGAGCAGAAATCCTACTGGGGAAATGCAGGTTCCTTTGGCAGATGCTCTGATAAACCTCGTAGCTGGTGGCTCATGTAGATGTCCCCTGCTCCTGAATGTCACCACAACCACCACAGATCCACCTTTGCAGCTTTGTCTGACTCTGTTCTTTGTTGCAGACTTGAGGCTCAAAGTTCTCACACTGCACTAAACAAAAATAGAGTTTCAACCACCCTTTTGCTCCCAGTAACTAAACACCCTCATAGCTGGGAAAGGCAAAGAAAAGGCACCTTTGCAGGTGTGGAATGTGATGTGCACCAGGATCCAGCCTTTCTCCTCTCCAGGGGACGGGGATGCCCTGGTTCCTTCAGTCATGGAATCATTGAATTGTTGGGGTTGGAAGAGACCTTTAAGCTCATCAAGCCCAACCATTCCCCCAGCACTGCCAGGGCACCACTAACCCATGGCCCTCACACCACATCTCCCCTTTGGGGGTGAAATGCATTAAAAACTCATCCATGTGCTCCAGCAGCAACCTCAGAAGATGTTGTCTGGGGACACAACTGCTCTTTTGGCACCACAATTGTACCCAGCACACAGTTGCTCTGCTTCTGAGGCCAAAGGAGAAGGAAGTGTCCTCAGATGCTAAATCCCATTTGGGTCTATTTTGGGATGTAAGGGAGACAATTATTTAAATATCTAGTTCAGTTTGGTCAAGCACTGCACAGATTCTGCTATTTCGGTATTTCCTGCCCCTAATTTTGCTGTCCATGGACACCCTGTAAGCAACACGTGTCCTTCTTCACTTTTACCATATTTTGGAAGGATTTGGGGTTTTTTTTAGGTTCCCCAACTCTCCCTTGGGAGCCTGTAGTAGATGACGTGGCCAGTGCAATGTGCAGAAGAGAACATCTCTGCAGGCGAGCAGCTCAAAGAGAATGGAAACATCTTGGCCTCATAAACACGTTTGTGTTTTGGAAACTGAACCATCCTCCCTTCCCCACAGATATTCCCACAAGGTCAGGGCTGGAGCTGGGGGGGAGTGTGGAAACTGTCCTGTCACCACTGACGTGGTGCTTCCCACAGAGACCTCCCAGCCACGTCCAGCACTTCTCAACACTGCTCAGCTTGTAGTTAATGCAAAATAAGAACCAGGTTTGACACGACCCTGCAGCTCTGAATGGGCCAGATGGTAAATGAGGGATGTTTCCCTCAGATCTGTGTTTGCTTTTGGTATGTGCTGCATGAAGGCAACTCAGCAACATTTCTCACTCTTCTCCTTCTGGGTTTACAATAGCTGTTGTTGTCATTTGTCCTGCTGTGTTCTCAAAGGGCCCTTTGAGTGATCTGGCTGCAATGGGGACGGGTGGTGCAGACAGCAAAGGATTACGTGGTGCAAACCCACTGACTCCATCACCACCCCGGGCACCGGCGTGAAAACCAGTCTGGGGGTGCTCACAGCCACTGGGAAGGGGCTCAGGAAGTGCAGAGTTTCAGCACTGCAGCTTTGAGGGGTTTCAGTGCTCCAAGCTGGCCATGGTTCCCCTCGCTGTGGGGTTTGGTGACATCCCCCAGCTCCCAGCTCCATCCCAGTGAGGATGGTGCCTTCCTCCAGTCTCATCAGTGGCACAAGCAGTGCCCATCCCACCAGGACCTCCAGCCACCTTGCCAGGACGAGGGGATTGTCAGTCAGTAACAACCCACAGGACAAGAGGAACCAGCCTCAAGTTGCACCAGGAGAGGTTGAGGTTGGACACGAGGAACAATTTCTTCTATGAAAGGGTTGTTGTGGCTGTCCCAGTCTGCCCAGGGCAGTGGTGGAGTCCCCATCCCTGGAGGGGTTTCCAAGCCCTGGAGATGTGGTGCTGAGGGACAGGGGTTAGTGGTGCCCTGGCAGGGATGGGTTAATGGTTGGACTCCATGATCCTAAAGGTCTTTTCCAACCAAACCCACTCTCTGATCCCCTGACTGAAGCACTTCTCGCCCTCACCATCCCCACACCTGCACAAACCAGGACATTCCTATCCCCATTTCAGCCACCCAGAGGGAGTCCTACAACACTTCTGCAGCGTGGAAACCTCGCACATTCCGACTCCCCGGGGTGCAGAGGAGACGAGGGGGAAGAGCTGAGTCCTGTGGTGGGGGGGACCCAAATGCGGGGGGACCACTGAGGGCGCGGCGCAGCGGCGCAGCCGGCGCCATTTGGGCGCCGCACCGCCCGGCCCCATTTCCCTGATGCGCCACCTGCGGCTCCGGCTGCCGCTGTCAGTTGGGCGGCTGCGTCCCAACATGGCGGCGGCGGCAGCGGCGGCGGGGGCGACCGCGGTGGGCGGATGGAGATACTGATGACGGTCCGGAGACTCGCCTCCATCTGTACCATGGTGAGAGCCGCGGCCGGCCGGCCGCCCACCCACCCGCCGGGGCCCCACCCGGGGAGGTCACCCCCGCTACCCGGGAGCGGCCCCCAGCGCCGCGCTGAGGGGTGAGGAGGCCCCCGCGGCGGCCGGGCGCGATGAGAATTAGTTAAAAGTAACGAAAAAACAAGTTTTTCGGGAGGCCCCGCCGGCTGTGCGGGTAGGGAGGTGTGTGTGGGAGGTGGCGGGGTGCCCCGCTGCCCTCACAACCCTCCCCGCACCCCGGGAAGGCCGCGCTGGGAGCCCGGGGAGGGGGCCGCGGCCGGAGGGGCTGTGCCAGGGGAGGGGCAGCAGGAGTGGGGGGGAGCTGGGGTCAGGCGGAGCGGGGGGTGCCAGCCTGGGTGCTCAGCGACGATGTTTAGGGGGGTTTGGAGTAATTAAGCCCTAATTTCGGGTGGGGAAAGGTGGCTGGGGGAGCACGGAGCTCTCTGCAGAAAGGAGGACTCCGGGTGGGTGTGTCAGAGGCTGCTCTGCTTGCAGGTGGATTCTCTCCCTCGGAGAGGGAGGAACTAAGGGAATTATTGAACATTCCTTCTTTCTCTGGCTCAGTCATTTGTTGTGATAACCAAGCTCAATTTAAAGGTGGTTATACTAGTCGGTGAACCTCTGTAATCATTGCCCATGAATGCATATAACAGGGTATCACCCATGTTGCTGGTGAAGAGCTGGCAAGAGGGAGGCTGATAATTGCATGATTATGCAGAATTTGTAATGAAGGCACATTGCTGCATAAATAGAGGCCAGCAAATGGTTTGTCTAGCACTAAACCCCAGCTGACTCACAATAAGAACCTGCTTCTTGGAATGATACACCATCTAAACACCCCACAAAGACTCTGCCTTTAAGGAGTTTAAGTTGTATCAGCCATGAGAGGGGTTTGAATTGCCAAAATCTGGTTTAGCATCAGGCTGAGGGCATTCAATGTTAATAATTTGTTTTCCACAGTGCTACATCATAATTACTCCAAGGATTTGAACTTCAGGTTTAGATTTCAGTTGAAACAGCAGCAAACCAGAATGTGGGCTGTAGGGTCAGGAGGGGCTCTGCCACACCAGTGTGCTGTGACTGGCTTCATGTGTGTGTGGAGGGTGCAGGGTTTTCCCTTTTCCTTTTCCATGCAGGTGCTGGCTGCTGGTTTTGATTAACTTCAGACCCAGCTGAACTGAAGCACAGCAGGGCTGCACTGAGCTGGGTGGTTGGAGTTTCACAGTAATGCTCTTAAGAGATTAGTTTCATTTTTGTGTTTAAATTTGTGGCAGTGGATACCTGACAGAGTGGTCAGGCTGGCACAGGCTGCCCAGGGAGGTGGTGGAGTCACCATCCCTGGAGAGGTTCCAAAAATGAGTGGATGTGGCACTTCAGGCCATGGTTTAAGGGTCAGGGAGATGTTGGACTTGATCCTAGAGGTGTTTTCCAACCTAAATGATTCTGTGATTTTAGTTGTAAGTATTGCAGACAACTTCCCCAAACTTCACCCTTCGCTAATCTCAACATAATTTGTATTTTTAATTGCCCATCACACAGGCAGGTGAAATTGAGGCCATGAGAGGTGGCTGAATCATGACTTTGCTGTGCAGTTCTGCACCCCACAGGCAAGTGATGGCCTCAATCTCATGTAATATTTTGGGTTCCTTCCTGAGACCAGCTGCCTGAGCCTCAGATTAAGAGGGCAGATGCATTTTTCTCTGAGCATGAACCCAACCATCCCAGGAGAACTGTTTGTAGAGACTTTGGCTCTCCAGCCTCAATCCTGGACTCCTTTTTCCTGGATTTTGGTTGCAGTGATAGTAGAAAGTGAAGCAGATACTTGCAGCCTCCTAATGTCCCTTCTCAAGTGTTTGGGATTTTTCCCAATAATAATGCTTTTTATAATACTGCAGCTTTGGGGAAGCAAGATCTCCAAGCTGCTTCTTTTTCAAGTGGAGAACTTACTGTTTCATTTCTCTGCAGAAAATGTTGAGTGGTGCTGCTAGCACTAAATAATTGCATGAAACTTGCTCCAGATTTCTTATTTAGCTGTTTAATACTGTGGAATTTTTCAGCATCACTGTTTAGCTTGGCTAAACTTACTGTCAATCTCACTGGTTTGTTTTTTTTTCTTAAGGGCTGGGTGCTGTATTTTAAAATTGAATCAGTTTCTTTGCATCTACTTCAATTAATACCTAGCAAGTAAAAATACTGTTTGTCATGACACAAGTATGAAAACCCTAAACCTCCTTTATCAAAACATTTAATGACATTAACAAACTCCCTTTGGGAACCTACTTCCCTGCAGGTTATGGTAGTGTGCAGTGATTGTACAGTTCTTTACATCTTTGGAGTAAAATGGGCAGGTTTTTACCAGCATTTCTTAGTCTCCAGCTGTGCTTGAGGCTGGGAAGCTGGAACATGGATTTATGACATTCCCAGACCCCTCAGTCCATCAGTGTCACAGGAACTGGTGTTCCTGACTTTCCTGCAACCTCTTTAAATAGTAAATCCAATGCCCTGTCTCATTAGTAGATGGTAATGTAGTTATAAATTTAATCTTCTCCCCCTCCCTAAAATAACTTGCAGGGTTTTGTGCTGTGGATCATCTCTGCTGTGCCTTGTGATCATTACATCTCCTTTCTGTGACCATCCCTTTTTCAGCCATTGCACAACCTCCCTGTGGCCTGCTGAAGATGAGAAACTCAGAGGAAAATAAAATACATGGTTTTGAGTATGATTCAATGCCTGGTAAGGCTGCTGACACCACATGGCAAGACACATCCACAGCCAGGAGCCACCAGCAAGCTCTGGTTCTCTGCTGGGGCCCTTTGGCTTCATTTTTGCTTCCCAGCCCTTACTTTCACCATGGCCTCCAGGAGCTTTTGTTTTCTTCCTGCCAGCAGCTGCAAAATTAACTGGGAGGGTGAAATAGGGGTGTGTGTTCTTACCCTTCATGAAAAATGCATAACTCCTATTTCAAAAATACTTAAAAGTGGTATCTTTGTACCTCTGTGGTCGTGGAGAGATGTGAATCTCCTCTTGGCTGAGGTGAGAGAGCAAGGAGGGCTCAATTTCCATGGGTCTGGCTGCATCACCTAACCCAGAATATTCCTGCTGCTGAGATGAGGCAGTTGTAGAGCTGAGGTTTGGAGTTGGAGTCAGTTGCTGCGTTGACAATAACTTTTTTTTTTTGCTTAGAGAGGCCAAACAAAACACTAGATGGAGGAAGGTGTGAATAGAATGAAGATGTGAAGTTAGATCTGATCTTTTCCTGACAGCTAATTTAGTAGTAAGCTGTTAGCAGAAATACTGGTGTTCCTTGGTAGGCTAGTTAGGGCCACTTCCCCTAGATTCACATCTAATTGTTTGCCAAACCAGTAGGACATGCCCAGAGAGCTCCAATCCAGTGTACAAATTGGTGGTAGCTGTCTTCTCCTCCTGAATCAGGAGGGCAGGGGTGTAATTATTATTAATTTCAGTGCTAGAGAAGAGGCTGAATCATTTGTCAGTAATACATTTCCACTTGCCACCTGAATAATTTACACTCTTCAGGTCCCATCAAGCAGGGCTTTCCTGTCACTGCTGTAGAGTGGTTGCCTTGCTGCTCTTTCACCTGTATTTGTAGATTTTTTTGTTAGAGGAATAGCATTTAGGGGGGGAGAAAACATGTGTAACCCTTTGCAAACCAGTTAGTAGGTGGCTTCGTGCAAGGTTTTTCTGTATGTTGTTTTGATACCATATTTGTGTTGAGTTCTCCAGATTTGGGACTTGCAGAAGTTTGGAGAGAAAAGTTTGGTGTCTGTTTGGATCCCAGATTGTCTCTAAATTTTAAACTTTCATTACTATCCCAGGGAAAATGAGAGATCCTAACTGTGAGTACTAAGGAGACTGTGGACAATATATGGTTCATTAGCTGAAACTAGATATTAATGATCCTAGAGAACCTTTAAAAATGAGGGATGAAAATCTGGGAAGAGATGTTAAAATAACAGTGCAGCTTGTTCAAGAGGTGCCTCTGTATTATCAGCTCTTCCTTGTTTTGGTCTTTAATCAGGATTCAGAGCAAATGCTTTTAATACATTGAATTCAGCAGTGTTTACAAGTGCATCACTTAGGATCTTGTTCCTATTAAAAAATAAATGGCTTTCAGTAATTGCTCCTACAGATGTTAGTTTGGGAGACTCCTGGATTTGTTGCCAAAATAAAAAGCTGTTCTGTAGATCATTAGGGTTTATTTCTGATGTCATATATTAGATTTTCATTTCCTTTCCTAGTGCAACTGAGGAAGATGGAGAGAGACATTTTAGCAGAGCCTATTATGACAGGACAAGAGATGAGGGTTTTAAACTAAAAGAGAAATTTAGACTAGAGAGAAGGGAGAAATTGTTGGTGCTGAGGGTGATGAGAGCCTGTGTCAGGTTTCCCAGAGAGGTGGTGGCTGCCCCATCCCTGGAACCATTGCATCAATTCTTGGTGCATCCATCAGTCTTGGTGTTAAGTAAAATCTTACTACCAGCTCACAAAAGAACAATACTGGTGAGCACTGAGTGCACCTGGAGATCTGTTTGTGTTTGCTCTTTTAAAGCTGTAAAATAGCCAAGAGCTGTGCTAGCAAGACACCTACTTCTTCTGGGTGTTACTAGGTCATTTCAGAGAAGCCCAAGGTCAGGAGAAGTCTTGTGGGGCTCTTCTCTGGTGGATGAAGTAGCTGCAGTGAGCGCTGGTAGTACTGGGGATGATGAAGAAGGGGAAATTGATTGCTCATAAAATCATTTAGGTTGGAAAAGACCTTTAGGATCATCAAGTCCAACCTTTAATACTTATATCCATGGTACAAAGGTCAAGACTCTAAGCAGTAGCTTCTGTACTTCCTGCCCTTAATCCAACATCCTTTCTGGACATTCTTTTTACAGGAGTCTGGCTTTACTATCTCATTTTAAAGAGCATTTAATGCCAGAATTTCACAAGTGTCTCTGACTTGCTTTGCCTTGGAGAGGCCCAGATCCTGCAGACCTTGCAAGACCAGCTCCTCATTGAATAAACATCAACGTGGAGCAGTTTACAAAGCCATTTATTTAAAGCTGCTCTAATTAAGACTTCAGGTTTGAAACACTTCACAGTAGTAAACTCATTTTGAAACAGCATTTCTAATTCTGTGCTCTCCCTGACATTGGTGGTAGCCCAGAGTGCTCTGTGAGCTGGACTCTGTGGTGAGGAGTGGGCAAGATCAAGATGATTCTGCAGTATTTGGAAGTGTGAAGGCTTGGAAAGTCTCTGACCTTGTTACACCTGCTCCTTTCAAGATTATCAGTTTGGTTTGCCTGCATAAGCACCTGAAGTGCTGGAATCCAAAGTTCAATTTGCTGTAATTTGCAGCCTTCCTGGATGTGTGGAAAGGGATCATTTCAAACCCTGACTAGGGAGTGAGGGCTGAGCTGACAGCTCTTTTTATCCAACCTCAGCACTGCACAACTGAGGAGTTTTACAAGATGGGGAAGCAACATCTAAATCTGTGTTTAGCAAACCATGATAGTGTGTTCTGTAAACTCTCAAAAAGACAGCCCCAGCTCTGCTCCTTCCTGCACTCCCCCTCATGGGCTTTTTAACAGTCCTGAGGCTGCAACTATTATCATGGCTCAGCAGAGTAAGTGCAGGCAGAATCATCTCACTCATTTCTTTCCTGGAAGGTTTTAAGTAGCACTGACTTGGCCTCCTTGTTCTTTTTTTCCCATTTTTTGCTATTTTGTTTTGGTTTATTTGTTCACTGTTAAAAAATTCACTCTTCCCTCATGCCATATATTGAACCAGCTTTTTGAATTTTGAGCACTGCTTGATGGGGTCTCTTGGAGCAACTTGAAAGCTCCTTCCCAGCTTTTTTCCAATACTAAACCTTCCCCTACAGGGTCAAATGAATAATTAGAGACTTCAGCAAGACCAGATATGTTCTGGACACTGAAATACCTCCTAGGTATCTTCCCCTTCTTGCCTTTCTTTAAGGGAAATGCCTTTTGTAGGCAGGTATGTGCTGTGTGCTCAGTGGGACCAAGCTGGTTTCAGTCCAAAAGCTGAATTAATGTGGTATTGAGCTCAGGCTGGTAGATCATGAGGGATTTTTATTTCAACAGGCTGTTACACCAACCATGAATGTCCATGCAGCACTAATAAAAGTGTAAAAATGCTTTAATTACTTCATTTGAACTGAATGATATTAATTAAAGGCTTGGGTAAAAAACATACAATGTGGAATTTATATTTTGTGCTGAGCTAAAAAAAATAATAATTTATCCTTGAAGAAAGGCTCCATCTTCACATTTCCATGGGTGATTCAGAGGGTGGTTTAAATTAGCTGTTTAGCTTGTTAAAAGTAATCTGCTGATGAGATTAGTCTTGTGTATATCTTAGATAGGGCTAAAGCAGCTGAGATTCGTTGGCAGTCATAGGAAACTAGAGCTTAAACATTTTACAGTGTACAGATAAGAATTTTTCTGGAACTTCAGGAGCAGTAATATGTATACCTCCAGATTTTAAAGAGTTCTCTTCTGAAAATCTCCTGCTCTCTACAAATGGACTGTAAAAGGAGCATCTGAAATGGTTGAGTGGCCCCAAAATAGGCCCAGCAGTGACTTACTGGGACTTGGTGATTTTGTCAGGATCATTAGTATTAAAAAAAGAACCAAACTGGAAGTTTGTGGTTGTATTTTCTGAAAAGATAAGAAGGGCTTCACAGTTCCAGTTACTTCCTTTCCTTCTATTTTAAGCAGCTGCTTCATCCTTGTTAGCATTTAAAAAACCCTGATAGCATTTGCTTGACAACTGTCCTGTCTCTTTAGGTGTCTTTAAATTTCCATGTCCTTCTAAGAAACCAAACAGATCTTTAGTATTTTGCCTCCTTATGTTGAGCTAGTAATGAGTGGTTATAAATTCCTTGACAGCCTGATGTTGCTTGGATTTTACTGTGTAATATCAAAATCAGTGTATGATTAGAGCAGATCAGTGCTGCTTGCACTGTACTCACCTTTAATGACTATTTTAATGGTTATAATTTATCTTCCCTTGCTATCCCTCTTCTTTCACTCTAGTTTCTTGGTTTTTTACTGTCCTCTCTTCCAGCCTAGCCCATAAACATGTCACACAGCCACCTCTCCAGTTGAGCAAATACACCCAGTTGCTAATAGCTGGTGGCTTGTGCTAATGTGAGACATCCAAAGCAGATGTGAAGCCAGCACCCTCCAAAATGTGCAGGACAGCTGCCTGAGGGAGCTCTCCTCCTGGGCTCTCTTAATCCTCCCTAGATTTACAGTTTAGCAACAGCAAATGCCATAAAGGCCTCTGCTTCCCCTCACCAAGGCTGGATCTTCCCACTTACAACCCTTTCCCATCATCTACTTTGTGGGTTTTTTTCTCCCTGGTTTTATAGTTCCAGTGCCTCTGGTTGCTCAGCAGTGACCTGATTATTTTTGACAAGAACTCTGAAGAACACTGAGGATATTGACCCAGTGCTGTGCTAATTTGGATCCTTTCCTTGCTGAAGCTAGAGCAGCAGCTGCTCCATGCTCCTGAGGTCTGCTTATCAAGATAGTAACCACGTAGCTTTTATAACCATTCTGCAAAGGTACCTTCACAGCAGCAAAAAAAGTAAATACTTATAAAAGAAAGTGTGAATTCCTTCAAAGTGTGGAAGTGTTAGTTCTGGGTAAAAAAAATGTGACTGGTAACGTTGGTTAGGCTGTGATAATAGTCCACTTATTCTCAGCCAAGTTTTGCAACTTGGTAAAATTCCTAGTACTGAAAAGGAAAGAAATGTGGAGACCTCTTCACAGCCTTCCAGTATCTGAAGGGGGCCTACAAGAAAGCTGGGGAGGGACTTTTCACGAGGGCTTGTAGTGATAGGATGAGGGGTGATGGCTTCAAACTGGAAGAGGGGAGATTTAGATTAGGAATTAGGATGAAGTTCTTCACTCTGAGGGTGGTGAGACCCTGGCCCAGGTTGCCCAGGGGGGCTGTGGATGCTCCATCCCTGGAGGTGTTTAAGACCAGGTTGGATGGGGCTTTGAGCAACCTGGTCTAGTGGGAGGTGACCCTGCCATGGCAGGGGGCTGGAACTAGATCTTTGAGGTCCCTTCCAACCCAAACCATTCTGTGATCCTATAACTTGAAGCAGGAACTGGGTTTGTGGATCTCTCCCATACTTGACCATAGCTCATATTCAGAGCTGTGTAGTTGTCATTAATCATCCCCAGCTATTCATTGATAGCTTCACAAGAACTCTTCAGCTCTGGGCCTTGTTATCATTTCTAGCAGAAAGCTACTTATGTAGAGTGACCAGAAAAGTGATGACTTGCCTTCATCTTCCAACACTAATTTCTTCTTATGATCCTTGTTGGCTAAGTGAGTACAATCTCTGAGCCATTTGTCTGTAAGAATAATTACAAATTCAAACAAGCACGAGGGCATAGAAGTGCTTAAACCCTTGGAAGCTCTTGATTCCTTTCCAGTTTCTGAAATCAATTAAATCTAGAGCAGGCAAAACACTCATTTTCTTTGCAGGAACTTTGAGGAGCTTATAAGAGATGGAGATGCCTAAACATAGATTTTTCATACTTCATTCTGGCAATGTACCCTGGCTGAGAAATAGAAATCTACTACTATTTGCTCCCCTTTTCATGGTGTATTGAACTGGAAATAAATCTTTAAGGCCTCTCTGCTGAGCAGAAAGGACTCACACATTAGAAGGTTTCTTCTTACTCAGTTGAAATTTCAGCTCCACTCTGGGATCATTTCATCTGCAGTGACTTGGTCAGACACCTCCCTCAGCTAAGAGCTTTGGAAACTGGTCTTTTGACTTTATCATCCCTTTTGCTTTACCAAATTTGACAAAATCTGCCTCGGAGGCATTTTGGGTAAATATTTGGTTTACTCAGGCCAATCTTAGAGGCTGAGAGGAGACCTCATTGCTCTCTACAACTCCCTAAAAGGAGTTTGTGGTGATGCTGGGGTTGGGCTCTTCTCCCAAGTCACTAATGACAGGACAAGAGGTGATGGCCTCAAGTTGCACCAGGGGAGGTNCTTAAAAAGTGCAGCCAACCTCTGAGCCAACCTTTTAAGTCACAGTCATTTCTAGAAAATTACAAGTCCTGAGTACAAGTTGCTGAAACTCAAGTTGTCACCTCCCCCACCAATATGGAACTGTTAAATTTGTGTCTCTCTGAGGGTTTAATTATATAAGTAAAAGAGTATTAGCACTTTAGGGGGTTGTTTTTCCTTGTCAGGAAAATTATATATATTTGTATATAAAAATTATATATTTTACATATAGTAGTATATATATATAAAAATAGTAATATATTTTGCATGTAACATTATATAAATTAGCGTTTTGTTCCTGCTCACAGAGCTTTCTACACAAAGTTTTTATCACCTCTTCTTGGAGTAGAGGAGCAGTTCCTTGAGAGCATTTCCTTAGACCTCCTACAAGTCTCAAGGATGTACTTTGGGGGGAGTTTCTAAGATGTATTTATTCATCTTGCACTAGCAATGAGAAGTCAAATCTAACCTCAAGCTTTATATGTAGCTGTATTTTACTATACATTATTTGCTTAGCTTTTATATGCCAGACAAACTCCATTGATACGTGTCAGTGATTTTTTTTTATGTCATTTTTTATTGCTCCCACAACATGTTATAATTCAGCGAGACAAGGTTGATTTTCTGATGGGTTTTGGTGTGTGAAGTGCTGGAAGATGCAGAATGTTTCTGTGGCACCCCAGAAGAGATGATTCTCTTTTCATTCCCCACATAAATCCAAATATTCATACTTTGGACACTTGCCACTTGGGTTAGATTTTATTTCTAGGTGAGAAATGTGGATTTTGTTTCCCAATTTATGAAACGTGTTGCTTCTTGTGAGCAAATATTGGTGTGAACTGAGGCAGAAGCATGAAAACTCTATCAGTGGGGGTGGGAAAATGAGTTTAACACCTACAAGTCTGCAAACAACACTGCTGCTAATTAAATAATTACCAGATTTGATCTCTGCTTGGTTAATTTGCCACCTCCAAATCTAGTAGCAAAGATCAGGGGTGGTGAGTGGCTGAACTTTGACTCACTCAAACGTGGCAGGTCCCTCCATCTGAAATGTGACCATGGCCAGCTTGTGCTGCCACCATAAAGGGGTTTTGTTTCTTCCCTACGTGTGTAGTGTGGTTCTCCTGGACATAATTCCCATGATAAATCACTTTATAGTGCTTGCCATGTAGTTCTTTTATCATGATATCCTCAGCGTGTGTGTTTTCTGGAGTTTCTCCAGTGTATTAATTAATGATCAACTTTACACCTTGAGAATTCTTTATTTGTGCTTTGGATTCCTCCCACCAGTACCTTGAGCCCTGTTTTTTTTGTGTGATTAAAATCTCTGACAAGAAACTTCAAAAACATTGCAGCTAAATGTTACCTTAATTTAGCTGCTGTGGGTGGTTGACTTCAATTTATTAAGGAAACCTGATTTTTTTTTACCTACCCCTGCATTTAATTGACCCAAATTTACAAAGTTTGGGCAGTAGATACAAGGAAACACTTGCAAAAAAAATCCCATGTAAACTGTTAGATTAAGTGGTGCATGTGGAATGTGGGTTGGTGGTTTAGTTGAATGGCAGCCCTGGCTTGTGAAAGGTTATTAAATCCTTTATAGCCCAATTTTCTTAATAAAAGCATGAGAATTGTAATTTTTTCTTCATTCAGCTGTTTATTCCATATGTTGCTTTTCAGGCTGGAGTATTTGGGTTGACTAATTTCACTAGTTCTGTAAATTGGAGGGAAAAAAGAGGTACCTGGAAGCAGGGAAAGAAGTGAGAGGAGCTGCTTGAGCTCACACCAAAAAATCTCTCTGTAATTGCTGCTTGTGAAGAGCCTTCCTTGTAAATCTGTCAGCATCTAATGCATGTTCTGTGGTTTTTATAGGACTCAATTTTGAACCTATTTGTTTTCTGTCTTTTTGATAGATGTGATTTATTTTAAATCTGATGTGGGAGATTGAACTACAGAGTTTCCATTCCTCCTGTTAAACTGAATTGTTTCTTGGTTTCGAATTTTTTTTTTGTTATTTCTTTGTTCAACACAATCTAGATGGAACTTTCTACACGGTCTCTGCTTGTCTGTGGTTCATATTAATAACAGAATGCAAAGGGAAATGATTGAAATATTTACTCAGCAATTAAAAATCCTTCCTAGCTTGAGTGAAATAGGTGAACTGAGTTTGGCTGGACTGTAATTTTTGAGTAGTGCTCTTGTGGGGTGGTTTGAGCTGCCTCACCTCTGCAGAAGGATTTCAGAGGGTTATAAAGGAGTGATTTGGATATTTAAAATAGAAGTTGAGAATCCAGACTGGTTGGATTCTGATTGAGTGATGGTGACTCCTTAGATGACAGCCAAGGACTGTTGGAAGATCACCAAGAAACATTCGAGAACACAATGGAGTGATGATGAGGGAAGGTACCAAATCCCAAATGGCAGCTCAGCTATAAGGTATTGGTGGATTAAAAAAAGGAGGGAAAATGGAAAGAGATTCATAAACTACTTTGAATTTGAATTGGACAGAGTTAAAATTGAAACTAAAATGATGGGATGAGCTAATTTGTGTTTTCTGTGACCAGACCATATGAACGTGTTGTGGTAGTTTTGAATTGTCTCTAAAATAGTCCTCATTGTATTGCTGGAGACTCAAGGATGTATCAAAATGCTTAATATATCATCCTTAAATTAAAGGCAGAAAAGCCAAAACACTTTTAGGTGACCTGAGGTTGAGGAGTGTCTGATAAAATTCTTCTTTCCATGTTTTTTTGTAATCATACTTCACTTGTCTATAGTAGTTTCTAGAAGTAAAGGTAGAAAATTCTAGTATTTCTAATGTAGTGTCAGTAAGATATTTATTTTTTCAATAATTCTTTATATGAGATGCAAATAAAAAGCAGCCACATCAAACCTGTGCCAT
>VYZX01026206.1:184682-233938 GCA_013401335.1 Brachypteracias leptosomus
CTTTATTAGCTCTTTTATTCCCTTTATTAGCTCTTTTATTCCCTTTATTAGCTCTTTTATTCCCTTTATTAATTATTTTATTGTGATGGCTTTAAATGTCTTTATTCACTTAATTAATTATCTTATTGTGGTGGCTTTAATTCCGTTTTTAAATGCAAAGAGGAAAATATTTTAAGGGCTTCCAGGAAAAAAAGTAGTCATGGAAGGTAAAAAAAAAATACAACTGCNATATATCTTTTATATATATAATCAACACACTAATATTGCATAGATTTAGTGTAAATACATATATACATATATATAAATACATAGAATTCTAGTTGATTTCTGTTGTGATACAGTTGTGTTAATTTTTATTTATGTTTATGACTTTAAGCTCTCATACCATGCATCTTCTTATGTAGATTCTTAATTTGCTATACCTATAACTGCATTAATATGTTTTAATAACAGGGATTAATAATTCAGATGTATTAAGTGGTTTTGCTTTTTCTTCTCAAACCCAATGTCTTACATGGGACTTTTAAGACCCCAGTGGTTTAAATTCTTACTAGGAACTTACCAAAGGCTTAAGATAAACTCTATTTTCTAAGTATTGGAGTTCTCAGAACTTGTTTTCAATATTTGCCTGTAAGGTTTTATTTTCATTTAGTTGCCCCAAAGAAGCTTCACTCTCTGACAGATAATGCATTTAAGTATATCAGTAATTCTGGAAGGACTAGAGAAATACTTTCTTTTGCCTAAAGCTGATGTGAATGTGGGTTGTTTGAAAGCCTTATGTAGATCCTAAGTAAAGAGTAAAGAGGTTGGATTCTTTTTTTTTTTTTTTCCCATATTTTGAATATATTGTGTTTAGCAAGTAGCAAGGGCAGAAATTTCAATTCAAGCCATTTGCCAAAGTCTTAAGAACCTCAACAATGTTTTGAGACAGCATTAAGAGGTGGGAAATCTCACTCTGCCAGTAACAAGGTAGAACTGGGTGGGAGAGCAGCTCTCCTGCTTTTGTAGTAATAAGTTTTCAGTCTTTTTTTCTTTCCTTTCTGGCAGTGGTCCAAACCGTGGACATTATATCACCATTGTGAAGAGCCATGGCTTCTGGTTGCTGTTTGATGATGACATTGTAGAGGTAGGTACCCTCTTCCCTGCTGAGCACAAGTGGATTTGCAATAATTCTTGATCAATCTGCTCCATCAGATTTGTCCTGAACTTCTCTGCTGACAGCTGTAAAGACTAACATCCAAAATATTTTTGTAGCCACATCTTTCACATAATTATTAAGTAAATATCAAACAAATACTAACATAGAACTGCTTTTGTAAGATGAAAATGGACTGTTTGCCTCCCAGGTGAGGTTAAGGCCTGATGCTGAGTGTCTAAGTACAGCAAAATCCTTGCTTGTGTTGAAATAAGTTGGAGAATGTGCTACATCTTTATTTTTTAAAGCTTTGAGCATCAGGAGTGACTTTCTGGTGTGCTGGATGGCTTGTTAAACAGTTGCCTTTCTCCCATTATTGTATTTTGAGGCTTATTTTCCTGTTTCTGTCATGAAGTACATAATGATGTCAGCTAATTTTTGAATTAAGTGTCTACCTCAATATTTTTAAATGTCTTTTCCATCCACGAGATAAACTTTACAGTTAAAAAGTAAAATACAAAATAACCATCTTGGTGTTCTACGTTTGTTTTTCCTTCAGTCACTTTTATGTTGAGCTCAAAATCAGGATTTCTTTGTGTCTGCCAAAAAACACTGGCACTTTTATGGATGTGCCAAAACATTGGCACTTTTGTGGAGGTGCCAAAACATGGCTTTTAAATGTGAGCTGTCTGTTACCAGACAATCAATTCAGGGAGTTGTCACAAGTGAGCTGTAACACAACTCCTCTCTCCTGAAGGGATAATTCCTGCTGGTGGAGGGGTGAAAAAATTGCACAGGAGAGTTTTACACGAGTCATTTGAGATCATTGGCCCTTTCCCATGAATGGTTACTCCTTGAGCTGCTTCAGGATCTTTTCATCAACTATCCACCATAGCTGCTCCTGCCTTCTAAGTGTGAGGGACATGACCAGGCTGCCCAGGGAGTGGTGGAGTCACCATCCCTGGAGGGGTTCAACAAACCAGTAGATGTGGCACTTCAGGACATGGTCTGGGGGTCAGGGAGATGTTGGACTTGCTGATCCTAGAGGTCTTTTCCAACCTAAATGATTCTCTGATTCTTACCTCTAGAAGCACCACCCCCTCCTCTTTCCTCAGCCTTCCAGAACTCCCCTGAATTTCTGGTGACTCCATGATGGAGAACAAGGTAGTGGTGGCTGCTCTTCCTCTCCTGATGCTGGAAGAAGTAGCTGCAGTTTTACTCATCTCTTCTCTCTCCCTGCTTAGTCATCAGCTCTTGAGAGTCAGTTCTTCACCAGTGCTGCAGGCTGCCCACTGAAAAACTGCAGTCAAGCCACAACTACTCCTGGCAGTTCCATCTGCTGCCTGAAGAGGTTTAAATACCCACTCTGAGCTTGACCAAGTGCTGTTTTCAAACTGCTGGTGATGGCCATAGGGTGACACTACAGGAAATATGTTCCTCTGTGTGACACTACAGAGGTTATCCTCAAAAACAGAGGGGGGGAAAAAACCCTCTAAAATGTGAATTCTCCCTAAGTTTCTGAATTTAGGAGCCTTCTGGTCTTCATTAACTCTTAAGAATCTGAAAGTAGATTTTTTTTTTAATTTATTTTGGGTTTTTTTTAAGCTTTGGAGACTTAACATTCTAGGTGTGAATGGGCTACATAACAAAGCAGGTACTAGTCAGCAGGCTTCAGAAGATGAGTCCTGTGTACAACTGCAAGAGACTGCGTGGAAAAGCTCCCTGCCCTTAAATAGAGTTCAAAAGCTTTGTTGTGTTTTTGGCAAGTGATCTGAATTAATAGCTCTGGACTGTCAATAGGAAGTAGTTTATCCTTATTACCCACTAAATGTCAGAGGCAGTGAAGTCATCTTTATTTATCTATTTGGATGTGGTTGGAAGGCCAACTTTCAATTAAATTGGAGATAGATGGTAATCAAACATACTACAGCATATGTGAAAAGCAACTGCATCCAATCCAGGAGGCAGCTCAGCCCAAATGGGATCCTGGGCCAGTCAGAATTAATGGAGAAACCTGAGCAAATGATTTCTGGCTAATTTGACATGTTGTCATTAGAGCAGCTCAGGGATATATCACAATGTTTGGCTGAAACAGAGAGAGAGGAAAGTGCCCATCCAGGGAGTCCTCCAGAGTGAGACAAGGGGGAGAATGTCTGGATGTCTTCACTTAAATATTTATTCAGAGTTTTGCAGCATTTTGGTTGAATGATGTGCAAGGAAAAGATTTGGTTTGGGGAGCCAGAAAAGTTGCCTGGAGATGAGCAAAGGATATTCAAGCTCAGTCAACAGGTGAAATAATTTTAATGCCAAGGTGAGGAAGCAGGATTGTAAAAATTATGAAACCATCAACTGGTGGTTACTCTAAAGCTGCAACTGGGTAAAACTTTGCTGCCCACTCTGTATGTGGTCAGCTAAGGCTGGGCAGGATAGTCTAGGATTATAACCCTCTCCCAGTCCCACTGTTTTCTGTGGGCAGTGGAACTGAAGAAGGAAGTCAGTTTTGCTCTGATAAAACTAAAAATATCTGGAGGATGAATTAATCTGTATCGACTGCTGGAGCTGCATCCCAAATGAGGAGTGGAAATAGACTTGATTGCATGGCAAGTTAGTTGGCACTTAAAGCATGTTTGAGTTGTCTGCTAAATATATTACAAGGCCTGAAGAATGTTCTTTTGCTGGTTTTCTGCTAAAATGTGTATCTAGCAGTTTGTAGTAGATGTTGTGTTAATAAATTGTGTGGAAATGCAGAAGCCCTCAGAGCATCTCAGCTGCTCTGGAGTCCTTGAATGGGGAGGAGGGAAAAACAAAACATCTGGGGTTTTTTTCCCCCATGTTTGTTTTTTTTAATAGTGTTTAACACTATTTAACAAAACTATTCAAGGAGAATTTTTGTAGTTGATGCATCTTCTGGGAACTTACTGACCATAGAAAAATGTCCTGTAATCTTTCAAGGATACATTTTCATGGATCCCCTTTTTATAGCCCAGCTTAAGGGAGCTCTGTTATTTCATCTTGATTTCCTTTTGTTCAAGAGTGAATAAGGGATTAAGTGGAAAAAATGGTTTGTTGGATCCAGGGATACTGAAATATGGCTGTGTTCATCCTGGGTGGCTGCCCAGCATCACCTCCAAGAACTGCCAATAATGCTTTGTCTGGGGAAAGGGGTTCTTAGGGTGATGTTTTGACCAAGGCTAATTATCATTCTCCTTCATTTTCAGAAAATTGATGCCCAGGCCATTGAGGAATTCTATGGGTTAACATCAGACATTTCCAAAAACTCAGAATCTGGATATATCCTCTTCTACCAGTCGAGAGACTAAGACAAAAGATACACGTAGAACAAAGAAAAGAGGAAAAAACCAACAAAAAAGGGATCAAGAAATGTGCAAATGGAACAGATTTGTGCCAGCAGAAGCAGCTCCTCATTGCTGTAGGACCAGGACAGAGCTGGCAGGGCTGATGAAGGCTTCTCCCTGCCCTTTTGTGGAGGATTAGTGCTGACTGCCAGAACCAGAAGAGCTTTTGTTCCAGTTTTCTTTCTGGGCTTTTGTTTTGTGGGTTTTTTAATTATTTTTACCATGCTATCTTCCAAAATCTGTGTTACCTCTACTTGAAACCTGGCTGCTTGTTTGTTCATGGACTGAAGAAGAGATTTACAGAGTAGCATTGTAGAATTTGTACCATTTCATGTTGGCCTGAGGCTATACCTTGGTTTCTACCATGGTGGTTTTTCTGTATTTTAGCAGAATGATTTCAATATTCAGTGTCAGCTGAAGGCATATTTTAGGATATGAACAGCAGCTGGTTGCTGGATATTTTTGGTGACTCAGACTTGAGAAGCAGTACAAAGCTAAGACATATTGGAAATGTCAAGTCTGTAATTTTTATTAAAAAAAAAAAAAAGCAGACAACCCCCCCTCTCTCTGCAGCAGTGTAAATCAGCCCCTTGTGCATTACCTGGGCTTTAGGAACACTAACTTCTCTTGGGATTTTTATTTTCCCCTCTTTTTCTTCTTCGGGAGGTAGAAAACTTGATCCATATTCAGGCCCTAGTGGTTTTTTGGTTTGTTTTTTTTTTTTACTTTTTGAAGCAGTTTTGCCTCAAAGCCTCATTGCTGCAGGGTGAAGGGGAGCAGAGCAGCAGAACCTGTCTGGCAACCAGTTGCTGGAGAAAATGGGAAGTTGCAGCATTTCTTGGGAGCTCTTGCATAAACCAAAAGTGCCCTCATTGTGAAACAGGAGCTGTTCCACCTTTCAGCAAACCAAGCTTCCCCAATCCATGCTCACACCCAGGAACAGCACTAAGTGAGAAGGGTGCACCAAGAGAAGTGTTATTTCTCAAACTAACCCACTTGTGCTTAAGTCTTCAAGGTGATGGACACCTCAGAAGGAAAACCAACCCCCCAACGCAGACGTTGCCTTGAGAAGTGTTCCTCCATCTCTTGTGTCCACCTGGGAGTCCCACCACCTCAAAATGCTTCTGATTGTCTTACCTCTAAGGCCTTGCTTCACAGGGGCACTCATTAGTCTTCTGAAGACTGAAGTGAAGTCATTATCTGTGCCACGTGTGTGTAGACATCACCTCCAGGAGGACCAGAAAGACAAGACTAAGGGAGTTGGTGAGAAATCTCAGAAAAACCTCTAGTTTTCTTTGTGAGAAGCCCCATTGCCGTGCCAAAGCTTGTCACAGCTGGCTCTAAACCACCAGTGGGAAGGAGTATTCTCCTGCCTTCACCTTCTAGGTGACACCAGAGCTGTCCTCTGTGTGCTTGTGCCCAGCCCAGCCCTCCATGGTGTGTCCCAGCCCTCCATGATGTGTCCCCGCCGCCGTCGTTCTCCAGGACATTTTAACTTATGCAATTCTGGGGCTTGTGCAGCAGAGAAAAAACCTTTTACCAAAACCTTGTCCTCAGGAAAACAGCGTTTCACAGTCTCTCGTGGTGGCTGGATGTGTCTGGTCCTTCTTGTCATGACCACAACCATCATGTTGGCAATTAACTCCTGCCTTCCAAAAACGCAGATTGATCGTTACCTTCATATTCCAGCTTGGGTACAGGCTCCATTCTCCTCTTCCAAGCAGATAAAACACAGACGTTGGGTTTTTTAATTATTTTTTTATTATACAGAGTACTGTCATTGGCAAACCTTCTTGTCATCTCCTTCCTCTTGTGTGGACATCCTTCCTGGCTCAGAGTCTTCTTCCCCTTGTTCCCACACGAGCTGTGAGTCCTCTCCAGGAGACTGAGTCTTGCAAAAAAAAAAAAGAGAAAATAAATTAAAAAAGAGAAAATTTAAAAAAAAAAAAAAAAAAAAAAAAAAAAAAAAAAAAAAAGAGAGAGCACTGAGTGAAGAAGAATCTAAACCATAAATACCAGGATTACTGTAGTACACTAGACATGTATTTTGTATATCTGGCGCTACCTTTTTACAAATAATTCCTGATGGAGAGAGAATATTGAGAGAGATATACTATAGATTAAAAAAAAAAAACAAAACCCTGTTAAAAGTGCACTTTTGCTACAGATTTATAAGGAGACGAAAAGGAATTAAATGGGAAGAGAAGGGTGTGATGTTGCTTCTGTATAATAAATGGCCCCACCTGTCTCCAATAAAGGTCATGTATGATCAAAAGCACCAGAGTGGCCCAAATGCTCTTCCTTGAGTTCCCCTCCGAGGCAGAAAGAGAAGCTGTTCCCTCCAGGCTGGTTGGCTGAGGGGTTCTGACCCTGCTTGCCTGTAATAACATGGTTTAAACCAAGAGAAATGAATAATTTGGTGGTGTGGAGTATAATTAAGTGCTGGTAAGCTGAGGAGAGGTTCTCCAGGCAGGGCCTTTTCCCTCAACACCCTTCCCACCCTTGGTGTCCCTTCATCTCCTCCTCCTCCCCTGTAGCTCTGCTGGTGCCTTTCCCTCTGCTTTGCTTTCTCCTCCCTCTTTCTCCCCTTGCTGTTGGACTCCCGAAGACTTCTTTGCAAATATTTTCTGGAACAGAGACATTTAAAAGCAAAAATAGCACCGTATCCTTGGAGCTTTTTGGGTTGGCTGTGGGACAGGTCTTGGTTTCTCTGTGGTTCACTTTTATGTGGGGAAAGGTTGATCAAAGGCTGCTCCCCTGAGCAAGGAATTCATGGGACTAGGTCAGGATGTGATAAAAGATTGCAAATGAGGTTTGAAAATCCCAAATGCTGCCTGGTCCTTGTCCTGCTGGGTCATCCCTGAGCAAGAAATACATGGAGCTAATTCTGACTCTAGTGAGCGTGGGTTTGACTTTCAGCCACTTCAGAATTACCCAGAATTAATTTCATTGAGGGCAAGCAACTAAAATCCAAACCCAAAGCAGTGTGGTTTTAGCTTTGGGTTCCAGTAAGGCAGGGTTGATACTGGGATTTGGGGGCTGGTCTTGTCACTTCAGGTCTTCTCCAGAACCCAGCCCTGAAGGGAGGGTGAAGACCATGATTGTTTGTCTCTTCTGGGCAGCAGCTGAAGTGAAATGCACCCGGTGTTGCTGTTCTGCTTCAGCTCCTGGGGCTTGTTTGTGGAGAGGTTCTGCCCTAAAGACTTCAGAAGGGGTTGTTCATGAAGTGGTGCCTGCACTTGGCATGTTGTGGTTACCAGCAGGAGCTGGTAAAGTCCCCGTGCCAGCTCAGCTTAGGGTGTGTGTAAAACAAATTGTACTTGATCGGTACAAGAAAGAAAATAGCCCAACAAAGGCCCCTGAGACAAGTCAAACCTTCCCATTGGTGTCCGTGGCCTTCATCAGAAAGAAACAACCCCCTGAAACAGAATTCAAGCCCTGGTGGTGCTGGCTGTGGTTGTGCTGATGCTCCTTCAGGCTACTCCTGTCTCCTTCCCTCCATCTCCCACAGAATGGGTCCTATCTGGAGAGTTTGTTGCCACCTCCCCAGCCAGGCTGGTTCCTTTGGTTCCCTGCACCAGCAGCTGGGTGGGATTAGGTGTCCACAAGTGATACTGCAGAGTATGGGAGGTTAAAAATGAAGTGGTGCTGGTGGGGTGGCATGAGGGTCACCTTATCCTTTTGTTCTGAAGATACTTTGCAAAGGAAAATGGTTTGGTCCTTTCTGTTGATTGATGTTAACTAACCCACCTTTGTGCCACCATGTTCAGCCTGGAGAAAGGAGGCTCAGGGGAGACCTTCTGGTTCTCCACTCCCTGCAAGGAGGTTGGAGCCAGGTGGGGTAGGGCTCTTCTCCCCAGGAACAAGCCACAGGACAAGAGGAAACGGCCTCAAGTTTGGAGGACAAAGCTAAGAAAGGATCCATGAAAGCCTTAAAATATCAGAGCCCCCAAAGTATTACTCCAGATAGGCTGGCCCAGATTTATTGAGGGCAAAATGCTTTTGGTGCCATGCTGCTGAGAAATGTCCTCTGCACCCAGATCCAGCCCCAGGGAGCTGCACCACACCTGGGCCATGTGGAAATGTCCCCAGATCCTCCAAGTTCAGGGAGCTCTGGGGCGACCTTGCTCTCCACAGCTCCCTGCAAGGAGGTTGGAGCCAGGTGAGGTCAAGTTCTCCCAAGGAACAAGAGGACAAGAGGAACCAGCCTCAAGTTGCCCCAGGGGAGGTTGAGGTTGGAGCTGAGGAACAATTTCTTGCTGGGGTCCTTTTGCTCCCACCCTCACACCCCCAAACCCTCCACTCCTCCCCAGCAAGGGCCAGAGAATTTCCTGGCAGGGCACATACTGGGGATGGAGAGAACAGGTTATTCTGGGCAACCCTTTGCAAGGATTTGAAAGTGATTTTTTTTTTCTCCTGCTAAACTGTTCATTTTCAGATTTTGAGTCACAATATTTCTCCAAGAGAAAGGCCACGAGTTGGGAAAAAATCCAGTTGATTCCTGCAGAATTTTTTGCCATCCCTTCAAGAGCCAGAGCAAGGTGGTACCTGCTGCTGATGCAGATGGAGGAACAGCCTCCCAGAGCCTCCTGCCAGGCTCTGGGATGAGTGTGGGGTGGTGAGGATCAGAGAGCAGGTCAGGAGGTCAGGAACAGACCTTCAAGGACACATGAAGCCACCAGACAGAGCACATGGAAATATCTTCATCATATTATCCCTAAAATGCAGTTAAGTAAAGAGTTGAACAGATTTTCTCCTTATTTACCTGCTTCCTCATGGGTTTATACCCATTTTATACTCCTGGGTATAACACTGAATCTAAAGCTAGGCTTAAATTTTTGGGGGTCAGTTTCTTGAGCCTCAGACCTGGCCAAGCTTTGATTTTGCCAAAGTTTCCCCTAACAGGTTATGGGGTGTGGGAAAACCAGTTTCTCTGTGCTGCTTCCCCCCAGTTTGAGCCAAGATGTGGGGACAGAGGGATTCCCATGAGAGCTGGCAACCACCTTATCTCCTACAAATAAAACCTCCCTGAAATGACCCAGCTGAAGGAGCAGAGTCCAGGGCTGGGCTCTGAGGCTGCAGGTCACAGCTATAGGGCTTTGAGCAACCCACCAGGTCCAAACAGGAATCAGGAAGGGAAAACAAGAGGTTGGCAGGAAGGTGGCTTTAGTTTTTGGTGTGGTCACATCCCTGCAGAGCATCTTGGTGGCTCCACCACCCCAGCCACAGCTCTGAGCAGCCTCCTGCACCCAGTGTGACTGGGGGGTGGCTCCCACATCCCTCCTCCAAAGTTTATTCCACTCTCTAGAGCTGTAAAGTGGCTCCTGAAATTGTTTTGATTATTTTTTCTTTTTTTTTTCTTCCCAGGGAAGGAAAAAAAAAGATAAATTCACTCATCCCCCCCCTCCTTCCCTGAGTGTGTTTAATCATTTGCCAGTTAGTCATGTTCCTAAGAAAAGCAAAGGCTGCGTGATGGTGAGTGGCAGCTTCTGGAGACCTGGCACTAATTATATCTCAGCCCTGAAAAAAATAACACACCGGGCTGGCAAATCTTGCTGGGAAGGAGCTGGTTCTCCTCAGAGCAGTTGGAGTGCTCCAAAATTCCCTGAGCAGCCTCTCTCCTGCCCACAGAGCCCTTCTGTAGGGTTAGGGGTGATGGATACTGTCTTGCTTTGGGTTTCCACCCTGATTTTCCTCCAAGCCTGGTGAGGAGCGTTTAGGGAGGTCTCCATATGATTTGTAGGGGTTTGATGGGTTCAAATTGACCCCTCAGCAGCTGATGCTACTGGAAGGGGCTGCCCAGAGAGGGGGGGGAGGCCCCATCCCTGGAGTCACTCAAGGTCAGGCTTGCTGGGGCTCTGAGCAGCCTGCCCTAGGTAGAGATGTCCCTGCTGGTGTAGGGAGGTTGGACCAGATGAGCTCTAGAGGTCCCTTCCAGCCTAAACCATTCTATGATGCTCCCTGGGTTGCCACCATCAGCTCCTGCCTTCCCCAGCATCTCCTCTTCCTCGGGTGCTGGAAGAACTTGGACATTTTCTTTCTCTCCCCTCTCTCAGAAGCTGTTGGCAGCCACCAGGGAGCTGCTGATGGGTCAGGAGCTGATGGATGGTCTGGCTGAGGGATGTCCAACCAGCCCTTCTTGTGTATTAACCCTCTTATTTACCTTGCCGAGCAGGTTGCACTGCCCAGACACAGCCCTGCTCCCCCAACAGGGTTTGGTCCCTTGCTGGAGCATCTGGGGCAGCCAAACCCAGCCTGTTTTGGGGACATTTCTCCTTCCTGTCCCCCCATGGCTGGCAGGGGCACCCATCCCACTGTGGGACACGGGGAAGGTGAGGACTTGGCACTGGACTGTGTGCTGCTGTGGACACCAGGGTCACGGTCACCTGGGAAGGTTTGGAGGACGAAAATACTGTTATTTGGGGGGAAAATAGACCCCCCTGGTTTTGCCTGGTGGTCTAAGGGCAGTGTCAAAGAGGAAGGAGCTCATGGGACACCTGAAGGTGCCTCTGCCAGGCTGACACCAGCTCCAAGCTGCTCTATGGCCACACAACTGAACCATCACTAAATTCAATCTGATCGGGATCATCTGTGGCCAGCTGGTGATTTCAGCAAGGAAAATAAACCCCACCAACCCTGCTCTCCCCATCAGGTGTTTCTTGAGACACACGAGAGGCAAAATAGCTGCTTTAAATAGCCAAGCACCAGAGGTGGAAGCAGGAGGCAGGGACACTCCTGCTGCTGGGGCTGGGGCTCGGGAGGTTGGCTCCACAGGAGACCATGGGTGAGGGAGCTGAGGGTTATTTTTAGCTGCTTGGCTTTTGAAGAAAACCAAACCCCATCCAGGAAAAACATCCTCGAGCCACTGGGAAAATAAACCCAGCCCTGATCCCAGTCCTTGGGAGCATCCTGGCACCCTCCTGCCCTCAGGGGTGATGCTCTGGGGTTGGGGACCAGCCCTGGCTCCCTGTAAATGTAGGGAAAACCCGAGGAGTTCAGCCTGGTTGGATCACCTGCCTCTGCTGGGCTGGAAAGAGGGAGGTTGGTTTGCAGAGCACCCATGAAATGTGGCTGAAGGCTGCCCCGGGAGCCCAGTGGGAGCCCCACCACACCAGCCTGGCTCAGCCCTTTGGGGCTGCTTTGGGTTTGGATCCATCCCCCATGGGCTGGACACCCACCCAGCATTCCCAGGAGCCATGTTTTTACCTAGGATGTAGAAAAGCAGCTTGAGGAGGGGTGGGTATTTAATGAGCTGGTGGCTGGAGGCTCATCAGTGTCTCCTTCCATCACCCCAAAGCCACTGCAGCTCCTGCAGCTCCCAGTTGTCCCATGGCACCCAAGCCCAACATCAACCACACGTTCATCCATATCCATCCCTGGTCCCCACCACCTCCCAGCCTTGTGATGTCCCCAAACTTGAGCTTCTCCCACACTCAGGGACCTGCCCAGGCTGGGGGAAGAGCCCAGCACATCAAACTGCCTCAAAACACTGGAGGGAAGGGGGAGCTTGGCCTGGGATTGTTTGGGATTGTGTCTTCTCCATCAGAAGCTGTGATTAGGGTAATGAAGGGATCCTCTCCCCTCCTCTGCCATCCCTATAGCAACCAGCAGCCTCTTCCCCTTCAACAAGTGACTCATCAAACACAATTACACTGATATCAGGGAAGCTGATTGTGACTTCTCCTCCTGCCAAGGGAGCTGACCTTTCAGGGGAGAAAAAACCCCACAATTTACAAAGAAATAAGGGAAATAGTTCAAAACGGGATGGGAAGGATGAAACACAGGATTGTGCCTTCCCATCCAGCCCTGCCTGGGGACTCCCAGCTGGTAAATAAAGGCAGAGCAGATGCAAAGAGGTGAGTGTAAATCCCCCTCCACTCTCTGCAGGCAGGAGCTGTGGTGGGATCTCTCCCCATTGCTGTCTTCTACATTCTCAGCCCCTCTCCCCATCATCTTTCTGGCACAAATTCAGCTGTGGGAGCCTCAGGAGGATGATGTTTCTCAGCCAAGTGACCTCCAGCATCACTGTGCAGAGAGGCAGGACACAGCTCTAGGGCAAAGGCCCCAGGACAGAGGGAAATCCTTTGGGAATAAAGGACTTTCCTGGTTTAAACCCAGCCTGAAGGATGGAGAAGGCAGATTCCCAGGGTATTTAGCAGCTTTCTGTCCTTGCTGGGTGTTTGCTCTCCTGGAAATGTCACTTTTACCCTCGGGAAGTTCCCCTGCTACTGGATCATAGAATAAAATCACAGAATAGTTTAGGTTGAAAGAGATCATCCAGTTCAACCATTAACCCATCCCTGCCAGGGCACCACTAACCCCTGTCCCTCAGCACCACATCTCCAGGGCTTGGAAACCCCTCCAGGGATGGGGCCTCCACCACTGCCCTTGCCATGAAAAAATTGTTCCTCATCTCCAACCTCAACCTCCCCTGAGGCAACTTGAGGCTGTTTTATCCTATCCGTTTGTTCCCTGGGAGAAGAGCCCGACCCCCCCTGGCTCCAACCTCCTCTCAGGGAGTTGTGCAGAGCCAGAAGGTCTCCCCTGAGCCTCCTTTGCTCCAGGCTCAACCCCCCCAGCTCCCTCAGCTGCTCCTCACCACACTCCTGCTCTAGACCCTTCCCCAGCTTCGTTGCCCTTCTCTGGCCACGCTCCAGCCCCTCAAGATCCTTCTGGGAGTGAGGGGCCCAAACCTGACCCCAGGATTCGAGGTGTGACCTCCCCAGTGCCCAGTCCAGGGGAGCAATCCCTGCCCTGCTCCTGCTGCCCACACTGGAGTGGTGCTGCCTTCAAACCCCTCCTGCTCCCAGGGAAACTCAGGAGCCTTCTCAGCTCCTGCTGAAATCTTCTGAGGCAGAAATAGCATCACCTGCATCATTCATGAGCCCAGGGCTCCGAGCTGGGGGAGCCACCGAGCCTGGTGGGTGCAGGGGGCTGCAACCTGCCTTTCCCAGGTCATTCCTGCCCCTGGTTTTGGGGTCTCCACCCCCAGGGAAGGTGCCCGTGCTCGGGAGGTGCTTGGAGGGGAACCCAGCACCATTCACTCCACGTTGGATCCCGTTTAAATGTCAGGAGGCAGAGTTAAGATCAATAACTGCCTGTGCTTGGGCGAGGGGGTGTCAGAGCTGCTTTTTGCTCCACTTCAAAGCTCAGAACCTGCTCCCTGGGTTTTATGAAACCCAACGTCCTTCCTGCACAGCAGGAAAGGAACTGGGGAGGCTGGAGGTGCTTTGAGGGCTGCCATGGGGGGCTTTGCCCTGCTGGGTGGCCTGCTAACACCCCCCCTACCCCGGGGAGGGATCAGCACGGGGGTTTAGGGCTTGTCATGGAGCAAGAAATCCATCCCCACCAGCACATGGTGGCTGCAAACTCCTTTCAATGCTCAGAGGGCAGCTGGTGGCTCTTCTGCATGGACCTGAGACCTTCGTGGTCCTCAGACCTCATCTTTCCTGGGCAGGAGACCTGCAGGGTCTGCCCTGCACTCAGCTGCTACAAGACTCCAGGGTTTGGGGTTTTTTGTAATTTTAAGAATCTTTCTTATTTTGCCCCTTCCAGAAATCCCTTGTGTCACATAAGGTAAATGAGGTTATTGTTAATTATTAATTATCATGTTTCACCTCCCATCCAGCACGCTCCCAGTGCTTGATGTGTGGTGGTGTAAGGGACTCACAGCCTCTCCCAACAGGAGCAGCAAATCCAGGCTAGAAGGAGGAAAATATGATGCAAAATACCTTATTTCAGAAAAAAACCCACCTTTCCCCAGAAGCCCTGCTGGCCAGAGCTGAGCTGCCATATGGTGACAGGGTGTGTGCCAGCAAAGGTGCCTCAGAACGTGTTCCTCTGGCTCAGGCAAGTGGTGGAGCTGGAGGACTTGGAGCCAAATCATTCCTGGGGGAATGATACCACTGAAGGAAGAAGGAAAAATCCTCCAGCTACCTCTGAGAGAGTGTTTTTCAGCCAAATTGACTTTTTTTTCCAACAGAGCTGGGTGATTTCATAACCCAGACCCCTGCCTGCCTTCCTCCACCTCCTGGGCTCAACATCATCACCTCCACCACCCAACCCATCACGGAGCCCTGCTCCTTCCTCCTGCAGGGCTGGAGCCTGGCACCCGAAGCATCACCAGGAGAAGTCCCCACTCTCCATCATCATCATCATCATCAACAGCAAGAAAACAGCCTCATTCCCACCCCGTATCCACCAAGATTATGCAAAGCCTTTGAATGTAGGACTTGACGTGCTCTCCAGAGGCGCCCGACGGCCCCGTTTTGGGGAGGCTGGGCGGGCTCAGCACTGCTTGTTTGGCACCCTGATTAGTCAGCACTGCTAATTATAGCCACCTTCTCCCTTCTCCCAGCTCTTGGAGTAATAGGGAAGAGCAGAGGAGCTGGAATAAGGCTGTGGAGAAGATGCTGGGATAAATACAGGGATGGATTTGGTGGGTTCTTGAGGATTCATGGATTTGCCAGCCTGGGATGCTGGGATGCTCAGGGAGGAGTGGGAGTTGGGTGGGAAAAGTTCATGTGATGTGGAGACGTAATAATGTTTCCCCAAGGAAAAGAAGTAAAGCTGATTTTAGTGCTTTCAGAGGGAAAAAACCCATGATGGGGAACTGCATCACTTCTGTTTGGTCAGGTGTGTCCCAGGTGTGGTTTTATTACCACCAATGATGGATAGTGAAGGATGCCCAGATGAGCTCCCAGTTGGGAGCTGGGGAAGCACCTGTGAAGCCCCATGGTGTTACCAGCCATCTGGTTGCTGCTGGGCTCTGTCTTGGGTGGCCAGGTCATTAGTGGTTGCCACCCTGAGACCCACCCAGGCATTCGTTAGCTCCCTGTTAGAGTCACCTCATCACCACCCAGAGCTGGCTATAAAACAGCTGCTGTGAAGCAAGTCAGATATGAGGACAGAGCTTCAGTAGCTCCCAAGGTCATCTCCTGCCCACCAGGCAGCCACTTGGGTTTTAACCCAAAAAGCACAATTTCTAAGGCAGGATGGGCCCCAGGTCATGGAATCATAGGATCATTTAGGTTGGAAAAGACCTCTAGGAGCACCAAGTCCAACCTTTGTCCAACACCTCCCTGGTCAAGCCCTGCTGTGGGTTGGCAGCACCCAGCAGTGCCAGGGGAGGACTGGGCACTGAGCTTCCTCCCAAGGGCCAGAAGCCAAGGAGGAAGATGAGGAATGAAGGTGGGAGATGCCTTGGTGGAACCCCAAGAAAACCTCATCAGAGATGTGGAGCTGCTTCTCTCCAGGCTGCTGAAGGAAAGGAACAGCCCCAATTGTTGGGTGAGATGTGATGAGTGAGAAGTGGAGGGAGATGATACCTGCTGGGGACTGGATGTGGGAAAAGCATCCTGGGACTGTGACAAACTTGTGGTGGGATGTTGAGGGGGGGAACTGAAGGTGGGGAAGGGAAGGGAGGCAGCAGGGTGGCTTGGGACTGCCAGGACCACTGTGGACCAGCTGAGAGGCCTGGGTGTTTTAGGGTGTAACAGCAAATGAGACTGTGGGAGGGGCTGGGTGCTGGGGGAGCAGGAGGTCCACACCAACCACCAGTGAGACCACAGGATTTGGGGTCAGCTGAGATCTGTTGGGGTGTGTGCATCTGTGCAAGAGGCAGCTACGGCTGAGAGGATCCAAAGCCCAGACTGGGGCAACTGGGGGTCTGAGGGCACTTACTGGGGGGACACACAGTGTCCATCTCTGCCCAGCCTCACTGCCAGCTGCACCTGGGGGCTTGGAGCTGCTCTTCTCCACTGGATAGGGGATTTAGCAGCCCAACCTGGTGAGGACAACAGGGCTGCAGCTGCTTGTGCCCCATCAGCCTGACCAAGACGAGACCCTCTGCGTTCATCTCGTCCTGGGGGTCCCGGGTGGGTTGCGTCCCCTCCACAGATCACCTTGCAAAGCCACCACAGCCCAACCCATCACCCTCCTCCTGATGGGAGTCGATCTGAGCTCCTCTCCCTCCTCCCTGCTCCCCAGCAGTGCGTAATTCCTGGGAGCGGGAGCGAATTCATTCAGCTCTTTGCTCACATTTCCCCCGCCCCCTTTTTCATGCTGCTCATGTCACACAGCCCCGCGCAGTCACGCGCCCGTCGGCCCCAGGTAGGTGACAACTCGAGTGTCCCCCCCCTGGGATGGGGCTTGGCCTGATTAACCAGCCCAGATGCTCCTAACTGGGGCGACTGGGTTCAGCCAAACCCCCTGATATTCACCTGAATATCTTTGTGCATCGGGAGGTGGAAATCCTGCCCGGCACCGAGCTGGCTGCGTAGCCTGGGAGGGAGAGGAGGATGAAAGAGTAAAAGCTGGAGTGTTATGAAACCAATAGGAAAAGGGAGGGGAGAAGGTGTAGCTGGAATATTGCGGATCCGGGAGCTGAGCATCCCTGCTCTGAAGATCCTGCTCCTGAGCTGAATCACAGAGAAATAACCTATCTTTGGGATTTGTTCCTTTCCAGGCTGATCTTTTCCCAAAGAGCAGCTTTGTGGATGGGTGGGTGGGTGCTGCAGTGCAGGGAGGGGGACAGACCCCTGCACCCACAGGTCCCCCCATGCCAGGAGGGTGGGTGCCAGGCTGGGCAGCCCATGTGAAGCTCCCAGGAGTTGATGCTCCTCAGCCCAGCTGGAGGGAAGCCCATGAAGGGCCAGGGCTTTGGGGTGTGATATCTGCAGACCCCCTGAGCACCCTGAGCTACCCACCCCTGGGGGTACAAAGGGCCCATCTCTGCTCCCCCTTGGCATTGCCCTTGAAGAGCGGGGGGCAGCTGAACCACGTCAAGCCCCATCACCCCCCCCGCTCCCTCCCGATCCCCGCGTCCCTTGGCACAAGGTGGTAAAAATAAACCTCGCCCGGCCTGGCTGGCACCCAAACTGCATCCGCAGAAGGGCAGGTACAGGCGGAGGGCCCCGACCTTGGGGAGGTGCCTCGGGGGTGGCGGGAGAGCTGATGAATGAACGTCGGGAGCGCGCAGCCCCTCGTGCCCGCGGGTGTGGACGTGGATGATGTGGAGCAAAAGGAACCAGCCTCCTTGTTATTCTGATCACAGCGCCTCTGATTCACAGGCTTGGATCATGAATATAAGTGAAGACTTTGACGTCAGAGTTGAGATTTATCAGCAGATCCAATGGGGCAGGAATATTAAGTGCAAGTCGATGCCAGCTATCTGCCGACGTTATTAGCAATGCTCGCCGAGGAATGAGGCTCAACACCAAGGACTGACTGGGAAGGAAAAAAAATAAATAAAAACAAAAGCAAAACGGGGGGAAACAAGCTGAGCCGCCAGCATTAAAGCCAGGTAAAAACAACCCCCCTCGGTGGTGGTGGCTGCATGCGGGAAGGGGGGATGCAGGCAGAGGGGCTGCGGGAAGAGCCTCCCCCCCCTCCCCTCCCCGACCTTCACACCTCGGCTGCCCGGCCCTGGGAGGAGGAGGAGGGATGGGGGGGGAAGGATTTACTTTGCAGTGGGGACCACGCTGAGCAGGGCAGGATCTTGCAGCTGTTTGCAGCTGGCTGGGGGCATCTTGCACCAGCTTTTTGCAAAGGAGGGGAAGGGAGGGGGGGAAAGGAGAAAGTTAATGCAGGCTGGTCCCTTGCCGCTGCCTTCTGGTTTCATCAGCGGCTCCGCATCCATGCGAGGGCTGGCCTATTAATAGTATTTATTTTTACTCTCTGCACGCAAAAAAGAAAGGGCTGCGGGGAGCCGGGGAGGAGGAGGGAGGGGGGGTAGGAAGGAGAGGAAGAGCTTTGCGCTATAAATAGGCAGTAAAAGGTAGCGCTGGCCCGGGGAAGGGAGGAGGACGGGGCAGTCGGCACCGTGCGCAGCGCCTGCGGAACCTGCGCGGATCCTGCGCGGGGCAGAGCGCATGGAGGCTGCTGCCGGGGCGCTGAGTTGCGCTCNCCCGGTGCCGGGGCTCCCAGGGCTCGATGCGGGGCTCCAGAGGAGCCGCTGCTGAGGGTCGTTGCGGGGCTCGGTGCAGGACTCCCTGGGCTCGGTGCAAAGCTCCCGGGGCTCGGTGCGGGTGGCGGTGAGGAGGTGCCCGGGCTCGGTGCGGGGCTCGGCGCTCCTCACCGCATCCCTCTCCCTCTCTCCCCAGCGATGCTGCACGGCCCCGCCGCCATGGGGGAGCCGTGGCAGCCGCAGCCGCAGCAGCAGCAGCGGCTCCCGGGGCTCGGTAACGCCTCGGAGCCCAGCGCCTGGCCCTCGGCGGCGGGCGGGCCGGGAACGGCGGCTCCGGGAGGAGGAGGAGGAGGAGGAGGAGATGGAGGCAGCGGCGGCGGCGGGGCCGAAAGCGGCAGCGTGGGGGCCGTGAGCCCTTGGGACATCGCTCTGTGCGCGACGGGGACGGCGGTGGCCGGGGAAAACGCTCTGGTGCTGGCCGTGCTCTTCTACACGCCGAGCCTGCGGGCTCCCATGTTCCTGCTGATCGGCAGCCTGGCCCTGGCCGACCTGCTGGCGGGGCTGGGGCTGGTGGCCAACTTCGCCGTGCGGTACCTGCTGCGGCCGCCCAGCGAGGCGGCGGAGCTGGGGGCGGCGGGGCTGCTGCTGGCCGCCTTCTCCGCCTCGGTGTGCAGCCTGCTGGCCATCACGGTGGACCGCTACCTGTCGTTGTACAACGCCCTCACCTACCACAGCGAGCGCACGCTGGGCTTCACCTGCGCCATGGTGCTGCTGATGTGGCTGCTGTGCCTGGGCGTGGGGCTCCTGCCCCTCCTGGGCTGGAACTGCCTGCGGGACCAGAGCGCCTGCAGCATCCTGCGGCCCGTCACCAAGGACAACGCGGCGGTGCTGGCCGTCACCTTCCTCCTCCTCTTCGCCCTCATGATGCAGCTTTACCTGCAGATCTGCAAGATCGCCTTCCGGCATGCCCAGCAGATCGCCGTGCAGCACCAGTTCATCGCCACGGCGCAGGCCACCTCCACCCGCAAAGGGCTCTCCACCCTCTCGCTCATCCTCGGCACCTTCGCCCTGTGCTGGATCCCCTTCGCCATCTACTCGCTGGTGGCCGATTCCAGCTACCCGGTGGTCTACACCTACTCCCTGGCGCTGCCCGCCACCTGCAACTCCCTCATCAACCCCATCATCTACGCCTTCAGAAACCCAGACATCCAGAAGTCTCTCTGGCTGGCCTGCTGCGGTTGCATCCCTTCCACGTTCTCCTCCAGACCAAGGACATCCAGCGATGTGTGAGGACTGAGCGGGGAGCCAGACGCGCTCCCTTGCTCTCCACCTCCTTCTCCTCCTCCTCCTCCTCCTTTTCCCCCCCTGTCGTTATTGTTTCCTACCGGGAGGAACCCCCCCGGCCAGCACATCTCGTTCCATGAAAAAGATGGCCAAAAAAAAGAGAGAGGGAAAAAAAAAAAGGAAAGAGAAGGGGGAAAGAAAGAGAGAAGGTAGAATGAAAATGGTTTCCTTTAGAAATGTTATTTTCTTATACATCTTATTTTTTATTTAAAAACACAAAACACCAAAAAAAAAAAAAAAAAAGAAAAAAAAAAAAAAAAAAAAGGATCTCCCTAGGATGGCGTTTGTCTCCTCTCGGGGTAAGGAGCCGGGGGAGCAGCGGGATTGCCAGTCCTGGCCGGGGGGCTTCCCCCCCCCCCCCCCCGGGAGGGACCACCTCCCACGAGTGGCATCCACCGGGAAGGCCAAGGGAATGTGTGGGGGTGGTCGGGCTGGTCCCCACGGGTGGGGTTGTTGTGCCCACACCCCCCCGACATCAGGTCTTGCGATGCTATGCAATAATCGGAGCGGGTGGGGAGGAAAGGGGGGGGGCAGAGTTCTGCACCGNTGGGGTCTCTGTTTCTATGTCGTTTGCAAAGCACTTTGAGAACCTGGCACTTTAGGGGATGGTGGTGGTTGTTGTGGGCTGTGGCAGGGATGGGGGGACCCGGGGAATCCATCCCCTCCCTGAAAAAAAACCAACAAAGGTTGGGGGTTCATGGTGCGCAGGTGGTGATGGCAATGGGGTGCCCCCCACCCCAAGGCTCTGGGGAGGCTGAGGAGGGGCTCTCCTGCCCGGTTTGGGTGATGTGCTCCCTCAGCCACCCTCACAGCCACGCTGGGCTTCTACATGGGGTGGGATTTTCATCCAAAGACGGGTCTGAGCTTGCTGGGGTTCCTCGGGTGAAGCCTCTGTAGTCACACGTGTTCTTCTGGATGCCACCAGTTTAATTTGCTTCATTGGAGAAGCTGCGGGACCCTCCCATGCCTCTGCTGTCTCATGTGCTGTGTGGTGTCAGTGAGACCATGATGAAGTGTCCTTTATCTTGTGCTTTCTTCTGGCCGGGAAGTGGAATAGTGCATTCAGTGGAAAAAAAACCCCACAAAACAAGCAAGAAACCAAGAAACCTTCAGGGTTGGGGGTGAAACATCTTGGGGGGCTCAGAGCAGAGGTGGTGGGTGCTGCTCTGGGGCACGGGGGGTGTAACAGGAGACCCTTTATGGCTGGGTACAGACACAACTCTATTTTCTCTCTGGAGCTGTGCAATGATTTTCCTGCTCCTCAGAGCTAAGTGCACATGAGAAATGAATGTCCAAAGTGTGCCTGGGGCTTGGACTTGGTGTCTACCTTGGAAAGGTGGCCAGTCTATCTTCTATTTCGTTTTTTTTTCCTCATTTCCCTCCTCTTTTGAATACCTTGGGCAATGGGCGGCAGGCACAATGTAAGTTTAAAAGTAAATATATATACAAAAGAGTAATATATATATAAACACTTGTCACTGCTCATTTTATTTCTTTCTTTGGCAAACTCAGCCAGGTCCCTGCAGTTCCTCGGTGCGAAAACTCAAGCCTGAGTCAGTTTAAACCATTTTTTTTGAAGCATTGTGAACATTTCTAAATGTTTTTATACAACCCTACCTAGGAGGCACAACTTGTGTCCCTGGGCAGCTCATTTTCCATCTTTAAATGAGACATAATTATTAACTAATCAGCTCTAGAGAAACCTTGACCTGAAAAAAACTTGCACTTTCTTGGCTTTCTAGTCCATTCCTTATTGCTGAAGGGTTTGGGTTTAATGTTCTTTTTTAGAGTTTAATTACATACTTGAAATTTGTCTCAGTTTGAGGGGCCCATTGACAAGGGCATAAAAGGGTCAATGGAAAATCATCTTCTCCTGTGGCCTTTCACAGCAGTAGGAGGAAGTTTTGGGATGTGAGGAGCTAAAAACAAGGGTACAGCCCCTACCAGGCAGTGGGGTTAGAGCAGAGGTGGAGATGTCCTCATGGAAATATCCTCATGGAAATGTCCTCACTCACCCAACCACATTCCCAGCAACTCTGTCAAAGGCAAACTCTGCTGCCTAAATTCTGGTCCTTGCACTATGGAGACCATAAAAGTCTCCTTAGACCTTTATTCTGCTCACAGGCAGGACCAAGATGTGGGGCAAGTCAACGGTTGGACTTGATGACCTTAAAAGGCTCTTCCAACCAAAATAATTCCATGAGTCTAAGTATGTTTCGTGCTCAGATTTAGTATAAAGTAATAATCTAATTTTTTTTCCAGTGATGGTCTAGGAGCTCTCTCCTGGAGGCTGTCAAAGGTGGCCATGGAAGGTGTTAGAAATGCTTGATAGGCTCCAGAAAAGGCCTCAAGAAATCTCCTCTGAAGAACATTTGATAAATTGGCATTTTTGCAGCCTTTTTACTAAAAGAAAGAGACATTTTTCTAGGTGTTTTTTCCTTTGCTGTTTCCCTTCTCCTTTTTCATCAGTGGGAAGAGGGGAAAGAAGAAGTGAGGGAGAAATGAGGCAGGTCTAAGTTCACCTGCCCTGCGTTGCTGTTGGGACAGGACAAGGGGTGATGGTTTTAAACTAAAAGAGGGAGATTTAGACTAGAAAGAAGGAGGGGAAAATTACATTGAGGATGGTGAGAAATTGGCCCAGGTTTATTTACAAGCTTCTGCTTGCCTTTGGCTTTAATACCATGAGTTGGTGGCAAGCAGAGTAGAGATGGGAGATGTTCTCCATGTCACGGGTCAGTGGGTTTAGTTGAGGGGATGAGGAAAGGGCAGTGAGGAGAAAGGAGAAAATATTCTTGGGATATACTATTAAAAGGCCAGGGATGGTGTTGGGTGCATCAATGCCCCAAGTTTTGTGGAGATGTCCTAGGGGTGAGTGTGAGCTTGTGCATTTACTACAAGCCCTTGTCCCCTGTCCCAGCACAATTTAATTGAGAAATTAAGAAAAAAAAAGCTCATAAACCAAATAGACTCTCCCAAAAATGTTGCTTTTTTTTTTTTTTACCTTCCCATTTTGTCCAGTTTGGGCCTTGGAGCAGTGAAAACACCTTTTTTTAGCCAACTCTCATCTCAGTAACCAGCAGGGAGTATCTCAAGGATCTCAGCCCTGATGTGGCAACCACAATCCATTCATCTCAAACAAAGTTTTAATTGAGCTCTGAATAACCCCCCCAAGAAACCATTACTGTCCTCAGTGGGGGAGGAGGCACCTCTTTCTTGGAGAAGCATCAAATTTGGGGTTGGGGACGTGTCTTAAAAAGCCATTGATCTTGGTAACCACTTGTGTGGATGTGTGCTGACAACTCGCCTAATTGTTGACAGTTAATTAACAGCTCACTTTGAATTGCCTGGAAGAACTGGTCAATGCAGGTGGTACCTCCTTGTAACTCCTCCATGCACAACCTCTTGTCTAGGTGAGGTGGTCGTGCTGATGGCTTCACTTTTTGTACCTTTTCTGTTCATGATGCGGGTGTTGAGTGTAAAAATCCCTCAAGATCCACCCTTCCCACTGTTCCCACTTTCCCATTCCCATTGGAAAACTCTGCATTATAGAGACAAGCTGGATCTTCACTAGAGAAGATCCCAACCAGAATGGGTGGCCCAAAGCTCTTTGGTCCCTGACTTTGAGGGATGGGAAGAGATTGTCTCCAATTCCAAGGGTAATTAGTTGTCTCCACAGATTCTGCTTGGTGTCAAGCGTGGTTGTGTCTAAACCAAGGTTGTTGCTTCATGGTTTGAGCACAGGGAAGGAGGCTGGAGGTCTGAGAGCAAAAGGTTGGTGACCTTGGTGCTTTGTCAGGGAGAGGAGTGACAGGACAAGTGTCTTTAAACCAGAAGAGGGGAGATTTCGAGTAGGTATAAGGAAGAAATTCTTCACTGTGAGGTTGGTGGACACTGGAATGGGTTGTTAGAGGTTGTGGATGCCCCATCTCTGGAGGTGTTCAAGGTTGGATGGGGCCTTGAGCAACCTGCTCTAGTGGGAGGTGTCCCTGCCATGGCAGGGGGTTGGAACTGGATGATCTTTGAGGTCCCGTCCAACCCTGACAATTCTATGATTTGGGAGTTGGGAAACTTCTGGCTTGTCCCAGGAAAAGCTTTTTCCACCTGGGTGATATCTGGCTAAGGACGAGGGGTATTGTTGGCAGCTGCTTTGAGTCTGCTGCAGCTTGGCCCTGCCTTGTCTTTTAGGGTCACTGGTCCCCATTCCCATCCCTGCCTCCCCTCCTACCTGCTTCCCAGGAACGAGGCCATTCCAAGCAATTCAAAAAAGTGACTTATTTTGGCATAAATGTTTCCATCAGCCTTTTAACCAGAGCAGGAGAGTTGACCTCGAAGAAATGTGTACAGTTATCATCCAGTTATGGTCCAATCAAGCCCCTTCAATGCACTTTATGAACGAGTGGAAACAAATCAATGCTGTTATTGCACTGTATCTCTATTGTGTATAATATTATACATTCATCTGTAAGAGTAATTTATTTTTATTACTGTAAATAAAACTGTTGAAGTGATTTGTCAAGAGAATATCCAAAAAACCAGGGGGAGGGAGGGGTGAAAAATTAAAGCATTTGAAGATCTGGGCTCCTGGCCCAGGTATGTGCCATAGTGTGTGTGTCTGTGTTTTTATTTCAGCTGAAGGAGTCTAGGGCAGGTCTCTGCTTTTCTTCACTCTGTGGGTCCACCTGGACCATGAGGAGCTGGTTGAGGACAAGAACTGCTTGAGATGTTGGTTGTGGGGGTTGAGAAGGGATGGCTCCTGCCGTGGAGACTTCACCATCAGAAAGCCACCCTCTGCCCTCTGATTACCCAGGCGGTCAGGGATTAAATACTTGAGGCAATGAATTAATCTTTGAAGAGCTGGTGGCTCCAAATGAAGCTATCACAGCTTTCTGCTGCCTCTATTAAAGCAGGGAGCACCCCAGGGCTGATAACTCCCAGCAAAGACGAACAACCCAACAAAAACCCCAACTCAAATCTACGTTAACCTCTTAAAATCTTTATTATCTTTTTTTTTTTTTTAAATTTTCTCTTCTCTTTTAATTAGCACATGCATAAAGTGTCAACAGTTGGGGGTTAAGATGACATCTGTTGAACAAATGTAGTTACAAGCGGTGCTGTTGGGTCATCCTGGGTTCCCCTCTCCTCCACTGTACAGAAGCAAAG
This sequence comes from Brachypteracias leptosomus, assembly GCA_013401335.1. NCBI lineage: Eukaryota > Metazoa > Chordata > Aves > Coraciiformes > Brachypteraciidae > Brachypteracias > Brachypteracias leptosomus. The sequence continues at coordinate 209,584 of VYZX01026206.1, forward strand.
CTCATGTTGTCCCCAACGTAGCCCCTACCTTGCCACCACCGTGTCACCACAGGCAGAACCCATGACACTGGGGGGAAATACACTTGGTCACACGTAGCAACTGGGTAGGGTGGGTAGGTACAAGCAGCAACATCTACTCACCTATTGACTAAGTGCACACGGTTCAAAGACCCCCTTAGACAGTGAACATCTCCTTCTTTTTGTTTTAATGTCAGCTAGAGAATAATGGAAACCAAGTTATGGCCTGGATTAGGTGACCCTCCCATGGGAGAGGTGCCCGTGTCCCATCAAACAGCAAGTCGAAGGAAATACGGGTAATAATTCTACCAGTATTAAAAAAATGAGCCTTTTGCAGGAGCATTGGGGCAGCCCCAGTGATGCTGAGAACATTGGAAGCCAACTGGAAGGTGCTTCTGCTCTGGCACCTCATTGTCCCCACCGTGCCACCCCTGAAGAGCTGGAGCTAACCTTGGTCTTGGCTCCAGGTTGTGTCAAAAGGGGAGAAAATTGCTTTTTAGATGCTTGGCTGCTCACAGATGCCCTGGTTTAGGTTGTCCCAGTGCTCCAGGAGGTTTCTCCAGCTCATAGCTGCTGAGTTTGGGTTCTACAGAGGGGGTTTTGGGGTGTCTGAGGTGCTCCCAGGCTGGGCTAGCCTTGATCTCCAGGCTGCTGGGTGCAGGACACAGGAGATGATCCTCACTTGCCTTTGGTGCCCCCCAAAACAATGGTCTTGCAGTGCTTGGCCTCACCCAGAGGTGCTTGTGCTCCTGCTCACCCTGAAGGTGATGGAAACAAGATGGTTCCTGTCCTGCCCCAACAGCTGCCATCACCCCAGCAGCCCTGGGCTAGGGCAGGAGGAGGAGGAGGAGGAGGAAGGCTCTCCAGTGCTTGTCCCATGGCAATGCACATACCCACCAGCATGTCCCACAGAAACGTGTCCCCTCCCTGCAGGGATTGTCCCCATGGCCAAGGTTGCAACCTTTGCACGTGCACCTGGAGATGGGTCATTGCTGGGGCAGGTTCTCCTTGGGTTGGCCAAGATTGGAGGACAAAGCAGCTCCCCAGACTACTATTGGGGTAACAACCCGTGTGCAAGGAAGGAGGAATCCCAGTGGATACCTCAGGGTCTGGCCAGGACCAGGTTTCCACCCAGGTGAGGACCTTCTCCAGCCCAACCACCCCGTGAAGCCTCGTGCTCCTCGGCCATGCAATGGGCACCTCCAGAAAAGGCACTTGTGTCAGGAGGGAGCTGCTCCCACTGCTTTCCTGATAGGAACTGGACCTGAGCCTTGTGTGTGACATGGCCAAAAGTTGAGGGAAGTGCCAGCAACTCTTCACCATCAACCCAACCTCACCCCCATGCAAGTCAAGCAGCCCCCAAATGAAGGAAGCCTATGAAGATGTGGAGCCCTCAGCCCTGAAATGCCCCTAAAAATGCCTTTTGGAGAAAAAAGTTTCTTTTTGGTGGGGATTTTCTCTCTTTTTTCCTTGTCTGCTCTGATCTGAGATGAAAGGCACCACAAAGAGAGGCCCCATGTGTGGGAAACTGGCCAGGATGAAAGGTAAACCTGAAACATCTCAGTATAAAAAGCACTTTGATGGTGGGTGGGTTGTTGATGGTTGTAACAGTGGGATTTTTGGAGACCTCAGGGGTATCGAGGTCACACCAGTGTGAGTTTTGGAGACATGGCAGGACTGTGCCACAGATGCACCTGATGCCAGCAGGACATCAACATCTCCTCAACGTACGTCCCAGTGCCACCATCAGGCTTGAAGTTCGTTTTCATGGTTGGATTTTTTATGGCAAGAAGTGACTTTTTATGGGGTAAATGCTCCCAGGTGGGGCAGGAGTCACCAGTAACAGGTGAGAATCAATAGGATTTGACACACCTGAGCTGGGGTGGGGCCTTCAAGGACAAAAGCATCTCCTACAAGAGGAGGAGCCCCATTTCCTCGTTGACCTCTGTGCTGATAACCTGCTTTGCTCTGTTCCTTAACACTGGTTTCTTAGGAGCTGATTTTTACAATTATTTCTGGTGACAACTGCTCCATTTTTTGGTGGCTAGCTGGGAACAACCCTGGGGAAGCCTTGACTTTCCCTCAAGGTCCAGGAGAAGGAGACAGAGCAGATTTTCCTGCTGGAAATCACATGTAAGTCATTTGGTTTTTAGTTTTGGGAGGGGTGTGTGTGGGGGTGGTTGTTCCTTTTAGATTCCTCAACCCCAAATTAAAAAAGGACTTTTAAGTTGTCCCCCTTCATGCACCACCATGAAGTCTGTGGACCACGAATGGTCTGGAGGAGCAGTTGGTGGAGCTGCTGTCTTCTAGCTGTTGAAGTGCAGCAGTTAGAGGTGCCCACCCTGGTTTTCTGCTGTTGGTTCCCATCCCTCCCTCTCAGGTGTTTATTCTGCAGTAGCTTTTATCTTTGTTGTACTTGAGGGTCAACACCAACGTTGGAGAAGAGGCAACAAAGCTTAGGGAGAGCACAACCAGGCTGCTCTGGCTGATGGTTTTGGGGCTGTAACCTCTTAGGACACAAGTAGAGGGGATGAGGCAGAGCTACGAACACACTAGGCTTGAAGACCTGCCCTGTGGGCACCTCTCCCATCCCCTGACCCATCTCAAGCTCATGGACAATGTCTTTTAATACGTGCCTACCTGCTTCCCAAAGCCCCCTCATGGTCTAGAGCCTCCGTGACCTGCTTCAGAGCTTCTCCACCTCGAGAGGTTTCCCTGAGATCTGCTTCAACTCCTTTCTGCCACAACCCAATCCCATGCCTTGGACTTTGGTCCAACATGGTCTGTTCTCCTCCCTGCCCTTTGCTGTTCCTACCTGAGGACATTCTTGTGCAGAGTGGTGGGAGTGTAACCAACCTAAAATGCCAGGTTATTTGCTTTCTATTTTGTTTCCTCCTCCCTGCCCTCTTAATACCTTCTACACAGCTAAGTGGTAGATCTGCCATTGGGCTGAAGGTCCCCTAGGACCAACTCAGTCCCTTACCATTGCCACTGCAGGAGAAAGGCTCATCTCATGCACACTTGGGCTCACAAGGTCCACACCACAATGACCAAGAGCAGATTTAAGCTTGTTCCTGGTAAGAGCAAAAAAAATCTCTGAGTGCTGCTCTGAAGGTGACACCTGTGGGATGATCTCCCTTAGGAGAGACACCCGTGGGAGGACAAAGCATCAGTGGCCTACCATCATGTAGAGTTATGGAGATGTCTGTGGCCTCAGGGCCTTGTACCAATGTAAGACAGGCATTAATCTTGATCATGTCACATCAACATGGCCATGGTGTCCCCTGAAGGCAAAGTGTGTCCTATCCAGGTCTTCCTCATAGTGAGAGCCCTTTGTCACAGGCTCTGTCTCAGCCTGGTGGCAACACCAGGATGGTGTCCCCCTTTGGGAGCATTCTGGTGCCCTTCTCCTACCCTGCCTGGGGGTATGACACGAAGTTTTTGGGCAAACCCCTCACTGAAGTTCTTGACTGTGGTTTTCACCTTTCCTCCTCCAGCAAAATGCACAATTTTGGAGAAAGAGGAGCTGAGTGATCCTAGAAAACCTGGGGTTTGGTAAAGGAAGGTGAGATCTACCAAAAAACCCACCTTTGACTCTCAGAAAGTTGAGAATAACCCAAAGTCTGGGCTTGGGTCTAAGGAGGACACTCTATGAGCTAGGAGAGCATCACATGAGTTGTGTGGGCAGCTCTAAGGGACCCCGGGCAAGCTCCCCACCACATAGGTGGTCATCCCAGAGGAGCAGAGCTGTGTGGGGACTGGGAGAAGGGCTTGGTGACCCCTTCAGAGACAAACCCAGCACGTCTTGGCACTCCCATGCTCTGCTCAGGCACTTCTGCGTGGGGGGGAGTGGAGGGGCAGGAGTTGTGGGGTCACCTAAGGAAGGGACAACGGTTCTCAAGGTGCTGCTGCTGCCTGGTTGAGGGTAAATCCAGGGGTGAGTGAACGTTTGAGGCTTCTAAAGTGCAGTGCAGGTTATATGGTCTTTGCTGTAAACTGTAAACTCCTCAGGACAAGGTCCTTGACCTTATTTTTGTGGTTTTTATCTGTAAAGTGACATTCCAGCTGAGAAAACCTTACCCCTAAATAACTATTACTACACAAAAACAGGACTCATGGTGAAAGGAACAGCCCAGGCTCCCCTTGCCAGCATCCCTTGGTGGGCTACACTTCTCACAGCCCTCCGTGGTCCATCCCCAAGGACATGGCATGGTGCTCCTGCTGGCCATGCACCTCTGGAGACCCACCTCCAATACTACAACCTGCCTCCCTCCAACTGAAAATTCCATTTATTGGTGAAGTTATTTCAGGTTTCCTTCCCAGGAGAGCCTGCGAAGCTCCTGGTCAGGCTGTTGGGTGGCTTGAAAGGGAGATAGAGGTGGAAAAAATTGCTGGGAGGAAATCTGAGGGCTCTTCTCTCTGGAGAAGCCACGTTCAGCCTTCCACTTGTCAACAGAATAAAAACTTCCTGAGATTAAATAGCTGTGGAAGAAGGAGCTCTTATAGGACGTGATGCTTGTTCCTCCCTAGTCTCTGCCCAGGAAAGTTGGAAATTATCTCATCCTTCCCTCTTCCTTGAGGACACTGCTCCTCTAAAAGCCACCAGCACCAACAGCCAGTTCCAGTGTTCCCTCAAAACCAAGGAGAACACTGCTAGACCTCCACCAACCTTCATGAGACTTGAGCAAGACCAGACTTGACACCTCATGTGGCCCTCACGGGCAATAACTGGTGTGCCATGGGCATGGTGGTCCCCATAATGTCCATTTTCAGGTAAATAAGAGATGTCCAAGAGGTTCCTGGTGGACCTCAAGGACTAGAGTCTTTCATTAATATCTCCAAGCAGAACCAACCTGGTTTATTCACCCTTCTGCTGTCTCTGGCCCAATTCATCTATATGCACAAGGAATGTGCTTCCTTGTGTTGGCAGCCTTATTTATTATTATTTTTAATCTCTGCCCATAAACTGGCAAGTTGGAGGAAGATAAAATGGGAAGAGGATCTCTCAGGAGATCAGTTGGGCTCATTAAATGTTTGGCACTCTGTGACTATCTGTTGGCAATGAAATGCTGGATTCTTGACGTGGAACATGATACCTCAATGTAGAGGAGAACCTCCTCAGCCCACTTCTTGAGAGAGGAGACATTCAATCATCTGTGACCTGGATTGTATTTTTAATGCCTGCCAAACGAGATGAAAATATTTAAATATTCACTTTTATACCAGCCCACAGGAGGATTGGAGCATTCCAGGTTGTGTAACGCTGCCTGGCCTACTTTGGGTAGAGTCTATGGAAATAGGCACCAAATATTGAGTATCCACCATGTGGGTCAGACAACCAGGGTTCATTAGCATGGAACAACCAATCCCAGCAGCCCAGGAGTTGGTGTCACTTGTGTTGGGTCATAGGGCATTGAGCAAAAGAGAGATGAAAGCACCTAAAATAATGATGGGCATCCTCAAAGGTGGCCAGAGTCCCTCAAGCAAAGGCTCTGAGGATGCTGGTCTTGCAGAGGTGGCTGTAGCATGAGATTGGGGCTCTTGGTGCCACCATGTGCTTGCCTGCCTTGTGGTGCTGCCAGGAGAGAGCTGGGGAGAGCAAGGTGCACCATGATCAGAGTGGAAATGGGTGTTTACAACACACGCTGGCTACACAGGTTACTCCACCAGCTACACAGAATGGTGGGGGTTGGAAGGGACCTCTGGAGATCATCTGGTCCAACCTCCCTGCTCCAGCAGGTCACTTAGAGCAATGCCCAAGATTGCACCCAGGTGAATTTTGAATCTCTCCAGAGAAGGAGACTCCACAGCCTCCCTGGGCAGCCTGTTCCAGGGCTTTGTCACCCTCACAGCAAAGAAGTTTCTCCTCCTGTTCCTACACAGGACATCTGAGCAACGAGCTCTGATGTCAACATCTCACTGAGGAGAGGCTCCTTGCAGATCAGCCCCATCCCTGGTATCAAGAGAGCTTCGGTGGAGCTGAGGCAGCTCAGATCCCTGGAAGAGCTGGATTGTGATGCCTTCAAGCAACACTGGAAGGTCATGGTCCTACCGACCTGCTTTGGAGTTGAACATATGAGGTGGGCTTGTGCTACCAGGGGGTGGGCAGAATATAAATGGTGAGGATGTGCTGGGAGGTCCAAAGAGGAGAGGGTGGTGCAAGTGTGAGGAGATGGGGGTGAGCTTTGCTCCCTGCACCCCTGAAGCTCCCAGCTGTGCATCTGCCCTGCAGATGTGGCCTGAAGGCTTGAGTTGGGTGATTGTCAAACGCTCTGCCATGCAATGACATCAACATCCACCCTGATGGTAGCATGGGTTGAGTGGCTGCTGCCAATCCCAGCAAAGGTGCTGGGAGGTGACGGGCAAGCAGGAGGCTCCAGGGACAATCCTGACCTGCCACACACCAGTGGAGTCCTACCAGAGTTACCACAACTTCATGTGATGCACACAAAGTGACCAGTGCATGAAAAGAAGGGACTTGGTCTTCTAGGGGCACTCGGCTCCTCTCCAGCTCCTGTCAGCATCAGCCCAGCTTTGTAGAACTGGGACAACCACAGACCCACGGGATGAACCAGCACCACATGTCCCAGAGACCCTTCATGTGCTGGTGGGACTCCTTGGCTCTGCCTGAGCTCCAGTTGGGTCCCTGCAGCCATCTCTGCAGCCCTTTGACCACCATACCAGGTAAGAGCAGGTCCCTCTGATGTTCCCTTTCTCTCACAACGGGTTATTACTCTTTCTAAATGACCCAAATAATCCCAATTATTTGGCCAAAAGCTTTTGCAGCTGGTTCCCTACATCTCTGAGGGTCAACGTCAGAAATGAGCTCTCTGTGAGCGCCAAGCATGAGAAGTTTCCTCATCACCTGCAGTAGACCACATGTCCTTGTCTCCTTTGGTCATCCCCAGGTCCTGCTCTGGCAATCAGCCCTGCTGAAGTCAAGGTGAGCTTGCCTTAAGGATGGGTGGGTCAAACCCAGGGATGTGGCCCATGGCAGGACACCTACCCCCAAACCCTTCCCCAACTCCTCTTGCCCTCTTCCACATCCACACTGCTCTTCTCTTGGAGGTCCCTACTCAGCACCACAGCCTGCAGCCCATGGACCAGGACCAGGAGACCATTTTGTGTTAGTTAAGAGAAGGGAGGAGCTCCTGGAGATATTTCTCAGCAGCTGGGCAGGGGGTTCATTGCATCTCACCATGAAGGGTTCCTCACCAGTGGGAAGAAGAGCAGATACTTGGGGCATTGGTCAACACTAGCATTTCATGGGGTGAATTTAAGGACTGGCCTTTGAGCCTTTTAGGGTCCCAGACATATCTTCCCACCTCCTTCACAGATCTGGTCACTCCCTGATACTCAAAATACTATTTTTGAGGCCATCACATACCTGGCTATGAGGAGAACTGGGGAGATGGGTTCAGAGCCCACTTCTCCCCAGAAAAGATGCAACGTGGGGGACTCAGTTTTCCCCCATCCAGGGACTCATGGTATTGGAAACATTAGAGAAGACCTCAGAATAGTGTTGGGCCAGTCCATGGCTGGTCCTGGCCCATCTTCTGCTGGTGGGGAACCTCTCCCAGCTCTCTGCAGACTCTTAGATGTCTCCAGTATTCCCCACCCCGTTGCTCTGCCTCCCTGCACCTCCTCCTTTTGCAGGTGAGTGAAAAGCCTTTGGTGGATCACGGGAAGGGATGGGGCAGGGTCAGGCCTGGGTCTGAGCTGATCTCAGCTTTATGGGCGCAGCTTGAGGGGCTGCAAAGTGCAAGTTGAAAGTTCACCTAAAAGCAGCATTTTGTCTCAATTTCTTTTTCAGGTAGCACTGGAATGGTTGTAGGACTAAGGCCAAGGTGAGCTGGGCTTGGGGAAGCTCCCTGGATGACCTCTGCTCCCTTCCAGCAGCCTCTTCCCCACCAAGGTCGTGTTGCACCTTCCAAAGCCTGGACAAGTGCTGTGTCAGCTGCAGCTTCTCCTAGAAAACTAATCCTAAGGATGGACACAGGCTCAGGTCACCACCACCTTGGTCTTCTCCAAGGAGCAACACCACTATGCTGATCATCTTGATGTGACTGCCATGAAAAGTGGTGCATCACCCTACAGGAAAGGAGCCTCCTGCCCGTACACAGCCTTTGGAGACCCTACAGCAGAGCATCCCCAAACCCAGTGCATGGCCCGTGGTGGCACCAGGCTTCTTCTCCAGGAGCTTCTGGTTGACACGTGGAAAATCTAGCCGACAAAGCACTACTGCTCCTGGGTTTCCCTTCTCTACCTGGAGTAACCCTATCAACCTGCCTTCAGAGCATGTTGGAAGTCACCAATCATGAAGGTGCCGCTAACTTCTGGTCTCACTGCCTCCGAGGTGTATCCTACCAGTGCTGCTGCTGCTGTTGCTGCTGCCCGAAGGGGTTTTTTGGACATAGTGTAAAAAGCAAAGCTCCTGGATGAGCGGGGCCACCCGCATGGAGGGGTGGGGAAGGCATCTATACACACCTGGGATGGAGCTGGGAGCTCCAGCCCCGGGGCCCCTCAGTCTGACCACTCGTTATCGTCCAGCTCGGAGTCGTCGTCGGACTCGCTGTACTCCACCGCGATGCGGCGCGACAGGATGGTCGCCACGTCGTTGCCCACGGGCTCCTTTTTGGCCTCCTGTTCCCATTGCTCCTGGACTTTCCGGAGTTGGATTCCTGTGGTAGGGAATTACAGAGTCGTTTAGGTTGGGAAAGACCTCTAGGATCAAGTTCAAGCTTCATCACAACGTCTCCATGACCACTAGATCATGTTCCGAAAGGAAGGAGAGAATCATTTAGGTTGGAAAAGACCTCCAGGATCAGCAAGTCCAACCTTTGGCCAACATCTCCATGACTTCTAGACCACGTCTCCAAGTGCCACATCTACTCCTTTGTTGAACCCCTCCAGGGATGGTGACTCCACCACCTCCCTGGGCAGCCTGGGCCAGTCCCTGACCACTCTTGCAGTAAAGAACTTCTTGATATCCAATCTAAACCTCTCCTGGTGCAACTTGAGGCCATCACCTCTTGTCCTGGCATTAGTTCCTTGGGAGAAGAGCCCAACCCCAGCCTCACCACAACCTCCTTTGAGGTGGCTGTAGAGAGCAAAAGCAAGAAGTCTTTAAGGGCAAGGTGCCCAGAACCCATCTAATGTGCAGCATCTCCCCAGTTAAAAGTATTGGCTGAAACGAGATGGCTGCAGCCTCCTTGCAGGAGGATGCACATGATTACAAAGCTATATGAGATAATAATGTGATGCATCAGATTATAAAGCTACATAACAGAAAAAAAGCTTCTCCTCTGCTTCTAATTGACCTGAAGAGGTTGAACCTTCTCGAAGGCTCGACCTGAAGATCTGCAGGGATGGGAAATGGGAGAAGCCTTGGAGCACATCATCTGCTACAACTCTGAAGGAGTTGAAGAGGTGAGATCCCATCCCACCTCCCTCTAACCACCTCCACTGCTTTCCTTTCCCTCCCCAGGTCCCACCCGGATGCCACCATCTTCACGCATCACTTGGCCGCCTGGGGCTCATCTCACACTCAACGAAGCCACCCCCACCCAACTCTCCACCGAGAGGTATTTCTCCACTCTGATGGTAGTTTTGGGGTCTCATTCCCTTCCCCACTCTCCCCAACCCCTCACTGCCACCACTCACCCCTACGGATGGCTGCCAGCAGGTCGCTCCGGGCATCGCTCATGGGGATCAGCGGGATCTGCGGCTTCCGCGGCTCGGCGGCGGGGGCCGGCGGTGATGCCGAGTGTGCCGGCGAGGCAGCGATGGCCGGGGGTCCCGGTGGGGGCGGTGGGGGTGCCACCGGGGGTCCCATGGGGCCGGCTTGTGGCGGGGAAGAGGAGTAAGGGCCAGGGGGAGCTGGAGGCGGTGAGGGTGCGTAGGATGGGGGGGCTGCTGAGCCAGGGGCCAGCGCGGGAGGGGCTGAGATGGGGCTGTCGAAGNACTCGGCCATCGGCACCGGCTGTGGGCTGCAACGGGAGGGGAAGGTCAGTGGTACAAGGAATGGTGGTGTCCATCACCCATCCTGGTCACCCAACACCCATCCCAGGCACCTACCACCATTCCTGGGCATCTGCCACCCATCCCAGGAACCCACCACCCACCTACCACCCATCCCAGGCATCCGCCACCCATCCTGGGCACCCAACACCCATCCCAGGCATCTACCACCATTCCCGGGCACCCACCACCCATCCCAGGAACCCACCACCCACCTACCACCCATCCTGGTCACCCGACACCCATCCCAGGCACCTACCACCAGTCCCGGGCACCCACCACCCATCCTGGTCACCCGACCCCCATCCCCGGCCCCTACCACCATTCCTGGGCATCTGCCACCCATCCCAGGAGCCCACCACCCACCTACCACCCATCCTGGTCACCCAACACCCATCCCAGGAACCCACCACCCACCTAGCACCCATCCCAGGCATCCGCCATCCATCCTGGTCACCCAACATCCATCCTGGGCACCCAACACCCATCCCAGGCACCTACCACCATTCCCGGGCACCCACCACCCATCCGGGCACTGGCCAGCTAAGCTGAGCCTTGGTTGGCTCTGGACCCCCATGTAAGCTCTGTCCCCATGGAGATGTGGGGGCTCTGCTGGTAGGATGGGCTATGGGACACGTGGTGGTGGGAAGACAGCCAACATCCAAGGGAAACCTAGCCCCTTCCATCCACCTTGTCCTCTTATCTGAGATGAGGTTACCCTAAAAGTGCTCCTGACTGATTTGGCCTTAGGTCTCACCAGTTGTGGACCATGGCAGCCATAGAGAGGGGTCTCCTCACTACACCAGCCCAGAAATAGAGGGTCAGCCCCTTCACCAGGAGAGCAGAGGCAGAAGAAGCCCTACCCGTAATCCTTGACCAGGTGAGGTCTCGGGCCGTTGAGGATGGCCTCGGGTGGTGGTGGCACATGGGGCTGCTGGAGACGGTTGAGGCTGTTCTGCCGGCTGCCCGCGGCCGGTGCCGGGCGGTAGACGTGCTCCTGGGGGGTGGGAGCCACCAGCACCCCCTCCTTGTGCTCTGCTGGGGCCAGGTGGGACGTTGGGGCCAGCAGCTGGGCGGGGTGGTTGGGGCTGGCTGGGTATGAGTGGTCGGCCGCGTCCGATGCGTAAGATCTACAACATGGGAAACCCCAATGGTTGTACTCGTGGAAGGGGGGGGTCAGCGGGGTGGGGAGTTTGGGGGGATGTAGGTATGGGGGTGTTTTGGGGTTGAGACAACAAAATACGGCCACAAAGATAGAGATGTACAAGAAAGCAGAGAGAGAGCGGAGGGGAGGTGGACACCAACAGCGCTGAGCATGTCTCTTCTCTTAGATGCTACATGGAAGGTGCTCCAGCTTTGTCCCAACACCAAGACCACTCTTGAGGTCCACCACACAACCCCGGGGAGCTACTATGGGTTTACAGCTTGTCACCCCGACCCCACCAAAGCCGGAGAAGAAGAGAAAAGCAAAGGAGAGCAGGTGAGCTGAAGGTGCAGTAGGAAAAACCTGCCTATTATCTGGGGACAGTGATCCTTCCGATGACGCCATGTGATAGGGGGATGGGGAGAACCTGTTATCGGGTCGGAACTCTTTATCATAAGCCATCATGTTCCACTCGAGGCGGCGGTTGCGGGCTTTCCTCACTTTCTTCACCTCCCGGGTGGAGTCCTCCACCAGCCGCTGCTCCTGGGGGACACACACACAAGCCACGGCTCCATCTCTAGCTCTAGGCTGTGAGCAGTACCCAAGGAACATCGAGACGCACCCATCACAGCATGGAGGAGCACCAGGAAGGGGATGGTCCCCCAGGTCCTGGGCAGCCCCATGGTGTCCCCGTTACCTTCTGCCTGCGCTTCTCCTTCCTCTTATCTTCTGTCGCCTGCAACATTTTCTCCTTCCATAAGTTGAAGAAGTAGGAGGGGTCGGTATAGAACTTGAGGCCATCCTTTTTGTCATCCCTGGGGAGGTGGGAAGGGAGGAGAAGGAGTTACCAGCCACAGGAGAAGATCCCTCTTCCTCTGCACAGGGGGGTTTGGTGCAATCAGCCATAAGCTGTTGCCCCACCATGAACGTGTCCAACATTGGTCACTACCTGCTGTGCCACTGTGTGGGGTCACACATCCCAAGCACCCTACACAGTGGGGATGGTGGCACAGCAAACAGCCTTCTCCAAGCACAAATGGGGTACCTCTCCTGGAAAGGACCCCCTTGGTCCCCCCAAGGAGTGATGTGTTGGTTGCTCTACCTGTAGGGCGTGAGGATGTTGAGTGGTGGGGGCTTGTCGCAGCGCTGGTACATCTCCATCACTGGGTTGGGGATGGAGTTGCGAGACACGACCTGCTGGTTCTGCACCGTGGAGCTCTTGAAGGCTTTCCTCATGTTGATGTCCTGCAGTGAAACTGGGGGGTGCAGGAGGAAGGTGGGATTAGAGGTGACCTCAGCCCCTCGAACCGGGCACGGTGGGTGTCCAGCCCTAAGCATGTCTCCCACCCACTCGCACCAAGTCATCAACCCAAAGTAGCCCCAGCTCCTCACCTTCCTCCACGGTGGAGTCCAGCTGTGTCACCTTGATGACCAGGAGGTCCACCCTCTCTTGCAGCGAGTTCATCCGCATGTAGAAACTGTTGGCTTCGTTGAACAGCTCTCCAAAGATGTCCTCTGCATGTCTACCTGGCAGAGGACCACACACCCATCATGGATGAGGGTAGGCAGGAGAAAAGCCCTCTCCCAACACCTCCCATGGCCCACACACCTCCCAGCTGGCTCCGTGGGGTTCTCCCCAGCCTCATTTTTTGGGGAGCTGAACTTCATCCTCTCCCAGACCTGGCAGAGAGCTGCACAGAGGGAGGGGAGCAGGGGCCACCTGCCCTTCTCCACACACGATCATCCTCTTCATCAAGAGAGATACCCATGGGAGGCACCAAACCGTGGCAGTGCCCATCCTAAATCCTACCAGGGGCCATCACCTGCAGAACCCCAGCCCTGAAGGTGGAAAACCAAGAGCAGGGCAGTGGGGAGAGTGACAGAGCAAGGAGAAGCCACAGTTTGTGTCACTTTAGCCCTTAATTTTCCTGCATCACTATGATAACTCTTTATTGGGGCTGAGCAGAGCATTGCTGACACCTGCAGGCTGCAGCACCCACCACAGCACCCCAGCTCCTCAAGGTTGCCTCCAAACCCACGTATCAAACAGTTCCCTGATATTAAGGTGCTTTTGATACCTGCTCAGCTTGGCTGATTCCTCTTCCCCAGGCCCTGAGCACCCATGGGTGCTGCTCATAGAGCTGCTGCACTCCCAGCAGCTCCCTAAATATAGAGTTTATTTTTCTGGGGGTATTTTGGAGAAGAATCTAGTGCTGGAGGGGGGGAAGAGAGAGGGAGTCCTGAAGAACCTGCACTTCTCAGTCTATTTGAGGTTGATATCCACAGTAAAATAGGCTGCCCCTATTAAACCTTGATGCTGCCACGTGCAACTCTCTTGTCCTCCTCTTTCCTGCTGAAATCAGTCCCAGGGCAGGAAGACAGTTGAGGATTTAGACCTTTTATCTAGACCTCTCCTTCAGCAGGTTAAAAAGAACAGGTTGGGTATTTTTTAACCTCCATCTGACCTCCCTATTTCTAGCCAAGCCAAGAAGCAAAGGGGATCCTGAAGACTTTTCACCCCCCATTGCATGGACCAGAAACAGGTCTTCAAACCGTCACCATGTCCCCACTTTGAGCATCCTCCTTGGATAATTCTCACAGGACTAGGGGTGTGTGGCTCTCACGTAGCCCCAGTTTCTCTGTCATTAGAACCAGATCAAGCGACCGCAGCATCCCACCAACATCCCACCAGTATCCCACCACTTTGTCCCCATCCCACACCCAGGTCACTGCCCCCTGGCTTACTGAGGCTGCCCAGCTGCTTGATGATGGCAGCCAGGGTGCTGTTGGTGACACACTCCAGCTCACTCGTCACCCCCTCGGGCAGAGCCCCCCGGCAGAGGTGCCGGGGCTCGATGTTCCTCTTCACCAGCGGCATGCTGCCGGCGAGCCCTCAGGTCTCTCCTGGGGAAAGAAGGAAGAAAGAAGAGAAAATACACAGCTTTTGCCTTTTATTTTTCCTCTCCATTCCCTCTGCTCTCCACCCTGGAGACTTGTCCTTTCTGCAGTAGGATATGGAGGATGCAGCCCATGAAACAGCAGCCAGGGCTTTTCCACGCAGGGGATGCTCCGTGGCTGCCAGCAAATATAGAATCATTCAGGTTGGAAAGGACCTCTACGATCATCAAGTCCAACATCTCCCTCATCTCTAGATCTTGAAGCACCACATCTACTTGTTTGTTGAACCCCTCCAGGGATGGTGATTCCATCACTTCCTTGGGGAGCCTGAAGAAATATATGGATGCCAGGATGCAGAGACCACACCAGGTACTTCCCCTACCACTGTGCCTGAGGAACCTTCTCCACCTACCTTCCCGGAGCTGTGCTCAAAGCAGGAGCAAACCCCCAGGTGCCACAGCCCTTCAGCCGACCCCGAAAAGCCTCATCCAACCCACAGAGCAGCCCGAAGCGAGCAAGCGGCTCCTAATGCCATTATTTCCAGCTCGGTGCAGAGCTCTCTGGGGTTTTATTGTGCACGCACTACACCCAGGCAAGCTGCCGAGCCCGCCTCACCCCTGCTCTCCACAGCATCCCTGCATGGTCCTCCCCCCACCTCCACCACCATCCCTGGATGGTTTGATGGTCTATGGGGCTCTAGGAGCTGTAGGGAGATGCCTGCACCCAACCGCTGCATCTCCAGCAAGAGCATCCGTGGAAGATGCTGAGGAAGGATGAAGGGTGGGTATGGTGGGGTAGGAGTTGGGGGGCAGGTTATTTGCTGGCATAAAGGGTGAGTGGTGTGAAACTCCACAAAGGAGGAAGAAAAGGAGCGTTTATTAACTGTGGTGGTGTCTGGGATGGGGACAGGGAGAGGCACAAAAGCAGGTGGTGACCCCCCAGGCTTGCACAAGGGGGTCTTATGTGACATGAGTGCATCAGGTCTCAGCTCCACTCCCAGTGCAAAGACAAACTGATGGTTCTAGCATTGAAACTGCCGCAACTTGGACCCTGGGCTGATAAGGACCGAGGAGCCCAAACTGTGTTCCCAGCTCCTGGATGCAGCAAGATGAATCCCCCCCCATTTCACATCCTGGCCACCCCCCACCCTTCGGAAACCCCTGCTCTGCTTTGGCAGCAAAGGCAAAGCAGCTTCTGAGCAGAGCCGTCAATAGCAGCCGGGCACCGACAAGGCAGCCAGAAATTCTGCCCGTGAACGGAGCCAGAAATCTGCAGAGTTCACATTTTTTGGCCCCGGGAGGGTTGGGCAGAACAGTTTCCCATTGATAGCACCCAGCCAGTGCTCCCGTCCTTCCTACCCCCCCCCACCAGCCCCTCCGCCGTTTTCAAATGCAAATGCAAAACTCCCTCCATCAAAGAGCCCCCAAAACTTGTTTCTAAATCATTCCTATGGAGCTTCCCAAAGGGCTGATTGTGCTCCCAGAGCTGGGTGTGCAAGGGGGTGACTGGGTGGGCTCTGCTATGGGAAGGACCCCAGCCTTGACACCTCCTTAGGGTCACACGATGCTCTGAGCAAACCATGTGTCCTCCAGCTCTTCCCAAAGCCACCCTACATGGATGGTAGGGCTGGTGCTGTCCCTGCCTCCCCAAAACCACCAAGCTGGTTATTTTTCTGCTCAGAAAGCTGTGACAGAGCACACAGGGGAGGCTCTGGATGGAATTCTGCTCTGGCCATGTACACCCTCCCTTCTGGCCACCCCTCAAGGCTGTGTGAAGAGGTGACCAACACCAGCAGCTTCACCCCAAGCTCGCTTTGATCCCATTTGAGTGTCACCCCCAAAATCTGCATTCAGAGGCTGAGCCCTGGCACATCCCTGCAGGGTCCCCCCCCCTCCCTGAGCAGCGGCTGCAGGGATGGGAGGGTGAGGGGCAGAGTCGTTAATGAGCTGCTTGGGGCCAGTAATTAGAAGTGGGGAACAAAGAGCCATTCTCAGCATCCGTCTGGGATAGGGCCACTGGCACCCGGGGCTTTTTGTCCCTGTGCAGGGGTCCTGGGAGGAATTATGAGGAATTTTCTCCATCCCCCATGGGGGGAATGATGGGAAAAAAAGGAATTGAGGTCTCAAACTCTTCCCAGCAGGGACAGATCCAAAGAGGGGCAGAAGGTGGGTATGTGGTCTGATAACAGCAGTTGACACCATGCCAGGGAGAGCATCCCTGGAGAAGAAAAATCCTTTTAATCCCCCCCCAAAAAGCCCTAATAAGATGCAGAGCTTGCAGCAGAAGAAACCAAGGAGTTTGGGATGCAGTTTTAGGGTAGCTGGGATGGGCAACTTTGGTTAAACTATGGGAAAAGCAGCTTTTTAACCTCCCCAATTCATGGTTGGTAACAGGAACACACAGATTGGAAACTCCTGGAAGCAACAAGTGTTATTTCAACCTGCTGATCATCATCCCTCCTGCACCAGTGGCACCAAACCTCTGAATTCTAGGTTGAAAACCCAACTTCTGACCTAAACCCTATGACCTCAAGGCCTATCTTGACTCAGGAGACCAAAAAGCTTCAGGTGGGGATGGGCTACACATGACACCAACTTAATTTCTGTCCTTGTGTCTTGCTCACAGCTACCAAGAGGCTGCACAGAAATCCTGAGCACTGGTGGCCTGGCCTGAGCCCCAGCAAAGGGATGCCCAGAGCTTCTCCTGCTTGGGCTGATATTTCAGGTCATTTCCAAGCCTTTGAGGGGGGTGATTTTGGTGGCAGGTCCTCAGACCTTCAAGTAAAGGCTCCCAGGAGCAGGGATATGCCAGGCATGGAGGTGACTCCCTGGGGCTAGGGAAAAAAGGTCCAGCATGGACAGAGTTTGGCCAAGAGCAATTGATGATTTCTTCCATAGGAATGACCATCCTGGAACCCACCACCAACACACCAGGCTGGGCAGCAACCACTGTGGCATCTCCAGTACAGCCCAGCTGGGCCAAATCACCATCCTCCCATGGGTTCTACCAACCCTTGATGGCCCTGAGCAGCCTCACCTGGGCTTAACACCCCACCCATGGTCCCAGGAGGATATTTAAGCTCAGTTGTGGCTGCTAGTCCCTCCCAGAAGGATGTTGATGGTCTCCTGTTCCTGGCCATGCTTTGCTAGACCTCATCCCTGCAAGCAGCTCCTACCTCAGGTGAGTCCCTTGGGTGGGTTGCTGGCATCATGGGCATGACCTTCAGGGTGGGATTTGGAGCTGTGTCTCTGCCTTGTCTTTGTCCCTGCCCCCTTTGAATCATGTCTCTTGGTCCCTTGATTCTGGATGTGTCTGGGGCTTCCCATGGACCTTGCTGCCTGTTTGCTGGATCTGAGCTGGGATGATGGTTTGCTGGGGTCACCTCGGGATCCCACTCGTGCCCAGTTGCACCCTGGCAATGGCAGAGGCTTAATGTGTGTTGTGGTGACCTTGTCCTTGTGCTGTAAGGAGAGGGGAACTGAGCCAGGGGTGTCTGGCCCCTGTGTCTGTGCTCGGGTTGAACATTGGGAAGGTTCTTCCCACCTTGCTGGGCTGCTCTAGGTTTGGTGGAAGGTGTTTGACCCTGCTCAGGGAGCCCTGGGCTGGGCTCTGCTGTGAAATGTCTGCTCTGGTGTGGAGGGTGAGAAGAGGAGCTCCTAAAGCCCTCCCTTGGGATACAAGTGTCTATCCATGCTGGGGATGGATGCTTGTAGATGGGGATGAGCTTCCCCCTGCATTGTTGTAGGGTGAGCATCTCTTCTGCTGGGTCTGGGAACACCAGCCAGGTTCTGGTATCACCTCCATGAGGTTTTGTTGTCTAGCCAGGTTCTGGTATCACCTCCATGAGGTTTTGTTGTCTCCTGAGTGCAAGCAAGGAGCCCTCAGTGGGATAATCTTGGTGGCAAGAGGTGGAAAATTGGAGCCACAAACTGTAGGTGGAAGGCAGGAGGAGTGGGACTGACCAAGGGCTTCCCAGGAGCTGCTGCCATGGTACAGACACACTGCGGGGGCTCTCCCATCACTCCTCTCCATTCCTTAAGTGCTGAAAGAGCCAAAACCTCTGAATTTTGCTGCACTAGGAAATGCAGCAGGTGAAAGGCAGTGGTGGGAGCCTCAGCTGCTCAGCCCAGGAGGGATGTGCTGCTGCTGACAGTAACTGGGCACCACCTGCTTCTCCACAGCACGTGGCTGCTTCCCTGGGTAGCACGTTGCAGTTTCCATAATACATCTGTCAGACCTCCTTGGCATCCCCCCAGGGCAGTGCCACTGACCCCCCTGAGCTGCCTGTGCTCTAGGAGACACTTTGGGCTGCTCAGCCCAGGTCTCCACCATGGTGCCTGGGACTGTGGGCTGGCTCACAGCCCTCTCCAGCCTACAAGGAGCCTTGGTGCTCCTCATGGCCATAAATCCACCCTGATGTCTGCTGTACCCTACCTAAGCTGAGATGCAGCCTCCCATCTGCTTTCCAAACCCGGCTTGGAAGGGAACCACGTCCAGCTCACTGCTGCCCAAGCAAAGATCAGCTGAGATGCTCAAGCAGGGGAGGTGATCAGACCAGAAACAAGCTTTATCTTCTGCCCTAAGAAGCTGATTTCTCCCAAACCCTGGAGCTGCTGGAGAACATCCCCTGCTTTCCCAGGCCATGCAGGAGGAGAAGGCTGGAGAACAAGCTCTGCCCCAGACCACACCAGTCCCTGGTCCCTGCAGACCAGACTTGCAGATGCTGGCTCAGAGGTGACCCCTACAGCTGGCTCCTTCCAGATGTCATCCTTCATCTCAGCAGCCACCACAGCTTAAGTCCTTGGGGTCACAAAAGCAGCTCTTGGTTTGTACAAGGGCCCCAAAAAAGAGTTTTGTGTCCAGCCTTTGGCCCTTATATTCTTTGCAATAGCTTTTCATGTACACAACTGTCTTCTCACCTCCACTGAGACCCAAAACCCACTTGGTTTAAGTGCCCCAGAGATCAGACCCTGTCAGGAACCAGAGGCTTTTGCAAAGGACCAAAAGCTTTGGTTGGATGCCAGGAGCCAGAGTAGTGCAAAAACCCAGAGTGGTTTATTGAAAATCTATTATCCTTGAAGAAAAGGCAAAAAAAAAGAAGTTTATAAGTGAATATCAAAGGAACAAGAAGTGGCAGATGTCTCAGGACAGCAACCTGTGCTTTGGAACAGGCACCTTGGGGATGGTGAGGAGGGAGGAGGAGACACAAGATGGTCCCAAAATATTGAAAGGGGCCCAAAAAATGAAAAAAGGCTGAGTCTGGAGTGAGGGAAAGGAGAAGAGGTGGAGGTGACACTCAGCTGGTGGGTTCCTGAAGAAGCTTGTCCTGTGGAGCTTGGCAGGACAGGGCTGGTACAGGAGGTGGCTGGGAAGGATCCCTGGGGTGTGCATTGTCTGTGAGCAGACTGAAATAAGCAGGAGCTGCAAAAGCAGCAGGTTTTCGAGCTGCTCATTTGTGGAGCTGCCACCACGTGTGCTGGAAATCACTGCAGGAGGGTTCAAGGAGCAGCAGGATCCATCTGCAGAGGATCAAGCCACCAGTAGTTACCTATGGGGCAACCTCTGGCTCAGGTGGCCCTAAACTCCTGCTTCTCACCCTCGGATGTTTGGCTGATGTGGGCTATGAATGGCCTCAGGAGGCAGAGCAGAGTCTATAGGAGCTGAAGCTTTGGTGTCTCAGGAGAAAAATCAACCATCAGAAACTGTGCAGGCGTCTCTGGAACGTGGAGACACCTGATTGCTAAAGCTGGACCAGATCTGCTGATTTACCTCACCCAAAAATGGAGCGTGATCTGCACCACGAGGACTTCTTGCTCTCATTTACAAACCACTTCTGAATTTGTTGCTTGCCCAGATGACTGTGAGTGCCACCAGCATGGCAAATGTCACCCCTTTGGGTGAGGCTGATGATCACTCCAGAGCTATTACGGAGGTTTAATTAAATATCTTAAAACTGGCTGGATCTTGAGCACTCCCCTCGTTTAAAATAAACCTCAGGATGGATCTTTGGTGGGAGTAAATGTGTAAATTCTCATCGTTGCACTGAGGTGGATCACTCACTGCCTGGCCCTTCCTGAAGACCTCTGCACCCAGAAGGAGTTTGGTGATGGAAAGCATCCCAACCCCATCCTGAGTGAGGAGGTTTAGTGCATCTCATGGCAAAACCTTGGAGGCTGAGAAGCCCCAAGATGTGGGATGAGGTTTCTGGGCCATCATCTTCAGGCTTTCAAGGTTGGAAGCTGGGGCTGTTGACTCGTTGCTCCCACAGCACATGAGAAATGAGTTGAGAGGTCTCAGCCTTGATCTCAGGTGACACTGAGGAATATTTGCTGCTGGCCAAGAATGGATTGAGGCTGAGCTGCCACTGCAGGGGAAGGGTCAAGCCCTCCAGCCAAAGGGAGGAGGGAGCTGGACGTCTGGCTGGCCCTGGGGCAGAGCCACATCACTACCTGGGCTGGGGCTGAACTGGTGCCCTGTGTCCCACCAGGGAAGGGACATCACCCACCCTGGCTGGGACTGCTGCCCACACCTCTCCTCCGGTCCATCTGCAGCTCTCCTCCTCTGCTAGCTCAGCCAAAGGCAGCTCTACCAGGGCTAAAAACTGCCAGGAGGCTTCAGCAAACCCAACACTTCACAGCAAAAGTGCAACACAACGTTTAAATCACAGCTAAAAATATTCCTGAAGAGTTTTATTAGCAAATGCCACGGGATTTTTTTTTTTTTTCTCCCCCTTCTACTGCAAAATGTTTCAGCTCTAGGAACAGCACTTGACTAAATTGCCTCTAAATCACAACCACCTCTGAAGGCTGAAGCTCTTCAACACCAGCCTTCCCCAAAGAGCCTGCTTAGGAGGATGCCATAAATGCAACAGCCTCGTTATCTCAGGGTTAGTATAAAAAGCTCGTCCTGCTGTGGGTCTGGTGGAAAACAAACAGGTTCCTTTAATATTTATATCTATGTTCCTTTTGGACTTGGCAGTGCTGGGTTAACAGTTGGGCTTGATGATCTTTAAAGGTCTTTTCCAACCTTTCATGATTTATAGGTATGCAACTAGCAAGCCCTAAACTGGTTTTCAGGCAGATGCTTCCCTTGGGTTTTAGTTGATGAGGGTTTTGGGCTCCCTCATTTGATTTCTCAGAAATGAGGAGTCCTCAGTGTTCCCCCAGGGAGCTGAGGGTCACTTATTGGGTTCTCCCCATCCCATGGACGCTGCTGCCAGCCCATGGACAACCCCAACCTTTTGGCTTCAGATACAAACTAAACCCATGCAAAGGCAAATCCCTGGTACTCAAATACTGAAGGGACAATAAGGTGGGAAGAAAAAAAGCCTGGATACAACTGAACCTGCCCTGTTGCCCCTGTGCTGGGACAGCCTGGGAGCAGCAATGCCTGCCTTGATCTCCAGAGCAATCAGGCCATGGGGTGGTGGGAACAGTGGCACAGATCCCAGCTCTGTTTGGGTTGGAAAAGGTCCCTGCTGGCCCAGGAATCATGTGTTGTTTTTCATGACTCTCTATCACCAAAGGCAAATCTTCAATGCCATTTTTTTTTTTTCCCTCCCCTCTTGTGCTCAGCTCATTAACAGAAGGATCTCTCTTGCTGGCTGGCAGTTTGTGTGAGCAGGAGGCTGCTGAACAAACCACCCTTATTCTCCCTAGCATAGAAGGTGCTTTGATAAACCCTCAGCGAGCAGCAAGGGTCCTTCTGGAAACCAGCACTCGCTGCCTTTGGGAACAGCCTCAGCATCTCCAGCTCCAGCATGGTTCCCAGCCAGGGCTGTGCTGAGTGCCCGGGAGATCCCTCCCCAGCCTGTGCCCTACAAAAACCCCGGTGGGATCTGAGGAATTAGGGTCAGCTCCTGCCTGGGAGCTGCTTGCATCCCCTCCGCTCACTGAGATGAGGAAAAAGCTGCAGGTCTCACCCCTGGGGTGCAGCTCAGAGGGTGGTTTTTTTTTTAGATGAGCAGCTCTGCAAAAAAAAAAAAACCCCACCATTCTTGCTTTCTTTTTTAATTTATTTGAACACTTTTGGCTCGAGGGCTGTTGTTCGTAACTTGTCAAGATCTTGGCGGCGGCGGCTGATTTGTCATCCACCATAAAATGGAGGCTGAGCATCTTTGGTTCAGAACTGGGCCAAGGGAGATGACAGCTCACAGCAAAATATGCTTCATCTCGAGTTGGGTTTTTTTTACCTCCATGGGCTCCAGCTCCTGGGCGAAAGGAGCGGACATTTGGGGTCTGAGTTGCATCACGGGCATCATGTGTAAGAGCCCTTGGCATGCTCGGTGCTTGCGACAGAAGAGCATGGAGAACATTAACCTTCTAGCTGCCAGATGAAGCTTTGCCAGCCCGGTGCTCTCTCCAACCACCCCTCATCAACCTGCCATGGGGGATGCTCCCGAGATGCAGCAATGCCATCCAAAATACCTAATTTTTATTTTTTTTTTAATGAAGCTATCAACCTCTCTCAAATCAAAAGGAGATGCAGCAAGCGAGGGGTGTGCCTTGGCAAGGCTGAAGTTTGGGAGGTGGATTATGAACCCTGCCATTGCTGAGGACATCCAGGTCCCCCTCTGCCCTGCTCCCTGCCAGGCAGCCAGGGACAAAGCAGCCACCCAACTGCACCGAGAAGCATCTTAATCCATGGGTATCTGATCACGCTGCCACCACCACGAGGCAGCAAGAACTCGTTTTAAGCCAGAAAACTGCAAGTAGCTGAATCACTGAGCGTGGAGGCCCAAGCTCTGCACTCTTAGGAGATGGGGGTGTGCCTGCCTGCAGCATGAGTGTGGGGGTACCCAGGGCTGGGGGGCTATTAGAGGGGGTCAAACCCCAAGGAGAGCCCTGGGATGGGTTGGGGGGGGGGTCCATGCATGGTGGGTACCACCCAGGCTTCTGCTTGCCCAGCCTCACACCAGGCTGGATGGTATCATCATCCTTCCCCACCCCAAAATTCCCCAGCCAGGAGGGGATGAGCCCTGCCCTACACTAGCTATAGGTGCCCCTCTCCCTGCACCCATGACCACGGGTCCAGCTTCTGCTCCACGATGATGTAAAAATAACAAGCAGTGGTGGAACCTCCCTCTCTGAGAGGCAAAGATGTAAAGTGATGCCCCCCCCCTCATCAATGCAAGGGTGGAAAGCAGTCAGGGACCCTCCTTGCATGCAGGAATGCAAAGTGACAGCCCCCTCCCTACCATGCAAGGGTGCAAAGAGGCCTGGACCACCTCTCCCTGCAAGGTTGTAAAGCTGGTAGATGCAAAGCAACTCCCCCCATCTTCCCCCCACCCTGCCTGCAAGGATGCAAAGAGGCCCAGAGCACCATTCCAAGTGATTTGGGGATCCCCCCCACCCCACAATGACAAGGTGCAAAGCAGCCTCACTCCCTCCCCTCTGTGCAAAGGTGTAAAATGGTAGAGGACCCCTCCCCACCATGAAGAATAGGAGCAAAAATAGGACCCTCCTCTCCATGCAAGGATGTGAAGGAGCTTGGACAACCCCCTCCCAAAGCAAGGATGCAAAGAGATGTGCACCCCTCAATGCAAAGCTATGGGGGACACCCCTGCTAGACAGGGGTGCAACGTGGCCTGGACCTCCCCCCAAGGATGCAAAGAGGTGGGTGGCACCCCCCACACCCATGTGAGGGTGCAAAGAGGTGGGTGGCACCCCCCACACCCATGTGAGGGTGTAGAGGTGGGTGACACCCCCCACACCCATGCAAGGATGCAAAGAGGTGGGTGGCACCCCCCACACCCATGTGAGGGTGCAAAGAGGTGGGTGACACCCCCTCTGCACCCATGCAAGGATGCAAAGAGGTGAGTGATACCCCCACACCCATGTGAGGGTGCAAAGAGATGGGTGACACCCCCCCACACCCATGTGAGAGTGCAAAAAGGTGGGTGACACCCACTCCCACCCCTGCAAGGATGCCAAGAGATGGGAGACACCCCCCCACACCCATGTGAGGGTGCAAAAAGGTGGGTGACACCCCTCCTGCACCCTTGCAAGGATGCAATGAGATGGGGGGTGTCTCCCACACCTATGTGAGGATGCCAAGAGGTGAGTGACACCCCCCTGCACCCTTGCAAGAATGCAAAGAGGTGAGTGACACCCACTCCCACCCCATGCAAGGATGCAGAGATGGGAGACACCCCCCCCAAACCCACACGAGGGTGCAAAGAGGTAGATGATACCCCCCCACACCCATGCAAAGCACCCCGGATCCCACCCCTAAGGATGCAGAGCGGTGCATCCCCTCCATTCCATGATGCCCCCC
>VYZX01026206.1:242912-284814 GCA_013401335.1 Brachypteracias leptosomus
TAGAGGTGGGGGGTGCGGCGGGGGAAGGTGGCGGCGGCTCGGCCGGGCTCAGTCTCCCCGAGCACGGCGAGAAGGCGGCGGAGCTGGAAGCTCCTTGTCGGATGCGTTGAACCGGGATTGCTCCCTGCCCCCTCCATCCTTTTAGCCGCGGCTATATTTATCTCCCGCAGCATCATGTGTTTCTAAGCTCCTATGTACTCAATTAAAAGTAATTCAGCTGAAAAGCGTGCTTGCCCTGAGCTTGTCCTGCCTGGTGTGTGGTGGAGTGAGGAGAGCAACGCTGGGGAATCAGCTGGTGGGTGTGAGCCACCCCTTTTTATTTTTCATTGTCCTTGGTGTTTTATGACGGGTTTTCCAAGCTGCAGGAGAGCATCAGTTTTAAGTCGTGCCCGTTGAGCGGGAAAGCCGAGGTAGGGCAGGTCTGGCAGCCTGCAGGGTCACACCGAGGGTGGTGCAGGCTCCCCAGCCCTTAACATCCCATCATAGCAAGACCCACGGTCTGCACCCAGTTGTGTGTTTTGGTAGGACCTACAGGCTCAGCCAGAGTCAGGACTGTGTAGGGTTAACATGGGGAAAAGAGGCATTTCTCGCTGCAAAGACCTCAAGTGTTTAAGTAGACTTGGCAGGGGGACAGCAGCCAGCTGGGGTGGTGGTCCCAGCAAGTCCATGATGGACACTGGTGTCGGGAGGCCCAGCCTTGTCCAAGGGCTTGGTATCCTCCCTGAGAAGATCATATTCATGCTGGTGATGGACACCCATGGCCCACCTTGCTTTTATCTGGCGCGTAGAGACAAGCGCTTGGTGTTGAGGGAACCTGCTCGTGGTGGTTTCCTGTGTCTGGATGGGACAGAGTCAGAAACCAAAGTGGGAGCATGCTGCAAGAGAGAAGCAGTGCTGGGGTGGGGTGTGAGGACCTCAGAGTCTTATTTTGGGGTCCGGTGTTGCCCGTGTTCCCTCTGCTCAGTTGATGGATGACTGGTGGTCACGACCATCGGCGTGCCGGGGTGCGATACGTTAGGAGCTACACCACATCTACAGATCACCAATGAACTCCACGGTGGTGTTCCCAGAGGAACGATGCGCTCGTGTAATTATGGGCAGTAACGGAGTGCAGCAGAGAGCTGTGGATGTGTGGCCAGTTGTAATTAGGGTGATTGATGGGCTGTGTGAGCGTGCGTGTGATCCCCAGGAAGCTCATCTCGGAGCTCTCTGTTTCCTGCTCCCTGTGATCCTATCTAGAAAGCCTAAGGCAGAGCTCCAGAGCTAGGAGCAGTAACAAAAGAAATGAAATACTACAAGTTCTGGTGGTTTAAAGGCTGGAGGTTGTAGGAGTCAGCATCTGCCTCTTGTTCCTGCAATCTATTTATTTGTGGCTATGACCACATGGAGGCCCTGAAAAAGGTGTGTGGGTGTGTGAGGTGAACCCGGGCTCGGTAATTAAATTGCCCAGGTGATGAATAAATGCATTTTGGGCCAGGTGCTTAACGAAGAGGCCGTTAATGACCCTTGTGCTGGGATGCATTGGCTGAGTGATACCTCAGTGCTTGGAGGCTGTAGTGCAGGGGCTCCAGTGGATGCTGGTGGTGGATGGGAGAGGTGATGATGATGGAGCCCATCTGCGGTACCTCGGGGGCTGCAGCTGCACTGTCTGGGGCCGAGGGCAGCGGGGTGCAAGCACGGGGGGCCCCCCTCCAGCCTTTCCTCCCTCGTTCCCACCCCTCCCCGCTCAGAGTTGCATAATTTCCCCGCGGCGCTCGTTTGCGTGCAAACATAATCAGGAAAATATTGTCGCTCCTTTCCAAGTGCTAAGTGATATGGCCTTCCTGAAAAGACTGGTGCTGTCTGTTTGTCCTCCGGTGGCCCTCTAGCTCCTGCCAGCTGCAAGCAGCAACCAGATTCTGGGGTCCTCTTTGTCCCCTGCCAACTGGGAGCAGACTTTGGGGGGGGATGAGGACCTGCTCCCCCGGCAGCCATGGGCGCATCACTTGTGCCTTCCTCTGCTCTTATCTCTCCATTCTTGGGAAGGTGGGTTGGTATCAAAGAAGGGGTTTGGAGGCAAAATGAGGAATATTGTCAGCCAGTCAGGCATCCCTTTAAAAATAGGGTTCTGTTTATGCTCAAGCGGGTACTAGTGTGCACCAAACAATAGCCGCCCCAGCGCAGGGCTATAATTATCAAGGTTTATTTCTTGTTTGCATTGGTCACGTTTTTCTGGCGTTTGATCTTGAGAAACGCAGGATCCGCGGAGTTCAGGTTTGGGGTCAGGCTTGGAAAACAAACCCTGGCCCAGCAATGCATTGAATGCATAGGCTCTTGGCTTTAAAGAAATATACTGCGTGCTGTAGATCAACAAGCAGCTGCTGGGACCACCACGTGCCCCCTCCCCGCGGGACGCCCCAGCTGGGACTTTGCAAGGCACACTCTGTGCTTTCAGGTTTGTTTTCCTTCAGGGGGGGAGCGGAGGGATTGCTGAGGCTGGAATTAAAAAAAATAATATACATGGGAGCACTCAGCCAGGAAAAAAAAAAAACAACCCAACGTATCGGTCTCCTCCACCGGAGAGGTGTTGAGTGATGCTTGAAAGTGTTTGCTGGGGGATGAATGGTGGCATTTCCCTCCGGTTGTACAAGGTTTATTCTGGTGCTGAGGGATCTGCAGGGCATGGCTGCTCCAGTGCCAGCCCTGCCAGCCACAGTCTGCACCCAGTCGTGTGTTTTGGTAGGACCTACAGGCTCAGCCAGAGTCAGGACTGTGTAGGGTTAACATGGGGAAAAGAGGCATTTCTCGCTGCAAAGACCTCAAGTGTTTAAGTAGACTTGGCAGGGGGACAGCAGCCAGCTGGGGTGGTGGTCCCAGCAAGCCCATGATGGACACTGGTGTGGGGAGGCCGTGGATGGTATCTGGTATCCATGGCCATGGATGAGCTGTCCCAGAGCGCTCGTCTTCCCCGGCTCCAAAAGCCAACTGGAGTGTCAGAACAGTCCTGGTAAGCATTAACTGAGCATTGACCCTCTTAAGTCGATGCCTTGGATGCTCTCCCAACCTTGGCAGAGGTCAGCACAAGGTGAGCCTGTCTGCAGACAGCTGAGGAGGTCCTGCTTGTGCTCAAGCCACCCAAAGGTCCTGGCAGGGTGCTCCAACTACCCGGGGAGAGCTGGAGGGGTGGCACTTCTCAGTGCATCTTGTTCCTCCAAACACACCCTTGGAGCCATGCTCGGAGGTCTGGCAAACACTGACAAGGCATCCTGGAGAGGCACACTGATTTTTGAAAAACTGTGTATTTAGCTTTTCCTTCTCCCCTCCTCCTCTTTGTGTCAATATCCCAGGTATAGATTAACTCTCTTTGCTTAATATTTAATGTTTCGGTTGCTGGAAATGGGAGCTGTGAGCACTTGGCCTCTGAGGAGCTGCTCTGGTTGGGCTGCAGCTCTTCTGAGTGCATCCAGGTGTCCAGCAGCATCTCCCAGTCTATGTGGG
Organism: Brachypteracias leptosomus; assembly: GCA_013401335.1. Classification (NCBI taxonomy): domain Eukaryota; kingdom Metazoa; phylum Chordata; class Aves; order Coraciiformes; family Brachypteraciidae; genus Brachypteracias; species Brachypteracias leptosomus. The sequence goes on from VYZX01026206.1 coordinate 246,390, forward strand.
AATGTGGGGAGCAGCTTCCCCAGTTTAGGCCAGTCCCAGCCTGGGAATAGAGGCTGCTGGAGCATCCTGTGCCTGGGGAAGCTGGGCTGGGGCATGGTCCATAGCACTTGGCTTATCTCATAGCTGGTATCATCTTCATACCTGAATTCCCATCTGGTTTTGGGGGGAATTTCTTCATAAGCAGTGATTTCACATCCTTAGGACAGGGGAGCTTAGCTGGAAAAGGCTGATTTTCCTCCAGCATCATGATAGAGGCTCGCTAAGAAAGAATGAGTTGGTTTCTTGGAGAAAATAAAGCATTTCAGTGCTAATAGTCATAGTGAAAGGTGGGAAGGAGAAGCCATGGGCTGAAGAAGAGTCCCAGGGTGGGTGAGTGTGGCTGTTCCATGGCCAGGGTGAGACTAAATAGGGGCAGCTGCCACCAAGCTGCGCTTTCTTTGGCCTGCTGCAAGAGAAGATATCGAGTCCAGGGGTTGGCTTTGGGCTTTGGGAAGGCTGAGGACAGTCTTTCCAACATTCTTAAACCCAAATTGTCAACCAGTGATAGATCCAAGACCTGTGGTTGTCACCTTCTTACCCAAACCCACAGTATTTGGTGCTTTTATTGATTGCCCCACATCACTGATGTGTTGGCCAAGAGTGCTGTAGACCTTGGTGTTCCTGGAGGCTTCCCCATGTCCATCTGTGTTTCCAGCCCTTTCATATTCCACGTGAGATCTGTCCTCAAGGATTTGTAGCAACAGGACTGAGGGGTAATGTTTTTAAGCTAGAAAAGGGTAGATTTAGGTTGGACATTAGGAAAAAGCTCTTTAATATGAGGATGGTTGATCACTGGAAGAGGTTGCCCAGGGAGGTGGTGGATGCCCCACCCCTGGAGACATTTGAGGTCAGGCTTGATGGGGCTCTGAGCAACCTGTCCTAGGTAGAGGTGTCCCTGCTTATTGTAGGGGGGTTGGACTAGATGACCTTTGAAGGTCCCTTCCATCCTATGATTCCCTAACCCTGTTGAGGGATGTGCTGCCATGAGCAATATTTGCATAGCCTGGTTGGGGATGTAAATCTGGCAAAAAAGAGCCATAAAAAAGCCTTTTATCCCCCAGCCCTGCTAGCTGGGCAGCGCAAAGGACACAGTTTATTTGGGGTTTACTCCTGGTGGGATGCTGATGTGCCAGCACCAGGCTCTCCCCCAGCTCAGCTCCCACCATTTGAGCAGCTGGAGCTTGTGGTCGCAGGAGAATGGGGGGAAAAAGCAGAGGAACTGGATTTTCATCACTTGAGCTGAGCACAAGGTGCGGTGTGAGATAAAGCAGCCTGGAAAGCAAACAAAGCACAGTCGTGGCATTAAACCTGGTTCTCGGGGCTGTCGGGAGCGATTAAGGTTATTAGGAGGCCAGAGAGCTGCTTCTGAGGGAGGTTCTTGTTTTTAAAGGCTGCAGGGGCCCCCTCAGCCACCACACTTGGCATTTTAGTGGGGTTTAATTTATTTTGAAGTGTTCTCCACCAGCCTGCCAAGGAGATGCTCCAGTCTTGGTTGTATTTTCCAGTGGCCTTCACCCTTGAGTGGTGGCAGATCCTGTGACCTTGCTGTGGTAGATGAAGCAGCAGCATGTGGGGTTGTACAATTGATTTGGGTTGAGGATTTTTTGGTCTTTGGGGAAAAAAAAGCCAAACAAAACCACCCCACCTTGGTGGGATTTGATGGTTGGTTGAACTTTGAAGGCACCGAGTTTCAGCTCCATCGCTGAGACCGGGCTGGGAGGAGGAGGAGTAGGGGGGATTGGAGGGTGGAGATGTGGATGCTGGAAAGATGGGTGATGATGGGGTGAGATGGGTTGCAATGTTGGGGGGGGGCTGCAGCAGAGGAGCACTTTTATTTCCCCTTTTTTTTGGGGAAAATCCAGGCATTTGACAAATCACCCTTAAAACCCCTCAGCAGCTGGAAGCAGACCATCAGCTTGGCTTGGTTGACATCTAGCACCTTAAAATAGACCTGACCCATCAGGCTGGGTGAAAGCCCATGGCCGGGAGGCACCGCTGACCTCTCTGGCAGTGCCCCTTGGGTTGGCTGCACATAGCTCCTGTGGGCGTTGTCACCAGCATCCCACCTCCTGGCCCCAGCAGCTCCTTTGCCTCCCTCCCTCCTTATCCCACGTGTTACAGATGTGTCCCTTCATGGAGCTCATTCTGCTTGTGAGGTGGCACCATCAGACCCCCACCATCCCACCATGTGCCAAGTGAGTGGTGGGAGAAGCCAACTTCCCCAAAATCTGGTGGTGTGATGGAGACCACCAGGCTTGGGGGACGTGGCCAACACGCCATATTCCCTGTGGGGTTTGTAGGGCTGTTGGGGAAGGAGGAATAACCTGGGTTTCCACCATCCCAAGGCTGGTTTTGTGTCCTACAACACACAGAGGGAATTCCCACTGGGGGCACGGAGGGCACTAAGCAAACCCTGCTCCCACCACGCTAACGGGGAGCTAATCCCAGTGGGAGGGTGGCACCCGCTGTGCCCTGGGGGGGGGATTTGGATCCGTCAGCACCATCTCAATATAGGACCTGAGTAACCTTTGGCTTTTTTCTCCCGGTGACTCCTTGGGAGCTCTGCCAAAGCGCTGCGGGGTGTGTGCCAGACTGGAGTGACAGTGCGGCTGGCAAAGCGATGCGCGGGCTGGCAGGGACCTCGGTGGCATTTGGGTTGGTGCCACGTGTGCTTGCTCTCCCCCACCAACCCCCCCGTGGGCTCCCCAAGCGGTGTGTTCCCCCCCACCCCTTGCTGGAACCAGCTGAGGCTTCTCTGCCCTCTTGGTAGTTGGGGTTTTGCCCACTTCTGGCTGGCACCCGGGTGCCATAGGGAGTTTTCTGGCATGTCACCAAGTGCCTTGGTGTCTCCCACTCACTTTTCTGGGCGACAGTGACGCCCTCAGAGGTTTCCTATGAGCTGGGCAGGGCCCGGAGGATGATGCCAGCATCTCCCAACCAGGACACTGGCTGTGCACCCACCTCTTGCAGACACAATTCCACAGGGAAAACACTTTTTCCCCGGCTTTCTGCAACCTGTGTGTCCATGGCATCACCAGACCTGCTCTGGCAACGAGGGGCATGAGGACCCCCCAGCTCTGATAGAACACACGTGCCAAAATGCTGCTGCGGGGATTTGTTGGGTTTTCCCTTCCTCTTCCTCAAAGGATTGATTATCCCCTATTGCAAGGGGAGGTGCTGCTGCCTTCTGGCATTGATAGAGGTCCTGTGGAGGGGTGTGTGCCAGGCTGGGCATCACTGGGGGACCCTGCCTGGCTCTCGGTGGTGCCCGGTGCCTGCCTGGAGCTCGGATCACTCGGGGCTCTTTCCGTTCACCCGCCCCGAGACAGTTGAGGCGGTTGCAAAACCCACATGACGTGTGCTGGGAATTGCTGCAACACGCTCGCTGGCGGGCAGGCGCGAACCGTTCCGATCGCTCTGCTCTCCCAGGCACCTCGTACAACAGGTCCTGCCAGCTGCCAGGGCAGGCAGGACCTGGGGGTGCCCGCAGAGCCCTGCCTGCACCTCTGCCTGCACCCCTACCTACACCTCTACCTGCACCCCATGCCACGGGCAGCCAAGCTCCTGCATCCTCCATCGAGCACACCCACAGACGTAGAGGGTGGCACAGCCTTGGGGTCCATTAGCACTTTTTCAGGCTTTTTTTCCCCCCCTTCCCTTTTATTTGCAGAGTCCTAAAAAGTTTCCTCATTACAAGAGTTCCCCCCCCGTGCACCCAGCACATCCCTCGAGAGCTGGAGTGGGGCGAAGCGTGGAGGGAAAGCCCTTGGGAATGGTTGCCAGGTCACAGCCCCGAGCTCCTCTTGTTTTGCTGGGACACGTCTCGGGCATGCCTGGCACCCGTGCCATGCAAGGAGGAGCTCAGGGTGCTCCAAGCAACCTCCTGCGCTCACCTGGGACCGGCAAGAGGATGGTGGTGGTTTGCCAGCTGCTTGACCCCATCACACCTTTGCTTTGCACGCCCCGGGGGAGCTCCATCCAGCCTGGAGATGTTCCTGTACCTACATCCCTGCATCCTGCAGGGCACGGGCAGAACATTGCACCACACGGCTGAAATACAAGCTCCAGGCACCTCGGTGTGAGGTGGAGATGGTATTTTGGGGTTGGCACTGCTGGCAGCGTGGCTTTGGGAGCATCTGGTCTGTAAAACCCTACAGTGAAGGACTTGAGCTCACCAAACCCTGTTTCTCCCCCGTCTCTGGGTGGGATTTTTGGCTCTGGGTTTGGATTTAGCAGCTCAGTGATGGTTTTTAGCTCCCTTTCCCTGCTGCAGAACAGTGGGATGGGGAAGCCCCACGTGCTGCATGGGCTGACTTGTTGGGGTCTGCCTTGGGCAAACACCTCCTTGGGGAGGAGGAACAACCCTCCTGCAGCAAAGGAACCTGCTTTGAGCACTCTGGAGACCAACTGGGCTGGAGATCCCCAGGGCTCACAGCCCCCCCACCTCTATCCTGCCCAGCAGCAACCCCAAAAGCCCCTTTTCTTGGCCGTGTCACATCAGGCACCAAAACAAAGCTTTTTGTTTCAAGCTCTTGGCCTTAATCTGTCCACCCGCAGATCCTGTGCGTAAAAGGGAGGTGAAATCCTTCCCTCTGACCGGGGGTGTTGGTGCTTGCCAAGGAGTCAGGCGTTTGCTGGAGGGTTTATCAGGCAGCAGGAGCTCACTCCATAAAGCTGGAGCCCCCCGAGGTGGAACCCAAGTCTAGTGGCAGCTCCTTAAGCCAAGGTTGTGCCTCCCGTGCAGGGTCTGAATCGGGTCCGATGGAAAAAAAAATCATCTGTGATTAAAGATTGACGGTAATTACATAATGGGTACGCACCAGATGATGCCCAGACAAGCTCCCTCCTGGGATTTCCCAACTTTTGGAGTATTTAAGTTTGCAATCATCCTAAAGTGCTTCTACCACGGAGGGTAATTATTGGAATTACGGCGGCACCCGGCGCAGTTGCACAAGGCTCAGCGGGGGCACCGTGGCCACTGGAGCTGGGCTTGTGGGCAAACTGGGGGCTTCTGGTAGCCACGGTAGCACTGGGACATGGTCAGGACATGGACATGGAGCTCCAGCAGAAAAGAATGGGAAAATAAGAGAGAAAAGCCACTTTTGGGGTCTGTTGGTGAAGCGAGCAGGGCAGCCTTGGCTATGTGGTGATGGAATAGCAACGTCAAGATGTCCTTGGTGGCTGGCCAGCTATTAATCCGTGTATTTTAGCAAAACCTGGGTTATTTCTTGAGATTTGTGTAAGCAATGGAAGCGGGGAGCACTGGGGGGTGGGGGGGGAGCTTGCCTGGGATTAAACTCTCCTGAAAGCCAAGCACGCCAAGCTCGCGAGCCCGGGGAGAGCTTAATTAAAGTCAAAGCAGAAGCGTTTCCAAGAAAATAATACGGGGTATTTAAACGGGATATTTTTGTTCTGGGCCCAGAACGTCTCCTTTTCCCCTCTTCGGTGTCAGCTTTCATCAAACCAACAGAGATCTCCAAGAAAAACAAATTGGAGCTCTTAAAAAAAAAAAAAAGAAAAAAAAGGGCGCTGGGGAGATAAAAATCAGGCCGAGTGTTGCTGGTAACACCTTGGGTTATTAAAACGGAAAGAATGCTAACGATGCGATTTGCATGGGGCTTTCTTGTGGCTGGGCTGGCCCCGGGAGGGGGGCACGGCCCCGTACCCCTCACCGTGGCCTTGGGGCTGGGGTATAGGGCTGGGGAGGCTTGGCCGGGTGGGTGGAAATGGTCACGCAAAGGGGATTTTGGAGAGCTTTGGTTTTCGTGCCGAAGGTTGGTGAGGTCGGGAGCTGGCGAGGTCAGGAGTGGTGCTGAGGTCAAGCACTCAGGCTTGGAAAAATGGTGGGAATTGGAATTCGGGGGGCAGAAAACTTGAAAAAAACAGGTTAAGTCTTGTTGGAAAAGATCATAGAATCATAGAATTGTCAGCGTTGGAAGGGCCCTTAAAGATCATCCAGTTCCAACCCCCCTGCCATGGGCAGGGACACCGCCCACTAGAGCAGTTGCTCACAGCCCCAGTCAGCCTGGCCTTCCAAATGCCCAGGGATGGGGCTTCCAGCACCTCTCTGGCCCACCTGAGCCAGTGTCTCCCCACCCTCCTGGGCAAGAACTTCTTCCTAATGTCTCATCTGAATCTCCCCACCTCTAGTTTTGACCCATTCCCCCTGGTCCTACCACTACCCAACATCCTATAAAGTCCCTCCCCAGCTTTCTTGTAGGCCCCCTATGCATAGACCATCAGAAGTCTTTCAGAAGTGATGAATGTGTGGGTGAAAACACCAAGCTGGACTTATTGTGAGCTCAGAGCTGCTTTACTCAGCACCTTGAGGTGCTGGGCTGGAGAACTGGGGTCACCTCCTCTGAAACCAGCTGGTTGGTATGGCTGGAGATGTTGAATCCTGTATTGAAGGGCTGCTCCCAAAGTGCCCTGATGCTGGCAGGCTCTCCTGGTTGCCTGGCCATAGGTTGCTCCTCAGGATGCTGAAGCAGGGAGGTGGGGAGGGCTGAGGAGCAGTGGGTTTGTACTTTGGTCCCTTCACCATCTGTTTCTACCTTCCTGCAGGAAGAGTGGATGAAAAGCTGCCCCTTTTTTAACATGTGCTTCCATCCTGGCCAGAGTTGACCATCTCCTGGTGGGAAGCTGGTGGAGGTCACTTGGTACCACCCAAGGTCTGCAGGGATGGAAGCAGGGCTTGGGCAGGCACAGGGGTGATGCTGCTGACCCAGGTTTGGGATCTTGTCTGTCTGTCTATCTGTCAAGCAGGAGGATACTTTTGGACAGGGTGACTTTGAAATGTCCCATCTTTCAGTACTTAAAGGGGGCCTATCAGAAAGATGGGGACAATCATTTCAGTAGGACCTGTTGCAACAGGACAAGGGGTGATGGTTTTAAACTAAAAGAGAAGAAATTTAGACTACATCTAAGGAAGAAATTTTGACCCTGAGAGCCTGGCCCAGGTTGCCCAGAGAGGTGGTTGATGCCCCATCCCTGGATGGTGAGGTTGGAGCAACCTGCTCTAGCTGCAGATGTCCCTGCTCCCTGCAGGGGGGTTGGACCAGATGAGCTTGAAAGGTCCCTTCCAAACCATCCTATGAGGTTCTATGATGTTGTCCACCCCATAAACCCAACCCTGCCAGAGGGACAGGGCTGCAGAGCCCAGCTCCTGCCTTGCCCAACTCCATCAGATAAGGCAATTACAGCTTTATGGCTTAATTGCCCAGGGTGATAATAGCAGTGTGATTTAGATAGGACCTTGCCAAGGGGTGAATATCGGAGCTGTTGGGCTTGTGTTATTTTTTTTTTAATCTTATTTCAAAATAAACTCATCAGGGCCTCGGCGCTGCTGGAGGTGTGAGGTCTTCATAGAGCTCCTCCAGCCCATATCCCACCATGTCCCATGGCTGCAGAGATATCCAGCATCAAATCAAAGCTGTGCCAACCACCAAGAGGCCAGGGAATCTCACCCAAAATAGGTGAGAAGCTCACCTGGGTGAGGAGGACCAACAGGGATGTCCCCAAACACCTTCCAGATGTCTCTTCCCTTGCACCTTTGAATGCAGTTTCCATCCCTTGCAGGTTTCTCCTGCCCTGCTTGGCAGGTTGTGGGGTGCCCATGGGCACTGGGTAGAGGGATGCCCTTGGGGGGAGAGCTGGGTGTGCCTCCAAAGCCCTGGCACGAGGCTTTTCCACTCTTGGGGTGAAATGCTCAACCCTGCGCCGAGATGGGCAAAAATGGGAAAAATTGATATTTGGCAGCTCTTGCCCAGCCTGTTGGTGCTGGTGTGGGGGAGGTGAGTGGGGCACCAACCCCAGACCCCAGAGCTCTGCTCATCTCTAAGCCACGAGGTCCTGGTTTTCCAGTCCCCATGGAACCCTGGTGGTTGTGCACTCCCAGCATTGGGATTTGGGGAATTTCCCTGCCCAGACTGGCCCGGCTGGGGATTTTCTGCCTTGAAAATGGGGATTTTCACACCCATTTTAGTGCAGGGTGGGTTTCTCGCCAGGAGAAGCTTTGCTGTGCTTGCCCTGATGGCTGCAGGGTAGGGTGAGAAGACCTCAGGACCATCTGGAGATGATGTCCCTGGCCCTTGGGATCTGCATTTGGGGAGAGGACCTTCATTAAGGGAGATTGACACGAAATCAAATGCGTTGCCCAAAGCTAAGAAATTATAGTAGATTATTATTTTTTTTTAAAGCTATTAAACTCTGCCCTGCTTCAGTTCATCAACCAAAGCCTGAACCCAGGAGTTGGAGGCACTTCAGGTCCTCATTTGACCTCCGTGGCTGCCTGTTAACCCATCCTGAACTACTCCCAGATAAGATTAGCCCCACTCTGGATTTCAGAGCTTCTTTCACCTCCCTGGGGACAACATCCTCCAGAGCCCAAGTTTCCCAGGCAGCCCATCTGCAGCCTCCCCCACCACAGCTTGTGTCCCACTGGCCTCCTAGATCAAAAAACACCTCAGAAAAACAGCAAAATGCAATTTTTACAGCAGGGTGGTGGAGAGTTTTTCTGCAAAATGCAATTTTTACAGCAGTTTTCCTGCTCCATGGAGGCAGTTGCTTGGATTTTTGGACTAGATGAGGGGGTTGGACTAGATGATCTTTAGAGGTCCCTTCCAACCCAAACCATTCTATGCAGGATGAAGAGGGAAGGAGGGGAAAAAAACCCCCAAAAAGCTGTTGGGAAGATGATGGCAGCACTAAAAGCAGCATCTTTGGGGGTTTTGATGTTTCCTCTGCTTCCAAAGCAGGAATTAGCTTTGAGACGTGGTCTGGGAGATGCTGGACAAAGGTTGGACTTGATCCTAGAGGTCTTTCCCAACCTAAATGAAGCGCTGGGAGATGTCGATCCCTTGGCCAGACTTTTTTGCAGCAGATAAACTCTGCTTTTTCTCACCTGGGGCAAAGCTTCAGCTTTGTCTGAGCACTTGGATAGGGGAGGGATGATGCAGAGCTGAGGAATCAGGACTCTGGGGCCGTCCTGCAGGCAGCAGGTTGTTGGCTGGGTTCCCCATTAGTCAGGGCTGGTGACGGAGTCGATCTCCTTTGCCATTATTTTTTTATTTTTTATTTTTTCAATGAATGAATCAGTTTTGGCTCAAGTGGATGGTCAGACTGGTTAAGCAAGAAGCAGCTGGTGTTGTTCTCATTAGCAATCGAGACAGGAGGGAACCTCTCCCAGCTCTGCAGTCACCCCATTCCCTCACCCCTCCGTGCACCTCCCAGTTCCTCGACACACCGGAGCTTTGTGGTTGGGTTAAACCAAGGGGTGGAGGCAAATTGGGATATTTTTTTAGGGGGGGAATTTCAGTTTTGGGTCACTTGTGGTTGCTGCTCAGCCCCGGGAGTGTGGCTGGGTTGAGGTGTTGCTCCTTGGCCAGTAGAAAGGGTTCAATATTTTGCCATAACTTCAGGTGCAGCAGTTGGGATCTGGGAGATCTTCTCGTCCAGGGCAAGGACCTGGAGAAGGGGTCCTGGGGAAGGGGAGCTGTGAGCTCCCTCTGCTCAGACCCCATGGTGTAGATTCCATAGAATTGTAGCTCACAGAATGATTTGGGCTGGAAGGGACCATTAAAGGTCATTGGGTAGGAAGGGACCATTAAAGGTCATCTAATCCAACCCTCTTGCACTGAGCAGGGACATCTGCAACTAGAGCAGGTTGCTCAAAGGCCCTCTCTGCCCATCCATAATGCAACCACCACACTCATGTGGGACACAACTTTTCTTCATGGCCAGGCAGGGCTTGGGAAGGGAGGAATGACCCCTGTGTTGAGGTCATTGTAGAGGTTAAGCAATCTGATGATGCTTCAGTAAACAGAGTGTCCCCAGCGCTGTCACGGAGTGGTTGGTGGGCTGGTGTCCTCCAGCAGATCTCCATGGGCTTGGTGTCCTCCAGCAGATCTCCATGGGCTGGTGTCCTCCAGCAGATCTCCATGGGCTTGGTGTCCTCCAGCAGATCTCCATGGTTTGGTGCTCGAGCAAGCTTTAGGGTTAGATCCACCCCATGCTCAGGACTTTGCATCCTGGGGCTGCCCGTGGTCCCTTGCATCCCTCCTTACCCCAAAATACTGGAGGGCTTCATGAAGCCTCTTGGGCTCTGCTCTTCCCTTTGCCCCTGGGCTTCATGGAAGGAACTGGAGCTCAGATGCTTGAAGCCAAGCCCAGGGACCTACAGCAATCCCACACCTGGTACCTGAGGAAACAGGGTAATTTTGATTCCTGCCCCTACCCCAAAATGTAGCATTTGCATGGGGAGGAAGAGGAGGCTCCCTGGCTATGGAGGAGGGATGTGGAGCACCCGAGGGAACTGGATTGTTTAGCTTGGAGCAGTCTTAGAGGAGACCTAAAAGGAGGTTGTGGTGAGGCTGGGATTGGACTCTTCTGCTAAATAACTAATGACAGGACAAGAGGTGATGGCCTCAAGTTGCACCAGGGGAAGTTTAGATTGGACATTAGAAGAAGTTCTTTGCTGCAAGAGTGGTCAGGCACTGGCCCAGGCTGCCCAGGGAGGTGCTGGAGTCACCATCCCTGGAGGGGTTCAACCAAGGAGTAGATGTGGTGCTTGAGGACATGGTCTGGGGGCCAGGGAGATGTTGGCCAAAGGTTGGACTTGCTGATCCTAGAGGTCTTTTCCAACCTCAATGATTCTATGGTTGGCTTCCAAACCTGACTGGCAGGACCAGAACTTCCCCAGTACCTGATCGAAACCTTCCTCAACCCGCCCTGCTCTTTATTGCTCTGTCAAAAGCCCTTGATGCAGCAGAAACTGAAGACATTCCTCCGGGGCAGCACATTAATGGTTCACTGGGCTTTGGAGCACTTTGCTGCCGAGGCACTTTGGGTGCTCCAGGTTGTCCCCAGATCCCCTCGGCCTCGTTAAACATTGCACAGCTCCAGGGAAGCCGCGGCGCGGCTCTGCCCGCAGCCCCAGAGCCCTGGGGGGTGGGGGGGGGTGTTGCTTTTTTAATATATATGTATATTCTCGTGTCTCCAGAGATGCACCCAGGTAGATATATGTGTGTATGTGCCATGGATCCCATCCGAGGTGGAGCTGGAGGGCTCAGGGCTGGGTTCTTGAGATGTTAATGGGGAGCATGGGGTTGGGTGCCATCCTTGACGCCTTGGCCGTGGCTTCTCTCCACCCAGAGCATCCAAGGGCAGGGCTGCCAAGGCCACCTGGTGTCTGGAAAACTTTCAAATGAGGGCAGGTCAGCCAAGAGTAACAGCCCATTGGCAAAGGGGTGTGATCTGGGGAAAAAAACACCCCGAAATTAAATAATATATTGTCCTTCTTCCATTTCCTTTAGCTGTCGGATTTGCTTAATTACAGCATGGTCTGTTTTTGTTGGGTGCTGGAACAGGCTGCCCAGGGAGGGGGTGGAGTCACCATCCCTGGAGGGGTTCAACAAATGAGTAGATGTGGTGCTTGGGGACATGGTCTGGGGGTCAGGGAGGTGTTGGGATGAAGGTTGGACTTGGTGATCCTGGAGGTCTTTTCCAAGCTGAAGGATTCTATGATTCTGAGGTATCCAGTTGTCCTCAGATGGGTTCTTTCATGGAAGGAAACTCCAGGAGATGAACATGACGTGGATATTTCACCCCTCTTTTGGCCTCGGGGTGTTTGGTTTAATGATGGTACAACCTTTGGGGATTTTTTTCTCCATCAGAGGCTTCAGGAGCACTATCCAAAGGCATTAGTGTCTCCATGATGGAGACCCAGGGGAAACTCTTGCAGCCCTGGAGGAGGAAATAATTTCCTGATGGCCTTCAGGAGAACCCAGATCTTCCACCATGGGGCTGGTTTGCTGCATGGACACATCTGGGGCAACCCAGGTTGAAGGTTGGACTTGGTGATCCTGAAGGTCTTCTCCAACCTAAATGGTTCTGTGATGCCACCCTGGCTGTGTGCCTGCTCAAGGGCTCTGCTCAACCTGCTTCCAAACACCTTTCCTTCATTTATTTTGACTTTTAAAGATATTCACTCAACAGGAGACTCCCCAGTGGGTCCCCCACTATGGTCAGTCATCATCTTGTGCTGTCCCCAATGCCATGGGAGTGGGCTGGGGTTGAGCACTGGGACCAGCATCAGTGTGATGGGAGAGCCCCCAGATGGAGTTGGCCATTGTAGGGAGGTCTCATCTCCTCTGTGAGCAAAGCTTAGGGGCAAAACAACTTGAAAGGCAACTCCCCTGTGGTATTGGGTGGATTTTGTCTTCGGGGAAACTGGGGCCTTGGTGGGTGTAAGCAAATAAGTAACATAACTGAAATATTTTGATAATATTTGGGTGGGTGGCTCTGCTCAGTTGCCCTGGGGGAGGTGTTGCTGCCACCCCATTTTTTCCACCAGCGTTTTGGAATTGGGGAGGCTCTGGGGGGTGGTTATGGGCTGGCGGGAGGATGGGTGCTCTCTGAAGCATAGAATCATTTGGGTTGGAAGGGACCTTTAAGCTCATCAAGTCCACCCATTCCCCCATCCCTGCCAGGGCACCACTAACCCCTGTCCCTCAGCACCACATCTCCACAGCTTAGAAACCCCTCCAGGGATGGGATCTCCACCACAGCCCTTCACCACCCTGCACAGCAAGAAATTGTTCCTCATCTCCACCCCAAACCTCTCCAGATGCAACTTGAGGCCATTTCTTCTTGTTCTGTTACTTGTTCCTTGGGAGAAGAGCCCGACCCCACCTGGCTCCAACCTCCTTGCAGGGAGCTGTAAAGAAGGAGAAGATGTGGAGGAGAGAAGGTGCATCACTGCCTTCAGCTCCCTAAAAAGTTCCCAAAAGAGGTCCTAGGTTGTTCTCTCTGGTGGGGGACAGGTTGCAAGGTGCTGCTTTGAAGTTTTGCAGCAAGGAAAGTGTTGGTTGGGAGAAATACTTGGAGTGCAAGAAGACCAGCCCTTGTCTAGGGGAAAGTTGGAGATGCCTATCACCAAAGGGTTTGGAGAAGAGGCTGAGCAGAAGGCTGCCAGGGCTGGGAGGAGACCACGTGTGTCCTCCAACAGCACCTATTTGTCTGAAAAATGGTGGTTTGAGTGTCTGGGCCAGGTGGAGGAGCTGTGGCCAGAGCTCCTGGGCTTGGTCTCCAGCATGCTGTGACTCTCCTCTGAATGGTCAGGGCTGGCAAAGGGCTGGAGGTATTTTTCTTTCTGAGTATCCCTTAATTAGCTCAAAGGGAAGCCTGTCAAGTACCCAACTGGGAGGGAAAAAAGATCTTCATGAGCCTGTGACCAGACCAACATTTCGCCTCCATTTATTTCCTTCAGCCTCTTTGTTTTCCCTTTGGAAAAAAAAAAAAAAGGGTGTTTTTCTCTTTCCCTCCATTTAACTGCTATTTATTTGCTGGTTAAGTGGAAGGAATTCAGCTGGGATCAGCTCCTGCCAGCACTGGAGTTGGAAAGTTTCCGTGGGGGAGATGTAGGAGCAGAGCAGGGGGGTTGTTTTCCACCCGCCGCGGGTCCCTGCATCATGGGCCAACCAGGTTGGGTGGGTTTCAGTCTCTTCTCTTCATTGGGATGTTGACAAGAGCCTGCGGGGGATGAGGTGGGAGGAGCACAGACCCCGTCTGGAGGGTTTCTTCTGGCCCTTAATGGGAAACAGAAGAAGACTCGGGAGGATTTGGCAAAGAGAGAAACTTTTCTGTCTCTTCTAGCTTGGAAAAAAGCATCTTTTCTCACCCCAGCCTCCCCACAGAAGGCAGAAGTTCCCAAATACAGCCCAAGGGGGGTTTGCTGGAGAGGAGACAGAAAATACCCGGTGATTTTGCAAAGGATGGAGCAGGCTTGGGCCACCAGCTGTGGTGGGAGGGGTCCCCCAACCTGCCTCCCATCAGGAGCCATCCCTTCTTCTCCCTGAGGCACCAAGGGTTGGGATGCCCCAGGTGCTTTCACCCCAGATTTAGGGATTTTGGGGGGTCCTGCAGCTGTGTCTTGGGTATGATATCGTTGCGTAGATAGAGATGTGATGGTGGTGGGTTCATGCTGGCAACCTGTAGGGGTGCACGTGGGTGGGAGATGAAGCACTGACCTTGGCCAAGCTGCTTGGAGGCAGGGAAATGCCATGACAGTGTGTGAGATGGTTGGCAGGGTGCTGGGGCATGGGTAAGTGTGGGTCACCCTCATGCCTGTTTGGGGTTTCAGGTGTCCCCATTAAAAGAGACAACCCTCAGGCTGGGCAGTGGTGGCCATCATGCTCCACAACCTTGTCCAAGTGCCTGAGGAGGTTAATCATAGGCAAAGCCCAGTGAAGTTTGCTCAGGTCATGGCTTCTCCAAAGGCTCATGGTTTAGGACGTGCAGCAGCCGGCGTCTGTGTCCAGGGCTGACCCCCACTGTCCTCCCAGGGTTAATCATTGTCCTCAGCTCTGGGACCAGCCTGGCTTCAGCAATGGGAGCCAGTTCCCAATAAAAGCCAGGTGAGAAGCCAGCACAAGGGGCCTGGAGGAAACCCCAACATTCCAGGGTGCATTGGGCTAAGGAGAGCCAGGACCCCTGGCCCTAAACCTGGCCCTAACCACTGATCCTACCCCAAGTTCTAACCCTGAATTAGATCCTAACCCAAAACCAATTAGACTCTGACCCAAACCCTAACCCTGACCTTGACCATAGCGCTGACCCAAGCCCTAACCCTGACCCTAATTCAAATCCTAGCCCTAAGCTTCACCCTGACCCTAACCTAAGCCCTAATCATGACCCTGACCCAGATCCAAATCCTAACTCTGACCTAAATTCTAACCCAAGCCCTGATCCTGACCCAAACCCTATCTCTGGCTCTAGCATTGATCCTAACCCAAATTCTAACCCTGACCCAGACCCTGACCCTGACCCTTTGCTCTCTCTTTCATTTTATAAGGCAGATATTTGTTTTATTGCCCTGTTGGAAGCAACATGGTCACCCAGAGTGGGGCAACCTGGAACAGCCACTTGAGAGCCTCCTGCTCACCCCGATGGTCCCTGTGCTGCCATCTGCTCTTGGGGCTGGATGGACTTGGTCCACTTTGGTCACCCAGTCCCAGCTGGGATGTCTCTGGGGGCTGCTGGTCCAGCCCTGAGCTGGACACTGGGAGATGTGGCTGCTGCATGTCAGGGGTGTGTAAATCCCAAATCGCTCCAAATTAAGCCCAGGAATCATGAAACTTGAGGTCGGCTCCCCCTCTGCTTGCCTCACTTGAGGGTAGGTTCTCCAGGATGGGACTGAGGGTTGTTGATGGTTTCCCCACCATGTTTTCTTTGCTGCAGAGCCAAATAAACCCAGGATCTCCTGTGTGCTGCATTGCAAGGGGGGAACATGCAAAGGGCGTCACAGCTGGGGAGAAAAATGATATAAAAAAAAGAAGGAAAGATGGGAAAAATCAGGAGAAAAACCTCCCTGGGTGTTTGGGTAGCACTGGGAGCTGGGGGAGCAGCACCAGCCCCTTGTCTACTTGCTGCTGGTGGTCCTGATGCTGGAAGGGGGTGGGGTTTTTATATGTATATATAAATATATATATAAAAATATATATATAAAAAAATACTTCTCCCCGTGGGTGTGTTTTGCAAAGGGGCTGGGGAACAATGAGGATTAAGGAGCAGATGGAGAATGAAACGCAGGGTTTTGAGTCTTCCAGTGTGTGCACATTGCAGAGGGCCTGGTTGTGCCAAGATAAACTCTTGTCAGGAATAAACAGCCTTGGACATGAAAGGCTAATTAGAGATTGGAGCTCGGCGGGGGGGAGGGGGGAAGTTTTCACCAATTAAAATGGAACTTTGCTGTTTCTCATCAAATTGCTGGATGAAGACGCAGCCAGGGGCTGGGGAGGTGTTTGACAGCGCGGTTGAAGGAGAGATGCTCAACCCCAGGACCTGTATTTTTTATTCCCCCCTAATGCTAAAGAGGTTCTGCCAGTTCATTCTGGCTGGAGATGTTTGAGGGCACTGGTCTCACCCAAGGGTTGGACCCCAAGAGCTGCCCTCCAGGTGTGATGGGACATGGCCAAACTTGGGCCAACCCAACGTTGCTTGGAGTCACCCAACTTCAGGAGAGGTTGGAGTAGCAGGAGGTTGGAGTAGCAGGAGGTTGGAGTAACTGGAAGTTGGAGTAACTGGAGATTGGAGCAGCAGGAGGTTGGAGCAGCTGGAGGTTGGAGTAGCAGGAGGTTGGAGTAACTGGAGATTGGAGCAGCAGGAGGTTGGAGCAGCTGGAGGTTGGAGTAGCAGGAGGTTGGAGTAACTGGAGATTGGAGCAGCAGGAGGTT
Source organism: Brachypteracias leptosomus (assembly GCA_013401335.1). Taxonomy (NCBI): domain Eukaryota; kingdom Metazoa; phylum Chordata; class Aves; order Coraciiformes; family Brachypteraciidae; genus Brachypteracias; species Brachypteracias leptosomus. The sequence continues at coordinate 262,661 of VYZX01026206.1, forward strand.
GGAGTAGCAGGAGGTTGGAGTAGCAGGAGGTTGGAGTAGCAGGAGGTTGGAGTAACTGGAGATTGGAGTAACAGGAGGTTGGAATAATAGGAGATTGGAATAATAGGAGATTGGAGTTACAGGACTTCCAGCCCCCTCAAGGCTGCAGGTCATGGAGACATGTCTGGCTGGGATGTGGTGGATGGGAGCCTGTGTTGAGGTGAAGTTGTTTGCAACCGTAGCCTCTATTTGTTGGGTAATTTCAGCGTGTGGTAGGTGAATCATCCCCCAAAAATTGCAAGCCAGAAGGCAATGTGGGGAAGAAAAACCTTCCTGGCCTGCTGGGGAGAGTGCTGGGGAGAAGAATCCAGCCTGGGCACATGGTGGGTTTCAGCTGCAGAGCACATGCTGCCTTGTTGCTTTTGGATGGATTTCACAAGAATTTGCATTTCTGGACCAGCTCTGGAGCCTCCGAGGCTGAGCAGGAGCTGGGCTGCAGACAGGGAGGACGTGATGCAGCTCAGACTTGAGCTTAGGCTCCATTTTGCTCTAACCTGGCTTGAATTTTATGGGGTTTGAGATGCAAAATGAGTCCGGGGCTGAGTTTCTCCAGGAGGTTCAGTGCATGGACCTCAGGCAAACACTCCACGCCTGGTGCTTGCCAAGGGAAACCACAGATTTGTCTCCATCTCTACTTAACGTGGCCACAGGGCAGCTAATATTGGGACTTGTCTCTCACACAAGCTGGTATTTGTCACTTAGTGGTTACAGGAGGTGGCCTGGGCTTCATCTCTTGGAAGTCCTCTGCATCCTTGGGAGCAAGGGAAGGCAGAGAGGTCCCATCAGGAGATGCATGGTGGGGTTTCTAAAGCAAAGTACATCCTCAGCCTGCTCTGCTCCAATGCCCTGGGCTCCTGAACTGGTTAAAAATTGATTTTTTAAGTCTCCTAATGGCAAAGACTTGCTGGGTCTGGTCTCTGAGAAGCTGTTGCATGATCCATGGCCATGGGACCATGTCATGATGATCATTGCTTCCACTTCTCCTTCGGCATTCACATTTTTCCTTGGTCTATCCTAACACTGCCACAAACAGGACACTGAAAGGGTCTTTAGCCAGATTTGGCCTTGAATAATTCCTCTGGATAATTCCATTTATTCCAATTTTCAGGCTGTTATGGAATTGTTTGAAGGGAGCGGGGAGAAGTCAGCCAAACCTGATAAAGGAGGACTTTGTTCTGAAGCTTTAGGGTATGGTACCAAGCAGGGCTTGCTATACAATTAATGAGTTTATCTGGCTTTTAGCTGCACATGATGCTTGGTGGCTGCCACGGCACCACCCCACCACCACCTCCCATCCAGAGGAGCCTGGCTGCTCCTCAGCTTTGGGTTTGCTGCTCCTCAGCTTGGGTTTGCTGCTCCTCAGCTTGGGTTTGCTGTTCTTAGCTTTGGGTTGCTGCTCCTCAGCTTTGGGTTTGCTGCTCCTCAGCTTGGGTTTGCTGTTCTTAGCTTTGGGTTGCTGCTCCTCAGCTTTGGGTTTGCTGCTCCTCAGCTTGGGTTTGCTGTTCTTAGCTTTGGGTTGCTGCTCCTCAGCTTTGGGTTGCTGTTCTTAGCTTTGAGTTGCTGCTCCTCAGCTTGGGTTTGCTGCTCCTAAGCTTTGGATTGTTGCTCCTCTGCTTCAGTTTGCTGCTCATTAGCTTAATTTCCCTTCCTGCTGTGCATCATGGTGGCCTCCTCAGATGTGAGTTTGCATCTGCCTTTATTTAAGCCTTGACCAACCCTTGCTGGGATGGGTTTGGTCCACGGGGGGTGTTGGCCAAGCCATTGGGAGCATTCCAGGCTTTGAGCGAGCAAGAGGATGACGCAAGTTGCTTTGCAAGGGCACAAGATGAAACAGCTGCTCCATTTCTCTGCAGATGTGCTGCGGGCAGCACACATCAGCCCCATGGAGTGTGGGGGGGTTACAGCCATCAGCTTCCCCATGGTGTCTGCATGGGCAGGGCCACCAGATCACTTGGGCTTCCAGAAAGGGAGCTAAGGTAGGGCTGGGAAGGGTTTTGGAGATGTGTGATGGGGTTTGTCATGCTGGAAGAGCTTCTTACCCCCCAGGAGATGGGGAGATGGGGCAGCCAAAGGTGAACCACCTCCATCTAGGAGAGTTCCTGGGGGCCTTCTGCGGCATAGACTCATTTGGTTCGGGTTGGAAAGGACCTCCAGAGGTCATCTAGACCAACATCCCCCCATTCATGTCCCTGTCCTCTGTCCCGGCCGCGCGGCGCGAGCGGGAGAAGCCGCGGGAAGCGAGGGAAGACACTTCCTCCAGCGGCGGATCTGAGGTCACCTCCTGGCCCTTGATCCCTCCAGCCCGGGGTATGTGGGTCAGCGGGGAAGCACAGCTGAGAGCGACGTCCCTTCCTCCGGGCTCCCTGGGGAGCAGTTTTTAAAGGAACAAATAAGGCCCCGGCCACAAGTAGGAGGCAGGACAAGGTTTTAATGGTGGGTTGTGGAACAATGAGCTCAATACCAGGGGGGTTTGGGTCGGCGTCTTGGAGGGGTGATGTTTTCTCCTGGTGTGCTTCTCACCTTCCTGTGCCCACCTTGCTCTGCTCTACCGTGCCCAAAAAACCTTTTTTTCTTAGGAAAATACCAGCGCAAAAGGGGCTTTTCAGCCTTTTGGGGTGGCCTTGCTGGAAGGAAGGCTGGTGAGGTGCATGGGACCAGCCCTAGGGACACTGTCCACCTCTTGCTGGACATGGTGCTCACAGCCTTCCCTGGCCCCTCGGCATCACCAACCCCATTGCAGGTCCTGGACCCCCCCACACTAGTCCACCTCTGCCACAGGGTCCTCAGCAGTGTTGTCACCCACCTGGTGGTGAGGCACATCTGATCCCAGAGCTCCTCCAACGTGGGCACAGCTTGATGACGTTGGGCTGGCGGGCAAATGGGTCATCTTCTCAGCTTTTACCCCATCTAGAGCCCAGCATGAGTGGTAGCAGGGAGGACAGCTTGGCTTGGCCACGTCACCCACATCTCCTACACCACTGCATCACTTGGAGGTCTTCAACCACTGTATCCCCCTGTCCATGTTGAAGGCCACGTTGCTTTGGACCTGCCATGGGCCAACAGTTTGACTGTCAAGGTGGGAAGGAGCAATTTGCAGAGCTTTAGCTGGAGCTTTACCCTGTGGGAGGGCTGCTCTCCTTGGTCAACCTCTCTGCTCTAGTAGAGGCTCACCAGCCCCATGCTGGGCTCTTCCTATATCCCAGAGCATCCTCAGGAAGGCCCCATGAGCTCTGGAGGAAGCCAGGGCTCAGGTGGTCCTTGTGCCTGGGGGGGTCACAGCTCCCCAGCTGCTGGTTTAATACCTTCAGGAGGGGCTGCAGGTAGGACCAAGGTCACATGGATGTGACTGGTCTCGGTGTAACTCATAGTGCCAAGAGAGGTGCCTCTCGGGGAGGGACAGCACATGTTGAGCCACCTCTGATCACTCTCCTCCTCTCAAAACGAGAGTGCTTTAAATGCCTGCCTTATTTTTAACTAAAAAAGTGGTTTCTGAAGCATTTGGTGTTTCTGCAAAGGCATCCCTTGGAGAGGAGGTTTCTTGGCCATCACCATCTGGGGCCCCCGGGGCAACCAGCCAGGCAGCTCCAAAACCAGCCCCTTGAGCTGCTTCTCCCAGGAGGTGGTTGGACTCGGGGGCACCTTGAGCCTCGTTCAAGCCTTAACCCGACTCCTGTCCAAGTTCTGTGCAGCTCTTGAGCTCCTTCCAGCCCTGTCCTCAGCTGGATGGAGTCCATCAGTTCTTCTAGCATCTGCTTGATCGCTCCATGCGGCTGATAAAGCCCCATCCCTCTTGTGGGGGCTTGTCTTGGTGTGCTTCAGTATCTCACCCAGGTTATCAGCCACGGAGGTGTGGCCGGGCTAGGAATTAACCATCTCATCCAAACATTGTGGAAATCAGAAGCAAAGATTCCTTTTTTTTTTTTTCCCCTGTGGGCTTTAAATCAAGTCCAAACTTCTCCAGCATCGGAGGAGCTGCCGAAGGGAAGCCCTGACTCAGGCTGGTTAAGCCCTGTCTGGTTTCCACTGGAGGCCTTGGCTGCCTCTGCCCTTCATCTCCAGGAAAGTCCAGGAGAAACTTCAGATTACCAAGAATAAACCCTTCATCCTCAGGAGCCTCCAGCTCCACATCTAGAGGGGTAGATTTGGGGCTACCCTTCACCCCAAACCCCATTTTTCTCCCACCTGGTGCCTTTCTACCATGGCTTTGCCTTGCCCCAGGTGAAAGGAGGTCACCACCATCACCTTGAGGCTAAATAAAAGGGGTAAATCCTCCAACCCCCCTCTCTGGGGGCTGTTTTGGGGGGGATCCTGCTGGATCCAAGGCGTTTTTCTCCTGCCCCATGGTTTTCTTGAGGTTCCTCTCCAGAGCTGGAGCTCGCCCAGCCCTCCCGGCTTCCCGGGGCTTCGCTGGGAAGCGCTGGGAAGACAAAACCCCGCTCTGGAAGTGAGGCTATTGTTCTTACTAATTTTAACTGGATGTTCTTCCCCAAGCCTATTTTTATTCATTGCTTGTGGTAAAGCCCTTTCTCTAAGGTAGAGCAATTTGCCACGGGACTTTTTTTTTTTTCTCTTTCTGGTGTGTTTACCCATTTTAATTGAGCGATATCTCCCTTCTTCCACCAACCCAAAGCTGGAGGAGCTTTTTCAGAGCCCGTTGCTGAGCTTTGCTTTGATCTCTGCAGGTGAGTGTGCTTTTTTTTTGGGGGGGGGGGCCAGAAATTGATCCTCCTCATTTGCATGTAAATCTCCTGGGGTGATTAAGATGCGAATCTGGCCCTTTAAATTTAATACTTCGCTTTATGCTTTTTATTTCCGCGTTTCTTAAAGCAATTTCCAAAAATAACAAAACTTCAAACATGACGGGGCCATCTAACGTTTTTACTGCCTTGGCTGGAGTAGAAGGAACATTTCTGGAAGTATATTATCCAATTTAACGAGCCTTTCCCATCTTGGCGCTGCTCCCACCCCTCACCCCCTCTCGCAGTTGTTTTGGACGGCTCCTTGGAGCCCTGCCACCTAATCCTATTAGGAGGACTTTTCATTACACTGTGCCTTGTGTTTATAACCAAGAAACTCAGCCAGGGAGGAGGGGGGGGTCCCCAGCCAGGGATGGGGGGTCCCCTCCCTCTCCCATCTGCATTGAGACCAGAGCCCGGCCAGTCCCACCAGGTTCTTGCACTTTTCTTTTTGTTGCTCCACTCTGCATTTGTCAAGGAAGATTTTGGAGTAAATTGAGTCCTTGCGAGCTCGTAATTAATTTGGAAGGGTCAGTTCTTCCCAGGCTTCTTTGTGTGGCCCGTTTTGAAAAGGGTGGAGAGGTTGTTGTAGAGTTGGGTTCTGCTTTTAATAGGGACCTGGCTATTTTCTGAAGATCTCACGGCTCTTGAAGGATGGGTCGTTGTTGGGTTGGGCTCAAAGGGTTTGCAGAGGGCTCAGGCCAAAAAAAACAAGCCCAAAAAAGGAATAATAATAATTAAAAAAGAAAGTAAGGAGCACATATTCTGAGGTCTGTGTGTGTGGCAGGTCAGAGCCAGTGCCTGAAGCTGGGAGATGCTCCAGGAGGTCCCTCTGCTTGGGTGCTGGGGGCCCCTTGTCCATCTGTCCGTCCTTCCCTGCCTCACACCCTGCTGAGGGGACCTCTTGCTTCTCCTGAGAGCTGAGATTTTTTTCCTTACCACATTGCTTTTCTTGAAACCCTGCCTTTCCTCCCCAAAGCCATTAAAGAGAGAAGGTGGAGGGCAGGGAGAAGACGACGGGCTGAAATAATTTGTGAATAATGCAAGTTTCTGGAAAAAGGCAGACAGACAGACAGTGGCTTTCTCCAGAGGTGGGTTGGAAGGAGACAAGACACCATGGTCCTGCCTGAGCATCTCCTGGCAGGGCCAGGGCTGTCATCTAACCTGGCACCATGTGTCTCCCAGCAGCTCAGCTGCAAGGAGACGTCCCACTGACTGTGGGGCGAGTGATGGATGAGTGTGGTACCTGGAAACTCATGAGCTATAACTCATGAAACTCATTGCCAAAGCCAGGGAGCAGAGGGCTCGGAGGAGCTCAGGAGGCTTTTGGCCATGGAAAATCCCTCTGGAACATCAGTGGAGGCATCATTATGTTCACAGCAAGGGCCAGTAGAAAAAAAACGTTGAAGCTTGATGGCTTCTCTAGGACACATGAACCCAACAGAGGGGGAATAAAAGGAGAACCTGGTTGTGCCTCCATTGCATGGGCAAACAGTGAGATGCCAAAGAGCAACACGGGCAGTAAACATGTTATTTATTAATTAATGGTGTGATGAGGCTGCCTCTCTGCCGAGACCACCTTCAAAGCTGGAGTCAATCCCTGCTTGTTTCCCCCCCCCAACCCCCATTTGATGTCCTACCCTGACCATCACCTTTCTTCTCTCTCTCTCTCCCTAGCATGGGTTGGCTCCTTGGCCATGGGCATGATTTTTTTCTGCTCCCCCATCGTCAGCATCTTCACCGACCGCATCGGCTGCAGGACCACGGCAGCCTCGGGAGCTGCCATCGCCTTCATCGGCCTCCTCTCCAGCTCCTTCACCAAGTAAGGCTGCAGAGGGAACTCCTCCTCTTCCTCACTGCTCCCTACAACCCCTTTGCCTACACATTCCTACTGCCTTAGGTGGTTTCCATCCAGATGAGAGACCTCCTGGCATCCCTACACCCCTCCTTGCAGCCCATATGGACATGGAGCATTTCTCTCCAAGTTAAACCCAAGTTGCTCTTTTGTCCTTTGTCCAAGAGAGTCAATTTTACCCTTTGCTGTGTGGGGTTTGAGCCTTCAGGTCCTTCATTTGAACTTTAAAACAGGCAGGGAGAAGTTGGCTTGCCTCCTGCAGGCAGCTCCAGAGAGGAGCTCGTGGACAAAATTCTCCTTTGCATCCAGTTTCACATTTGGGACTGAAAGCAAATTAATGCTTAAAATAATATTTGATGGGTTCTTTTCCCATATAAAATGGGAAGAGGGTGTTTCCTCTTCTTGGCAAGAGGGAGTTGTGGTGAAGGGCAGACGAGGAGGGGGGTGCAGGTGGGATTTGGAGCAGTTTGTGCTGTTCCCACGTTGGCTTGGCCATTTTTTGGCAGCACGGGGTGATTCTGCTCCTCATTTTCCACGGCTGATCCCATGCCATGGATTTTTGCTGGCAGGCACTCAGTGATGTGCATTTGGATGGCAGGTGTGCCTGGTGTGATGGGAGAGTCCTTCCAACCCAAGAGAGGTCACCTCTGGACTCCTTTATGAGGTGCTTGGTGGAAACACCTTCCAAAGCATCATTTGCCCCAGTTTATCTGAATAAGAACAAGGCTTTGGGTTGGATTTTAGTTAAAATTGATATTGTTTTAATTAAGATGCTCCAAGTAGTGGGAATTTTTAAGCAAATACAGGCTACTTGCCCATGCTCTGCTCCTCCCTGCCCACCCCAGCTCCATTTTATCCTCATCAACAAGACCCTCATGCCCATCCCAACCCTGGTTCCTTGTGCTCTGTGATGGGTCCCCAAGTTCCCATCACACTGGGAGGTGGGACACAGCTTCTGAGCCTCCTGCCAAAGCCCCCCAGGACTTGACGGGGGGGGGGGACTTGAGATGCTAAAACCATCTCGGGCAGTGGCTTGAAGGAACCACCTGCTGTGACTTCCTCAGCTGATGCCACCCCTTTGTATTTCAAATAATAGTCACTGGGGAAAGTGCAGTTGGTGCTGGGGGAAGGTGTGCCCAGGCTCTCAGGCACTTCCCATGGAATCTTGCTTTCCTTCTAATCAACAAAACTTAGACATTTCCCCCCCCAACCATTGTAAATTGTTCGTGCAAAGAAAAGGAGCTCTTGGGACCACATCGCTCTTGGGTTGGGCTTAAGAAAAAGAAATCAAAGAGTGCAGGCAGAGGAGAATATTCTTTCCAGGAGAGCTCCAGAGCTCAAATCCTCATTTCCTGCCTTCTCCCTCTCCCTTCACATTCCTTTGGCTGCCTTTGAAGGGAGCAAGGAGCCCCTTTGCAGCTGGACGTGGGGAGGGAGAGCAGCGGGGCTGTGGGATTTGGCAGAGTTCCACCTGGATGGTGAGGGCTGGCCCCGAAATTCCGAGTCAGAGGCTCCTGCTCACCCAGAACAATGGAGAAGGGGGTGGTTTGGGGTTTGGTTTGGGTTTTTTTTTTTTTGGTCCTTCTTGCCAGCTCCCTGCAGCTGGAGGTGACGCAGCCAGCGCTGGCTGGGCCACATGTGCTGGGGCAGAGGGAGCTGCTGTTGAGGAGCTTGGGTTTGGTGGGCTCAGGCAGGGCTGGGGTGATGCTGATCAACCCTTTTTCTCCTGATTTCTCTAAAAATGGGTTTGCTTGGTTCAGACAGAGGAGTAGGGGTTCCTGGCACGGCACCAAGCTGGTCCAAAGACCTGCTCAGCCACCAAGCCTGCACGGCAGGACCTCAGTGTCTCCTACCCCCAAAATGTTGGGAGTTTTGTGCCAAAAACCACTAAACAAGCAAAATACACTGAATTCTGGGGAAGGCTGAAGTTTTCTGGCTGGGGTAGGGGTGAGGCTTTTCCTCGCTTTGCTGCCTTGCACTGGGGCATCTCCTGCCCTCAGAATCAGCTCGAGCCACTGCTGATCTTCTGCACCCTCAAGAAGAGAGCATCATAGGATCATTGAGGTTGGAAAAGACCTCTAGGATCACCAAGTCCAGCCTTCATCCCAACTTCCAGACATGGTCTAGGGATCAGGGAGATGTTGGACTTGATGATCCTAGAGGGCCTTTCCAACCTAAATAATTCTATGATCTCCCTGACCCCCAGACCATGTCCCCAAGCACCACATCTACTCGTTTGTTGAACTCCTCCAGGGACGGTGACTCCACCAGCTCCATCTGCCTCTTCTTCCCCTCTGGAATTTCTGCTGCAGAGAGGAATCCCCCAAACCTCTGCCAGCGGGGTGGAGCCAGAGCCATTCCCATTGTGAGCTGTGGAGAAGCAGCCATTGGAGGGACACCTCCTTGTCCCAGGGGATGTCATTTTCCATGGGACACCTCATTACCCAAGGGAGATGCTGCTGCTTTTCCCACCAGAGAGCAGCTGGCTGCTTCCCAGCAAGCTGGGTGGGAAATCCTGCCTGAGAAGCATGGCTGAAAGCAGCTCTTGCTCATGCAGGGCTGTCTTGGCATCCACATGGAGCAGATGGAGACCACAGCATTTGTCTCCACTTATCCACCACATCGGCTTAGCTGCAGAACCAAAGCTGGTGTGACCCAGCAGAGATGGCCAGGGCTGGTGTGTGGGAGGTCGGAGGCAGCCCAGCTGCCTGCCTGGCTCCTTTGGAGGAGGTTTCTGATGTGGCTTCATCCTGGAGTGGCTGGAAATTGTCATGACAGTCATTAGTCTTTGAGTTGTTGGGTGCAGCAAGCACGTTCTGCTTGGCCAGCTAGAGATGAGTGGGTAATGGAAGAAATGATGTGCTTGAAAACATTTTCTTGACTTCAAACTGCTCTGTTAAGTCTGGGCTGGTGTCTTCTCACTTGCTTCATGGCCACCACTCAGTATTTCACAGGAGTTGTTGGAGCAAAGACCCCGTTGAGGCAGCATCACTCGCCCAGAGGTTTCCACCACACTCTCCTCCCATGCAGCGTTTCATGGCAGACTTTTGCAGCTGAATATATTGTACAAGGAGGAAGGAAAAAAAAAACCCCTTCATCTGTAGAGAAGCACAATGGGTTGTCAGTGCCTGGCTTGAGGCTCCTTTCTCTGCTGCTTCTGGTGGGGAAAATTGGGCTGGCAATTGGGAAACGCTCCTTCCAAGGGCTCTTGGGGCTTTCCACCTGTTTTGTGGAGCACCCACTTCACTCCTTTTCTCAAGTGGTACCAATAAGGCACAAATGAGCTCTATTAACTGCCCCAATGAAGCTCCCAGAGGAGCTTGAAGAAGAACTTCATTAACCACCCTGGAACCTGGGCAGAAACACAATGGTCCCTCCTTCAGTGTCTAACAACCAGCTGGGTTGGTGCCTTCTGCTTTCAAACGCTGGGTGCAGAATGTTTTCAGTTAGTCCTTTCAGGGGGAAAAAAAAAGGATTTCTAGCTAAAAATAACCCACCCTGTCTACCTTAGAAAAAAAATCTCTCTTGCTGTAATTGCAAAGCCATTCAAGTTGGGTGAGCTTCCCAAGGAGGGTGGGTTGGCTGCTGCCTTCTCCTCTCTGCAGAAAGCTCTCCCCAGCCTGGCTTCATCTCCCCGAAGCTTTGACGTGCCAGCTGTGGCCTGGGGATAATCCTTGACTTGGCTGGGGAATAAGCTCCTCGAGCTCAGGCTGTCTGTGCAGCACCTGTGGGATTGGAGACCTGGGTCTTGACTCCAGGTTTTGGAGGACCATGGAAGGGGAGGTCGTCACAGAATCACAGTATGTTACGGGTTGGAAGGGACCTTGAAAAATCATCTAGTCCAACCCCCCTGCTAGAGCAGGACCACCTAGACTATGTCACACAGGAGGGTTTTAAATGTCTCCAGAGAACCTCTCTGGGCAGCTTCTTCCAGTGTCTGTCACCCTCACCGTGGAAAAGTTGTTCCTTATATTTTTGTGGAACCTCTGATGCTCCAACTTGCACCCGTTGCCCCTTGTCCATCACTGAGCAGACCCTGTCTCCATCCTTCCTTACCTCTGCATAACGTAACCACCTTCTTGTGTGGTTTTTTTCCCCCCATCAGGTCTCTGGAAGTTCGTTATTTCACCTATGGGATCCTCTTTGGCTGTGGCAGCTCCTTCGCCTTCCAACCCTCGCTGGTCATCCTTGGTCACTACTTCAAGCGCCGCCTTGGCTTGGCCAACGGCATCGTGGCCGGCGGCAGCTGCCTCATCTCCGTGCCCCTCCCCTTCTTCCTCAAGATGGTCGGGAAGGCCATTGGGCTGGCGCACACGTTCCAAGTACTCAGTGCCTTAATGCTCATCCAGATCTTCTTGGCCATGACCTACCGGCCCATCTTGCCACCTTCTTGTGACTCTCAGCACGATGGGCAGGACAAGCTGGGCAGCCGGAGCGTGCGGCAGCAGTGCTGGTCCCAGACCCGCAAGTATTTCAACCTGAGGGTTTTCCGGAGAAAGACCTACAGGATTTGGGCCTTTGGGATTGCCACGGCTGTCCTGGGCTACCTCGTGCCCTATATGAACCTGGTAAGAGCTTTGGAAGAGGAGGAAGGTGCGAGTGAGGAGGAGGTGGGAAGGTGGAGATGGGAAATAAGGATGGGGTTGTTCAGCCTGGAAGGAGAAGGCTCCAGGGGAACCTTATAGAGACCTTCCAATACCTGAAAAGGGCCTGTAGGAAGGTGGGGGTGGATCTGCTCATAGGATTTGTAGCAACAGGACAAGGGGTGATGGTTTTAAGCTAGAAAAGGGTAGATTTAGGTTAGATATTAGAAAAAAATTCTTTACTATGAGGGCGATGGATCACTGGAAGAGGTTGCCCAGGGAGGTGGTGGAGGCCCCAGCCCTGGAGACATTCAAGGTCAGGCTTGAGGGGGCTCTGAGCAACCTGCCCTAGAGATGTCCCTGCTTCTTGTAGGGGGGTTGGACTAGATGACCTTTGGAGATCCCTTCCAACCCAAACCATTCTATGAGTCTATGACAGAGCCACCAAAAGCCTCAGAGCTTTTTAGTGCTCCTTTATGTCCTCTGTGCCAGGGTGGGCAGATCTCCTGAGGACCAGCATCAGTAGGAGAGGAGGGGGCTGTTGAGTTTGGGGTGTGTGCAGGTCAGCATGATGTGGGCATGAGGGTCCCACAACCACCCCCAAAGCCACGACCCCTCTGCGGGAAGACTTGTCCCTTTTTGGGGTACTAGAGGGATCGGGTCACTGAGGATTCTTGCGTCCCTCCCTCCATCCCAGGTGAAGTACGTGGAGAAGAGGTTTCAAGAAACCAAGAAGGACTGGATCCTCCTGGTTTGCCTCGGGGCCATGTCAGGGCTGGGGCGCTTGGTCTCGGGCCGCATCGGCGACTGCATCCCTGGGCTGAAGAAGATTTACCTGCAGGTACCTTGTGGCCGACCCTCCACGGAGCTGCTGGCCAACCACTGTGGGTCAGGAGATCTCTAACATCATTATTGATAAGCTACTGAACAACATTCAGAGGGCAAATCCTTTACCTGACACCCTTAGCTGATGTTAGGGAAGAAGGTTTATTATAGAAAGACCTACAAAGAAGTGACACACTTGACCCAAGGTCTTTGTGTCCCTTCAGCAATCAAACCCTGTGGTCCCAGCTCTTCCCAAGCTGCCGGACACCCTCTCACCTCTTGTGGTTTCTGAAGAACAAACTGCTGAAATCTAGCAGCTAATCCAGCAGATAATCCCTCCTAAAGCTTCTTAAAAGGTTATTCTTAAGGGCCCCTCCAAGACGTGAGTGGAGGATGGATGGGATTGGTGGGTTGAGAGGAGGGGGTGGTGCCATTGACCTCTTCAGTGTCATCTCCATGACCTGCCCCCCAGTGACCTGCCTGCTTTGTCTCCCCCAGGTTGCATCCTTCATGCTGTTGGGCATCCTGTGCATGATGATCCCCCAGTGCCGAGGCTTCGAGGGCGTCATCGTCATCTGCCTCTTCCTCGGCCTCTGCGATGGCTTCTTCACCACCATCATGGCCCCCATCGCCTTCGAACTGGTGGGGCCCATGCAGGCGTCCCAGGCCATAGGGTACCTCATGGGGCTGATGGCCGTGCCCATGACCGCGGGTACACCCATAGCAGGTGGGTGCTGGACCCTCCCAGAGAGGGAGTGGGATCCTTGTAGCAACTTTCATCCACGGCGATATTTTGGCATGAGACCAGAGATATGGGTTTGAATGTTCTGGATTTGGATGAGGGAGGTTGAAGTAGAATCAGAGCATCGTTTAGGTTGGAAAAGATCATCGAGCCCAACCATTAACCCAGCCAGGTCACCACTAACCCATGTCCCTCAGCACCACATTTCCATGGCTTGGAAACCCTTCCAGAGATGGGGACTCCACAACTGTCTCGGGCAGCCTGGGCCAGCCCTTGACAGCCCTTTTGGGGTGGAAATTGAACAGCAAGCTCATTACCAAAGCTGGCCTTTGGTCAACAGAATGTTTGCATCATCAATTGCTGAGCTGAAGCCTTTGATGTTTCTGCTTCTGGCAGCAAAATTCAGTTTATCACCCTCGTGAAGGAACGTGGGGGTTGCAGACATCAGAATGGGTGAAGGGGCTTATTTCATGGCCATAATCCTCAGGCAAGTGTCTACACAGGAGACAACTCAAAGGGCTTCTTCCAGTGCTGCTAAATGACAGTGGGTTCATCTCCAAATGGATTTTTTTTGGCTGGTAGGACTTGCTGAACCAACACGTGCACAAAACGTTGGGTTTTAGGAGCTCAGTTGTCTGGTATCTGACATCCCTATGTAGGTAAAATAATAAATAAGCAAACCAGGGCTTCCAGATGGAGCAATCTGCAGGAGAACATCCCTTGCCCACTTTTCCTCTTTCCTCCTGGCCAACAAGGTGCTCAGAAGAGCCACCTGGAAGCTTTGGTTGTTTCATGGTGTCCCAGCTTGCATCTAGGATTCTTTATGTGCTTTATGTCCTGTGCTGGTTAAATAGGAAGGGACAACTGAGCCTTTTCTCCTTGGCTTCCTTGCTACACAGTGTTGGCTGCTCATATCCTTTAATCCAGGGCACAAAAACTCCAAGGAATGTAATGGAAAAAAAAAAAAAAAAAAAGATTATTGAAAAAAACCCAAATCTCCCCAAATCTGGTGGTTGAAACAAGCTCTGGGGGGAGGCCACGGGTTGGTCCTTGGGCTTGAGGTGGCTTTAACCACCCTTGCTCTTCTCTTCCAGGATACCTCAATGATTATTTTGGGAATTACAACGCAGCCTTTTACTTCGCTGGGGTCCCCCCCATCATCGGGGGCTTGGTGCTCTCCGTCGTCCCCCTGGTCCACCAGAAGATGCTGAAGAAGCAGCGCCTGGATTCGGGCAAAGACAAGATGCTGGTGTCGGAGGCGGTGGTGAACGGGGAGCTGCTGCCAGGCTGCCCAGCCTCTGAAGCCCACATGTAGCTGGTCACCAGCCCCACCAGAGCCCAAGCACAGGCCCTTTTCTAGGTGGCCCGTCATTAATGATCACAGATGCACTATGTTTGTAAAGGAAAGGAAAAAAAAAATTCTTCTAGTTAAAGGCTTTTAACTAGCAGAAAAGCTCTTTTTGGGACAGTTTTGATTTCAAAGCCACCTTGGGGTTTTTTTTCTTGGCCCTCCCCTTCTAACCATTTTTTCTAAGGAGAACTCTCTCAACCAGGATCCAACCTTGATCCATCTCCTCCCCCCCGGTTTTCTATACGTCACGACAGAGGTTTACAGCTAATAAATGCCTTTTTAAAGCAGGCCAGAGATGGAGCTTGGTGGACCTGGCAGTTGTCCATCCTTCTCCTCCAAGGCAGCCCCCTCCCCGTCCAGCCCTGGGAGGTGTTTTGGAGGCAGCAGCTCCTGAAGGAGAAGAAGCTGCTTTAGGTCCAAGGCACAAACCAAATAAATGGTCGGCGAGTCCCGCTTTAATCTTCTTCTCCCCTCCTCCTCCTCCTCTGCTCTCCCACCCACCCAGGGAGCTGCAGCTGGGACGATGGGGCCAGCTCTGGTCCTGCCAGTCACCCCTTTCCTTCAACATATGCCTTAAAAACGCATGGACAAGACCAGCAGGGCCCTCAACCACCTTCCACCTCCTTTTTCCTCTCCCGGCGACTATTGATGGGGCTTTTGAGGTGCAAAAGAGAGGGGAGCTCCCAGCACAGCCCATGGTGGTTGGTTCTTCAAGGAGAACATCATGGGCAAGCCGCCGAGATGGGCACCTTGGAGGCATCACACAGGGTTGGGACACAGCTCCAGGTCTGCTCCATGCTGGGAAGCATCTTCCCTGCACCCAGGGATGTGGGATGAAGGTGGCTCGGGGCACCCATGGGTGCAGGGATGGAGCTGGCTTGGGGCACAGGGTTTCACTGCTCTTTTTTTGGGGTGGGTTGTGTATTATGCAGCAATAACCATGAATCAGTATTGGCAGGGGAAGGCCTGATGTCCCCAAAGGGTTTAGAAGCCCCAGTAGCATTTAACTCATAGCCTGTGTGTTGCTGTGCAGAGCTGGTGCAGGGTCAGTGGTGGTCCCAGGGTGGGGAGAGGGAAGAGAGGTCAAGAAAACAGCCCAGCCCATGGGTCCCCACCACACAGAGCAGAGGAAGAGCTCAGCCCTGTGTAGAACATCATCAGCTCCAGGCATCGTGGCACAGAGCAAGGGACGTCCTGCCCTGGTGGGTCCCCATGTAAAGAAGGTGCTGGTTGGGACCAGGTCCCTTTTCCTGGGAAGAAAATCCCAGGAGAGAGAGAGCAAGAAACAAAGCTCATGTTTATCCTGGCTGCAAATCAGTGGATTTTCCTTTTATTCACCTGCTGTTGCAAAAAAATGAGGAGCCTAAAGAGGGACGTGTTCTGTGGGACTCATAGAACGTGGTGGGTTGGCAGGGACCTCCAAAGGCCATCCCTTGGTCCCTGTGTGAGCATGGGAGACAAATCTTGGCTGTGGAAACTTGGTTTGAGTAGAAGCAGTGGTGGGACCTTTGTATATAGGCTGAGGACCCTGCATGCCCCTCTGGCCCTGTTTTTAGTCCGTGTTGGCTCATGCATTGTAAGGTCTTGTGGCCCTTCTGTCCCCCTGTGAGCTGGAAAAATTAACTGGTGTGTTGTGCCGTGTCTGTTGGTGACTATAAACTGAGGTGTCCATTTGTCTCTTCTCTTCTATAATGCTTTTCCCTGCCTGTTTTTGCCCGTGTCACTTCATCTGCCATGGCTCTGCTGACCCATCGCTTGGTCTAGGAGGCAGCAGGAGCTCTGTTGGAAGGCAGGACATTGGTGGGAGCCAAGCCATGGTGCCCTTGCTCTGCCCCTGGTGGCATCTGCCAGGCTTAGCCTAGGGCAGGGCATTAAAATGATGCTTTTCAGGTGGGAACGTTGGACGTGGGGCATCTCCAAAGCCATCTGGCTGCTGAAGGAAAGAAACATGTTGCATTGTAGCTCCTTTGGTGAGTTTTGGGGCTTTTCTTCATATGGATGAAGTCATTGTAACCCCTTTAGTGAGTTTTGGGGCTTTTAATCATATGGATGAAGTTCTCTAAGTCGTATTTTTTGCCCCAAAGGATTTAAGGGATTTAAATTCAAGTAGTAGCTTCTTCAGACCAACACGAGGATGCTCAGAGCTGCCTCAAGCCTGGGGAGTGGCTGCACAGCAGAGCCCACCAGTGACTGCACCCAACTTGGTGTGAGGCTTGGTTGCAGTTGAACGTCTCTGGCTCATAAGGCAAGTCGTGGTTCAAACCCCAAATATCTACAGATTTCCACTTGCCTTAAGTGCTTTGCCCACCTGCAGCAAGATCTTGGCCTTGGGAGGAGCCAGCGTTTGGTGCAGTGGGTGCTTAACACTGTGATGGCATCAGACCAGCTGGGAGGCCATGGGGTGGTGGTGCCCATGTTCATCCCACCTAGATTGTGGTCTTTGTCCATGGCTCTTATGAGTGAGGAGGTGCATTCACAGGCCAGAAGAACCCACCCCTCATCCCACCATGGACTGACGGCTGGTTCCAGCCTCCCAGCCCCACTTCCAGCATCTTTGTCTGGTCGAGATCCTGCCCTTGGTTAGGACAAGGACAAATTCTTCAGTGGGGGAGGCGTATTTGAGCAACAGCCAAGAAAGGTTCTCCTCATCTGCAAACACAGCTGGGAACGGGAAGGGCAAAGGTTGGAGGAGTCTGTCAACATGAAGGGGGATATTTTGGGGTTTGTTTGTTGGCTACATGCTGCTGATGTGGGTCTGGGTTGTCCCTGGAGTATCAGGCAGCTTGCAAGAATTTTTCCAGACTTGTGGCATGTGAGAGGTGGGATTGTGGTGGTAGCAGCAGCTAGAAGCAGGGACAAGTGGCATTGGTCTCCAAAACACCCTTTTAGGCTGGTGCTGTGATGCCAGATAGGTCCTTACCTGCTGCAAAAAGCTTCATCCTAAACCCCCTCCTGTTGCTTCACATCAGGATCTGCTTGTCCTAGTCCAGCACATCCATGTCTTCTGCTCATGATAGTCCAGCACATCCATGTCTTCTGCTTGTCCTAGTCCAGCACATCCATTTCTTCTGCTCATCATAGTCCAGCACATCCATGTCTTCTGCTTGTCCTAGTCCAGCACATCCATGTCTTCTGCTCATGATAGTCCAGCACATCCATGTCTTCTGCTTGTCCTAGTCCAGCACATCCATGTCTTCTGCTCATCTTAGTGCAGCACGTCCATGTCTTCTGCTCATCCTAGTCCAACACATGCATGTCTTCTGCTCATCCTAGCCCAGCACATCCATGTCTTCTACTCATCCTAGTCTAGTATATCCATGTCCTCCCCTGGACAGACAAGTCCTGAACATCCCTGAGGAAAATGACCTTTTACTCACTTTAATTAAAAAAAAACAACAACCCAAACTTCTCCCTCCCCTACAACTGCCAGGCTGTCCCTTGCTCTGGGAGGAGAAGGTAGAACCTGATGCTCCAGGAGAATGAAGTAGAGCCCAACATGGCATTTTGGGGAGCCAGCAAGGACACGGGAGCTGGTCGAGTCCCTTGGGGTGGAAGGGGGTGGGGAGGGAGCAGCTTTTGGGGGGGCTTTGGGAGCTGCAGGATTGAGCGTAGCCTTATATAAGTGTACAGCAAACATGGGACATGTCCCAGCAGCGCCCGGCTGGGGCTTGGCTGGGGCCTCCTTGCTAAATCTTTAGCTTGAGGGTGTTCAAACCCCAAGTTGTTGTCTTTTCTTCTTTTTCTTCTATTTTTTTTCTTTCTGGCTGCAGAGTGAGGCACTGGGTTTAACTCCTCTGGCTCTGGCTGAGGGATGGATGGAGTGAGGCAGCTGAGCTGGGAGGGTTTTGAGGGGGGATTTTGGGGGCTGCCCAGTGATGGGGAGGCAGGAGCTGCTTGAGAAGTGTCCCGATTCATGGCTTAGAGCTTCTTGGAGTTGTGAAACAAAGCTGGAAGCAGCTGCTTCACTGCTTCATGCCCTGAGGTCCTGCAGCCAGGGATATCCACGCTTCAAAGTCACATCCCTTAAATTTAGCAAATTTGGGCTGCTGGGCTTGAGGTTTCCAGTCGTTCCCCTGCTGTGGGAGCTGTGGGGAGGCCACATCCTGAGAGCCACCAAAGCTTGAGGGTTTTGCAGGTCTGCTGTGGTACCCTGGGGCTTGGGGACCCCCCAATTTCGAGATGTTTTGGCTCTGCCTCCCACCATCGTGGTGGGTTGAGGCTGCCAGTTTGGCTACGAGGAGCTTCGTAATGCTCCAGGCTGAGCTGCTTGGTGCAGAGGAGCCAAGAGAGGGAGGTGGCCCACAGCTGGACATGGACATTCCTGCCCTTCCACAAAGGATGGAGCATTTTGCATGGCCAGAGAAGGTCTCTTCTGGCCTTGGTACATTGGTGCTTGGAGCCATTTGCTCTGGGCAGTCTGATTTGGTGCTGAGGATCTCATCTGTGCTTGCTCAGCTCACCCTGGTTCAGCATCTCCGGGGGCTTAGGGTGGATTTTAACCCTGGCTAACATCTGCAGCTTTGTGTGGCCATGTAGTCCTCCAACAACCTGCATCAAGGTGACCCTGGACCATATCTTCTGGACATGGCGAGGGACAGATCCAGCTGGGACCCTTGTCATCCCTTCATCCTCCACCATCCTCCAGCTTTCACACACCTCTGCACCCAACAGCTTTGTTTGGGGGTTACCTTGGTTATTTTAGCTCCAATCGTTCTCACACTGGCAGAGTTTGCTTCTCCTCATCCAGCTGGAAGCAGAAGACTGGGATGACTTTGAAAGCCCCAACTCCTTTGCCAAGGGAAGCTGAGCAGCTGCCACAAAAACCCCACACTTGGGCAGCTCTTTCGGGTGCTTTTGTTCAAATCTCAGCCACCCTTGTAGCCTTTGTGGAGGGTGATGTGGTTGGCAAGTGCTTCTTCTGCAATGTCCTCCGTGTAGGGATGGAGCTGGCACTGGAGAGAGGCTCCACCAGCGGGCAGCAAACTGAAAAAAAAAGCTGTTTCCCTTCTTTTTTAGGGAGAAAAGCAGAGGTGGGGATGGCTGGAGCTGTCATGCCATGGGTGGGCTCTGTGGGGACAGCTGCAGGGGTGACCACCCCCATGGTCAGGGGGGTCAGCATCTCAGCAGGTGCGTTATCAGCTTGGCCTGGTGGACTTTACTCCTGGTGCCATCAAGGTTATCGCTGGGCTTGGGCAGACTCACCCTGGACAACCCCTTTTAGGGGTGTTTTGCTGTTTTATTATTTGCAAACGTTGCAATGCCCTTGGTGCTCCCAAGGATGAGTGTCCCCACGTCTCCTCTCCCCACCGTGGTGGTAGAACACCAGCACCACCCCCCACAGGCATGGGGCTTGGGTTCCTCCTCCCAGCAGAGGCAAGGCAGGAGAGGGAAGACACATAATCCCTCATATTTTCTCCATGACATGGCTTTGGAAGGAGGTTTGGTGCCTCCAAAGTGTCTCCTCTTTTTGGAACACCCTATCCAACACTCACCCTATGTCCCCCTCTGCCCAGCCAGGCAATCATAGCTCTTTAACCGTAGCATTAGAGGCAACACTTAGTGTCTATTTTACTAAGGAATGAAGCTTTTTCTTCTTATTTTATTTTTTTTGTACATTTTTAATCGTGGCATGGAAGGCGAGTTGTTTACTGGAGCAGGTTCTTGCATAGTGTGGATGCTCCCTGGTCACTGATGGCCTGAATCTACTTGGGGTTTCGGTTGCCAAGTGCATTCAACCAAATCATTTTGGGGAAAGAACACGACTTTTGGGGGCCTGGATTTTCCCAGCATATCCCATTTCAGCCGTTTGAGGTAGGACTTTTTTGGGGGAGGCTGAGGACAATGAGGACATTACCTCGTTCTCCCTCCCCTGCCCTGAAATCCAGCAGGATGAAGCCAAATATTTGCTTTCGGATGGGTGGATTTTGGAGCCGGCTCCACATCAGAGCACTGGGGTGGAGGTTGAGTTTTGGCTCTAGAGGGTAAGTCATGAGCTGGCTTGGTTTTCAAGCAGGACCTCCAGGTCAGTGGAGCTCGATGCTGTGCCTTTCTCCAGCCCTGGGTCTCCATGGTCAGCATTAGCTCCATCCTTGATGGACAAAACTCCTGCCCATGGGGTTTTTTGGGGGCTGGATGCTTTGCTCTGCCCTGATGTCCTCACCTCATGGTGTCCAAACCCATGAGAAACCCTCAATAAAAGGCTGCAAGCACCATTGGTAGCTTTGCAACCCCTTTTTTGTTCACTGTGCTCCCATCTCTGGTTCATCAGGAGCCACAAGTGGCTCTGAACCAGGTCCTACAAGGTGCCCAGGGCTGCAGAGCAGCAAAACCAGTGGCCTCCATTCAATCCAGAAGTCAGACCTTGAAATCTAAAATTATTCCCTTTTTTTTTGGACATCTGCTCCTTGTAAGCGATTTATATTCCCTTCAAATTTTGTATCTGGCAGTAAAGTCTTGGAATGTGTGTCTTAAAAGTATGACTAGCCTCTCAAAAATGTGAATTTCTGATTGTTGGTATACAGAAGAAACAAAACCCAGCCCATTTTTTGTAATAAATGTTTCATGAATGTTGTTTTAAAAATAAATTTGTGTAGAATAAAACCAGTTTAAAAAAAAAAAAGGGCTCCTTGCCTGTGTCCTGATGGGTTTTCTCTCCCAGTCATGGGCACTGGTCCCAGCACGATGCCTGCCCACCCTTCTGCAAAAGAAAAAGGGCTGGAAAGGTGGTGGTTTAAAATGGGAATTATTTTATCAAGTGTTTTAGAGACCTCAAGGAGAGGCTGTGCCAAGGTGCTGGTACCTAATGGGGGAGAAGATGTGGATGCAACACAAAGGGGTGAAAGCTGGAGGTGTGGGGTCAGTGGGTGGAGGATGCTCCTCGTCCCACCCAAGGCAGTGAAAACTTAAAATAATAAAGAAATAAATCACTGAAAGCATCTTGGTGCCTAAAGTGGTGTCGAGGTGAGACCCAAGGTCAGGCTTGATGGGGCTCTGAGCAACCTGCCCTGGGTAGAGATGTCCCTCCTTGTGTAGGGAGGTTGGACCCGATGACCTCTGGAGGTCCCTTCCAGCCTCAAACCTTTTCTGACCTGGGGTTGTGGTTCACCAGCAACTGTGCTCTCAAACTGGGAGAAAAATATTATTAATAACAGGATTTCTTCCTTTTTGGCAGAGGTTTGAGGGCACGGGGAGGCCTTCCAGGTATTAGTGCTGGTCACGGGAGGACTGATCTTTTTTTGTCAACAAGAGCAGTTATGGGGGAGATGGTTGGATCTTGATGAGCTTCGAGGTGTCTTCCAACCTAAACAGTCCTAGGATTCCAAAGACTGGGGATGATTAGTCCTAAATGAGGTTACATTGGCTGCGAGACACTGAAAACATCCCTTTTATCAAGGGTTTTATAGTAATGAGCTGTTAATGTAGGTGCTTTAATTGACCTTAGATGAAAGCTGCCATAAGCATTAGCCTCATATAACTCGGGCTTTTTTTTAATTCCTTAATGTGCATCTCAACCCTTTTTCAAGTTGGGGAAATTTACTGCAAATAGTATTTACTAAAACCCCAACCAAAACAACCCAGGAGGAGATAAGGGAGGGTAAATAAAGGTTCAAAGGGAATGAGAGCAAGGCAAGAGCTCCTCGGGAGGGCTCCGTGTGGTGCGTGCAGGGAAGGAGCAGGAACAACCCTGGGAAGCCCCTGCACGGGTTTAGATTAGCAAAGCCCGGCCTAATATTATAATGAGCAGCCTGCGATGGCTGCAGGTTGGGAGGGGGACTCGAGAGGGTGTGAGAAAAGGAGGCTTGAGTCCATGGGGACACCCAGAGAGGCTGTGGGGGGAGCTCCTGCAAGCTTCGTCTAAATAAAATAGATATATAAAAATCTATTTAATCTTTATATGTTATATAGAGAGAGATATATGAAGTTACTTTTACATATAAATATATATTTTTGTATGTATATATTTTATAAATTATATAATGTATATAATATATCATTATATATTATATAAAAATACATAATATAA